>CP125978.1:180134941-180688776 GCA_030063025.1 Avena longiglumis | reverse complement strand
AAATTATAGCAGTTAACTTTAGTTATAGTTATCTATGATCGAGAAACTATGCTCCAAGTCGTCCATAACCGCGGACATGGATTTTCGAAAAGATTTAACCCTGCAGGGCTGCACCAAAATTTCCACACGCGCCCGATCCTTTTGCGGATCGGTTAACATACACCCATCGGTATGTTTCCGGGGCCTAAGTCATTGTTTCCCGGACCCAAAGCAAGTACATGGGGGCCACCCCACTGCTACCACATAGCGGAAGTCGTGGGTCTCCGAGACGGACTTCGGGGTTTGTATGAGCAGTATGTAAGCGGCGAACCCGAAAGATAGTAGGCTTGTCGTCTGGTAAATAAAACGTGTCACGGACTCCAGCGATGCAGGTGCGATTACCTGCAATTTAAATTAAGCGGTAAAGCATGGCATAAGTACAGAATAGTAATAAAGCCCCAAACTACTTGTGGCCCCTTACAATACTTTGAAGTGGTACTAATCATGGGGTGCCCTTACACCCCACATAGTTGTAACGCTCGATCTCGGAGCAGGTGTCAAGAACTTCGGGGTCCCACGGACACAAGTGGGCAGTTAACAACCAAATAACATCTATTGCCCACAACTCTGCATTTACCTACTTTCAATTTTAGTTATTAAGCGATTAAAGCCATGATCATCTCCAACATTAAACATGCGGCAATACTCCAACAAGCGTGGTACTTGACGACCGCACACTTGAGCAGCGACTGGGGAGAGGTCCAACTATCTACCAAACAACAGGTAATAGGATGTCCAAGGCAATATAAGGCTGCAAGGGATATCACAGTGCAGGAAACTAGAGCACATAACACGAGATAGCAATAGATCAACAGGGGGAATAAATACTATAAAAGTAAGATAGGTAGAAAGAGGTGCTACTTTGAAAACATTGCCAGAAGGTTCATCCGAAGATCGGTCGACCGTGATCAACTCATCGGCCTAACCCGTGAAGAAAGCAAAGCACTAGAAGAAACACGGTGCAATATTTAATACTACGGCAAAAGATCGGGCATGATGCATGTATGATGTATGACATAGCAAAGGTGCGATGCAATTAGGTAATAAAAGCGGAACGAGGGTCCCGCCAATTAAATATAAGGTTCATGTTGTTTAATACCCACAATTTAAATGTTGTCTTAACATGGCAAAATATAGCACGGTTAGCTACACAAATTTAAATGGGGCCAATATTAGGCTAGAAAAGCGCATATGGCCTCCATATTTAATTTAGGTGAATCGACATAAGGCCCCAACCCACATGACAATATGTATGCAAGCATGGCAATTTTATATGCAAAAGTAATATTATTTATAAAATATAGGTCACGGAAAGGGTCACACTTTGGGGTTGGCGAACTTAGGGCTCGGAGGGGTCACACATAGGGGCTCGCCCGATCTTGGTTAAAAGTCGAGAGGGTTCGGTCGCGGGATCGGTCTCGGGTCGAAGAACTTGGCTTCGAGAGGCGATCTTGTCGCATCCAGTCGTCGAATCGTGTTGTTGGTCTTGTCGTTTCTGGCGGAGATCTTGGCGTCCGGATCTCGGCATATTCGGGTCTTGGTCTTGAGTCGGCCACGGATCGAGAAGAAGATCATGGTGTTGAAGGCGCGCAGCATGCAGAAGGTTCGGTCTTCGGACATCTTATCCATGGCCGAGGTCTTGGGTGGCACCATGTACATCCTTCGCAACCATCGGCATCGGCGGTCTTGTCGATGGCTACCATGTACAAAGATCTTGATTTTCCCATGGGTTCTAGCGTCCATCTTGAGCATCGAAGATCTTGTCCTGGTACTTGCTCGGCTCCTAGAGCTACGATCTTCGTTGATACTCCTTTCATTCACCACCTCATACACAAGTGCGGTGTTTACCATAGAGAACATCACGGAGGCTGGCCACTTGTTGAGCTTCAAATGTGCATGCAGTCTGACGCACGCATGTACTGGTCATGCTATGCGAGGCGGCGAGGCGTGAGGAAGAGGCGCGGGGAGGAGCCGGTTGCGGCCAGCTGCGAGGGTCCCTCGGGGCCTTCGCGGCGAGAAAAGCGAGGGCGGCCGAGATGGGAGCGAGATGTGTTGGAGAACTTCATGGTGTGAAGAGGGCTCGGGAGGAGGCGTGGTCTGTGGCGCTGACGAGAAGAGTTGGCGTGCTCGTAGAGGCCAAGTCCGGTGATAGTGGCGCGGCCGGGTCGGAGGTAATCTTGGTGGGCGGAGGTCGGTGGCTGCCTTGGCGAGCGGCGCCGACTGTGGCAAGGCGAAGCTACGACCGTGCAGGTTCGTCTGCGCGATTGGCGGCAGAAGCGGAAAAGCCGGCGGAGGCTGCGAGGAAGGAGGCCGGGCGAGCTCCTGCGATGTGGCGGGTGGCGGGGTCAGCTGGCCGGCAGTGGCCGGAAAAGGAGCGGCCGAGAGGAGGCGCGTGCGATGGGAGCTCGTCTTGAAGTGGTTGGTGGTTTGTCCACTCCGGAGGGTGGGGCCGCAGTTGGGCTGAGGGGTGAGGGTGGCTGTGTGAAGGGAGTGGAGGCAGCTGGGTGAGGTGGCAGTGTTTGATTGGATGGGGGATAGACAGGGTAGGGTTTTAATTTGGAGGTGGCCGGCTAGGCTTTCGGGCCTGGTTGGCTGCCTCCCAAAAATAATTTAAAATATTTTATTATTCAAAACGGGGCTTTTGAAAACCGTTGGCAGACAAAACAAAATATTCCGGAGACCCGGATTTTAATTTGAATAAAGACGGGAATATTTAGAAAACAAAACTAGGCGTTTCGAAAATAGTTTAGACAAAAACCATGCAGGATGATGACGATGCTCAAATTCAATGTGGCATGATGACATGAGCATCACGGTCATGATGATGCAATGCACAAAAATAACGCGATTTTCTAGTAGTGGTTTTGCGGGATGCCACACCTTCACGCCATATTGCATCTGCGCCGTCGTTAGATGTTTTTCAAAATGACTTGTGAAATGAACTATGACTTTGACTTGACCATAACAGGGGTTGTAACATGAAAACTAAGTTCCCACTTAGGTGTTGTAGAACATTAAACTAGTTTATTTACTTCTAAACTTCAGTTAGAGATAAACACGGTTTTGAATAAACCTAGAGCTTAGGATTCCTCTCGAACTACCTTACTTGTTAGTGATAGTTTAGTACTTAAAGAGTACTCATGGCTTTGTTCTGGCTATTCCTATACGGACTATGAAGAGGACTATCAGGATGATGGACTGGCGGGGAAGTCTATGAAAACTAGGATCATCTCCCATCCTCAGCATTGCTTGTGACCCTGAAGATGGAGCTCCGACCACGCTACCCTTATTATATATTCCGCTGCGTTGATTGTATTAAGACTGGATCATGAGATCCTTTATTTGTAAAACCTTTATTATGGTTTGTAATGGATGATGAACTATGGTATCAATCTGTTATGTCTCGTAAAAATGGTCATCCTGGGATTCGGTGTATGGCATAACAAGCATCTGAGATTAAAAATCCGGGTTGACGGTGGGGTGATATGTCTCCTGCCCTCACTGCTCACATGGCAACAGTCAACACGGGTCAAACTAATTTAGGACCTCACGTAAATCTCTTATTTAAGATTTAGGATCTACATGTGTAATTTTAAAATTAGGACCAACGTGAAGGCGATATGAAAGAATTAGGACTGCCGTTCACTTTACTCTTTCATGGCGGTGTTCTTAGGCGTTTTTTGTCGGGCGAAATTTTGCCTAGTCGTGTTTTAGGATGTCAATTTAGTCCAAATTTGGTGACGTTTCGAGGCCGAACTTTGGTAGAAACTGCCTAAGGCAGCTGAGACGAAATGAAATAGCGGGTGGGCCAACCACGTCGATACAACCCCATTTCACTACCACTCGCCTCTCCGTGAAGAGCTTTGTGCCCATGTCACCATGTCGCCGGTGAAGCTCCACCACACCAAGGCGAAGTCATGCACAGATAGGTTCGCCACAGTCGCTGCACCCTTTCCCCTCGGCCTAGGCCGCCTTTCGTCGTCCCTCCTTCGCCGTAGCTCCCACCACCTAGGCCGCCAAGTGTTTGTCGTTTTGCCCGTTCGGCCATGGACTCGGCAACGGCGAGATGTTATACTGTTTACGGGTAAGAGATTGCCATAGCCGTCGAAGATGCAGAGCACATGCATATACTCGCCTCTCTGGCCAGACTATACACACAGACTGAAGCGCCGAAGTGTGGAGGCTCGACAAAGGGTCACCGGAAGTGCAAAGCAAGGAAGAGGATGGAGGGCTACTACATGTTGTCGCCGACTACTTCTCCAGCGAGCCGCTATCTGAAAGAAGGCCGTGGTTCGGCCGTTCGAGGATGAGACGGAGCTCTTTCTTGAGATCGTGCATGCCATCTAGGAGTTCGACCCTGTTTCGTGTGCAAGAAAAGTATCGGCATGGCTGGGTTTTCCTCCTCATGAAGTGCACAATGGCGATGAGGTTTCTTGCATGCGGAGTGTCGGTGACCGATGACTATTATCACCGCATGGCGAGTCTCGCCATCGATTGCTTATACAGGTTACGTAGGCGTTGATTGCGGTGTTTGAGCCACAATACTTGAGAATACCCATTGTTGAAGACACTGCTCGGATCCTTGCGGTCAATGAAAGTAGAGATTTCCTAGGATACTTGGAACATAGATAGCATGCATTGGCGATTGGAAGAAGCATCCATTTGCATGGCAGGTTTGTGGTGCCCCGCAAACCACTACTAGAAAATCGCGTTGTTTTTGTGCATTGCATCGTCATCATCATGCATGGTTTTGTCTAAAACTATTTCGAAAAGTCTTTTATTGTTTTCTAAATACCTCGTCTTTAATTCAAATCAAAACCGGTCTCACGGATTATTTTGTTTAAATACACCAATGGATTTGAAAAGCCCCGTTTTAAATATTAAAATATTTATTTTATTTTTAGGGGCAGCCGTACCGGGCCGATCCGACCCAGTCGACCACCCCCAGTGCAAAACCAGAATTCCCCCTCAAACCTTTTTCTACCCAATCCTATCCTACCCAGCCTCCCTCCACCTCACCTGACCAATCCTCCTCCACCTCACCCTCCTCACCCTCCACCTCACTCCAGTGACCCACCACCGCCACTATGCCGCCTCACCCCTAGCCAGCCGATCCACCCCTAGCCTCCTCTCCTTCCACGGTCCCACCCTTTGGCCCCTGTCCTCCACTCAGCCGCCACCACCCAAATCCCCCTGCCCGGCCCCACCATCTTGCCGACGCGGCACCTGCCTCTCCCGCACGCCATCTCCCCATCGCTCCTCTGCTCTCCTCCCTCACCGCGTCTCCCTCCTCCTCGGGCTGCGACCCCGCTGCCTCGCGGACTCCCCTTCGGCCCGAGCTCTCCGCAGCGCCCGGCGGCGCGACCTCCTGCTCTAGCGGCTCCGCCGACCTCACCTATGTTCCCCATCCCGCGTGCCCCTGCCTCGTCGGGCTCCGCCGCCGCGTTCCCATCGCCGGCCGGCCACCCTCTGCCCGAACTCCACCACCAACCCCCGCCGCAAGCACGTCTCCCTCCTGTCGGCCTCCTCTCGCCTCCCCGCGGTCGCGTCCCGAGCCGCCATCGACGGCCGTCCTAGGCGCCCCTTTCTCCTTCCCGGACGCCGGCGTGGCCTGTGCTACCCCTTCCCGCTGCAGAGCTCGTCCTCCACGAGCCCCACGTCAAGCGCGCCCACCAAGCTCTGCCATGGCGCCTCCTCGCTCCGTCCTACCTCTACTTCATCCTCCTGCGAGCAGCGCCGCATCGCTGGTCGCCTTCCGCCGTTGCCCTCTCCAGCACCCGAGGCCCTTCCTGCAGCCCTTTGCGGGTTCTCCCCTCGGCTTCCGGCCGGACGCGAATGCGCCTCTGCCACGCCAAGCTCGCCCTATGCTCCCCGTTCCCGGCGTGCTCTTTGTTGGTCGCGCGTGTATGCAGGTGGTGTGTTTGTGCCATCTGGGGCACATCCTCCCATGTGCCTGCATGCTCGTGTAGCCTTTACTGGTGCTGATCTACCTTGGAGCGCACGATGCACGCCTCACTCGAAGCTTACCAACGTGGATCCGAGTTCGCCCTTGTCTAAAGAGGACGATAAGAACCCCAACATGAGACTCGGAGTTGATGGCACCGGATCGACAAGATCTTGACATGCGTTGCCATACTCGAAGCCCGCCGGCGGACCGGCGACCACACATGCGACAAGACCGTCCGGATCGATCGAGAACCCGACGCCAAGATCGCCCGATGCGAATCGCCAAGTTCTTCATCGGACGCCAAGACCGACGTCTGTGAGCCCAACAAGATCGACACGGCGAGCGAGTCCGTCGCCCTGACACCAAGTCCTTCTTCCGGGCATGGCTCTTCATCTTGTATCCGACCTTGAGCCGATCGTGAACCACGAACCACGAGACCAGACCCGGACCCCTCGGGGCCCAAGTTCGCGAACCTAAAGTGATTCCCTATCAAGAGACCTCATTATTTTTATAATATGACATTATCAACTGATGCATATTTAATTGTTCATCTCGCATGCATATCATGTGGGTTGGGGCATTATGCCGATTCATCTCATAATTAAATATGGAGTCTATATCACGGGATATCTTTGTCTTATTCGGACTTCATTCAAATTGGCATAGCGAACCCGAAGCCATGTTTTGTCTTGCTAATCCAACATTTAATTTGGGTAGATAAATAACTTGAACCGTCTAATTAATTGTGGGACCCCGGTTCGCTTAATATTGCCTAATTGCATCTTCTTGCCATGTCATACATCATACATGCATCATGCCGATTTTCTACCATAGTATTAAATAGTGCATCCGGTGTTTGTGCTAGTGTTTTGCTTCTTCACGGACTAGGCCGATGAGTTGATCAGTGTCGACCCGACCTTCGGATGAACCTTCAATGTTTTCGGCGAGCATCTCCCTTTCTACCTATCTTACTTTTATAGTATTTATTCCCTCTGTTGATCTATTGCTATACGTGTTGCGATGCTCTAGTTTTGCCGTGATATCCCTTGCAGCCTTATATTGCCTTGGACTCATCCTATTACTTGTTGATTGGTAGATAGTTGGACTTCTTGGCGTCGTTGATCGCTTGCTCAAGTGTTGTTGCGTGTCGTCAAGTACCTCGGTTGTTGGAGTATTGCCGCATCTTTAATGTTGGAGATGATCAAGACTTTAATTCTTGTTTAATAACTAAAATTGAAGTAGGTAAATGCGAGAGGCACGGTGGGTAATAGACAATTTTGGTTTTAACCGCTCCTTTGGTGTCTCGTAGGACCCAGTTCTTGACACTGTTAGAGATCGGTAGCGCTAACCACAGGTGGGGTGTATGGGCACCCCCATCGATTAGTACCTGATTTCAAAGTATTGAACTGGGGGCCACAAAGTAGTTTGGAGCTTTATTACTATTTTGTACTTATGCCATGCTTTACTGCTTAATTTAAAATTGTGCAATCTTGCTGTCTTGTTTAGGAAGCGGAGTGTTTTGCGGTGTCGACAAACCAGTCACACTTTTGGGTTCCCGATCGTTTACATCCTTGCGCAAACCACAGGTCCGTTTGGGACCAACCGTTGCGGGTAGCTTAGTGGGTGGCCCGTGCTTGCTTTGGGTGCGGAAGCGTCGTGTCCGAAACCCGTCGACATACCGTTGGGTGTATGTTTGTGATCTTGTACCTACGATCCGACAACAAGGGTGTAGGTGCGTGTGGAAACTTTGGTGCACCCTGCAGGTTAAATCTTTTCGGCCGTGTCGCGTTATGGGCGACTTGGAGCCGATTCTCGATCATAGACAACTATAACTAAAGTTCTTTGCTATAATTTGACTTGTATCCGATATGACTAGTAATCGCTTCTTTAGCGGAATGGCTAAATAAAGTACCAACAAGCTGCGGGTTTGGGGATATCTCATGCTAATCGTGTCGACTAGTAAGTGTTGCCTTCTAGCGGAATGGTTAACTAAAACTGCCTTGCTTATTATGTCGGGATGACTCATACTATATATATTTGACTAGTAATTGCCATACCATAACGGAATGAATAAGCGCCAGTGTGTGAGTTCCTCGGTTGACTTCCTAGTTTGGTCTCGAGGAAATACCGGGATGGGTATGTTTGGTGGTAGTGTCGAGTTGGTTCGAATAGGTCTTTCTTACCCCTCTCGATGGCCGCTAGTTGTATCGAGTCTCTATAGGTTGTTTAGTGCATCTTTGCAATCGCTCGATCCACCATACCTATGGCGAGGGGCCGAATCTAGTCTCGCCGTCTTGGCCTCGATCTTGGCGCTCCTCTTTTCCTTTGCCCTTTGTCGGCACCTTTTGTTTTAGCAGGGTTTCGGCGTCGTTGCGAGGTTACCCTTCGGCTTGGCTGGCGGGGTTATGGACGCCATTGGTTATTCTTCAGGGCTCTTAGCTCAATTTGCATCTTGTCCGTACTCGGACGCTCTATTGTTTTAAAGGTGATTTGGATCTTTGTATTGTACCTCTGTATTCTTGACTCATTGAGTCGTTGTTGGATATATGTTTTGTGGGTTCCATCGAGGACTATTGTGTAATGATATTGCCGTTTTCCACACGCGAAAGTGCTGGTGGGCACCTTTGAATCGTTTCTATGCGGGTTTGGCGGGAAGCGCTAAAACTTGCATAGGGCGGTCTGAGGTGTTACAGTGGTATCGAGCTCAGCGGTTGCGATACCCCACAAGTCCACTGTGGGATAACCTAGCTAACGGCCAGTAGAGTGTCAAAACTATTTTTGAAAAATCGGTTGGATAGTTACGATTAGGTCGGATTTTACTCCTTACCCCTCTGCTCTCCTCTCACCTCTGCGTGTTTTGAATCCGCTCTCTTCTCTCTCTTCAAGTCCGAGGTTTCTCGTGGTTGGGTTCCATCGTACCTTGAGGTTTCGCTTCTTCCTTTAGTAACGGTGTTGCTACATCTGGTCTTCATGCTATCAGGAACCCTTCATCGGTGGATTTCTCTTTGTTCCTTCTCGTGCCTTCCGGTGTTTTCCGGCGATGACATCATCTATGCTAGATCCGATCTGATGCTTCACTCCGTTGTTTACGAACCTCGATTGTCGAGATCTTCAATCGATTCGAGAATGGTTGCAGCTTTTCTCTGATTATGCGAGTAATAGTTTGGGTGCGTGATGGATTGGCCCCATGCCGAGCTACTCACTCTATTAAGCTTGTGTACATTGAAGTGGATGAGAATGCATCGATTCTCTCTTTCTATCGGGTTAGAGGTGGATTGGTTGGTTGATACCTCTACCTTCGCCTTTGTTTCCGGAGTGTTCTCTCGTCGATCACGGACAACGACCTCTTGTTAGTCTTTGTCGCGAGGATCTACAAGCGGAAGAGCGTAGATCGCCGACCTTTCCTTACGGTACCATGAGGCGGATCTCGGCGAGATCCATTGTTAGTGGTGTCGGTGTGGCGCCCATAAACCACTACTAGAAAATCGCGTTGTTTTTGCATTGCATCGTCATCATGCATGGTTTTGTCTAAAACTATTTGAAAAGTCTTTTATTGTTTTCTAAATACCCCATCTTTAATTCAAATCAAAACCGGGTCTCGGATTATTTTGTTTCGTGCCAATGGATTTCAAAAGCCCGTTTTAAATATTAAAATATTTATTTTATTTTTAGGGGGCAGCGTCAGGCGATCCGACCCAGTCGATCACCCCCAGTGCAAAACCAGAATTCCCCCTCAAACCTTTTTCTACCCAATCCTATCCTACCCAGCCTCCCTCCACCTCACCCTGACCAATCCCCTCCCTCCACCTCACCCCTCCACCTCACTCCAGCCAACCACCAGCCGCCACCTCACCCGCCAGCGCCGCCTCACCCTAGCCAGCCGATCCACCCCCTAGCCTCCTCTCCCTTCCACCCCAGTCCCACCGACCCCGCCTGGCCCACCTGTCCTCCACTCAGCCGCCCCCACCCAAATCCCCCCCGGCCCGCCCATCTTCTTAGTAGCGGCTGCCTCTCCCGCACGCCATCTCCCCATCGCTCCTCTGCTCTCCTCCCTCACCGCGTCTCCCTCCTCCTCGGGCTGCGACCCTGTGGCATCCCGCAAAACCACTACTAGAAAATCGCGTTAATTTTGTGCATCGCATCGTCATCACCATGCATTGTTTGCCAAAACTATTTCGCAAAACCCGTTTTGTTTTCTAAAACGCCCTATCTTTAATTCAAATGCAAAACCCAGACGCGCGGATTGTTTATATTTGACAAATATCGGTTACAAACAGTATTAAAACAAATAAAAATTATATTAATTTTGGCGGGCGTCGAGCAGTCCGAACCGACGACCCGAAGCTCATCGGTCCCCTCTTTAAATCCTAAAACTACCCAACATCCTACCCACACCCAACCCTCCACCTCACCCCACCCTATGGCATCTGCCACCTCACCCTCTCCCTCCTATCTACCAATCCCTCAATGCCAACTCACCCCAACCCAACAACCCCTCACCGGTTGACCAACCCCTGTCCCCACCCGTGGCCACTACCCAGATCCCCATGCGCGTCTCCTACCCAGACGCCTCCCAGGCAGCCCCCCAGCAGGGCCCACTATACCACGCTCAGCCCACCTTCTTCCTCCTCCCACCTCTCTCTCCGCCGCGCCTCGCCCGCCCAGAGCCCACCTCCGCTGCAGGCCTCCATGAGGCCTCTCCTCAGCGAGAAGGCCCGACCCCGCCTGGGCCAGTCGCCTCCGCCCGCCGGCTAGCGCCCATGGCCGTGCTCCCAGCGCAGCCCCACCTCGCGCCTCGCCGACCATCGCGCCCGCCCCTGCCGCCCGCCCAGCGTGCCTCCACCACAGTCCCTCTCCGTCGCCCATCGCCCTCTGCGTCTCGTGGCCCGTCCCGCCAAGCGCCATGCCCGCCAGCCGCCCCGCCTCGGCCGCTCCGACCGCCGCCTCCTCCACCCTCGGCGTCGGCCCACCGGCCGCTCCGCCCGCTCGCTCCGCCCTGGCTGCGGCGCCGCCAGCGATACCTTCGCCTTCGCCACCCACCAGCGTCCTCCGCCCGCTATCTCGGCCGTCCACCCAGCGCCTCCGCGTCGCCTGCCTCGTCCGCTCCGTCAGTCCGGCGCCGCGCCTCTCGCCGTCCAAGTTCGCCCGCTCGCCCGTCGCCGCGGACCTCGCCACGCGGGGCCCCTCGCCCGGTCTCCTCCGCAGCCCCGGCAGACCTCTGCCTCCTCGCCCGGCCAGCCCGTCCTCTCTGTCGAGCCATCCCGCCGGCGATGCCCAGCTGTCGTCATCGTGTCCCCTGCGGATGGGCCGCCCGCCTGCGCTGTCCGCTCGAGCCCGGAGTCCCCGCCGCCTTCCGTCTGCATCGCCCTGCGGGCCCGTGCGCAGCCAGGGCCGCTCCCTCGTCCTCCAGCGCCCTCTGCACATCTTCTCCGAACCGAAGCCTGGTGCTGTTTCGTTGTGCCAAACAAGATGCAACGAGCCTGTGTGTCCAGTGCTGGGCCCAAGTCCCTGTTTGGACTCATGATCTCCACCATCGGACCCGACGCTGCTTCTTCCTAGAACCCGAAGACGCAAGACGCCCCTCGAAGACCCCGAAATCAAAACCGCAAGACCGCCACGTTCGCCAAGTTCGCCCGTGACAAGTCCGAACCCGACAAGAACTCCCTCGGAACTTCTAGCACTCGACGGGGACTCTCGAAACCGGCGTCGAGTCCCAAGTTCGTCCCCGACAATCAGGTGGAACCCCAAGACCCGGCCCGATCAGAAGGCCGATCCGAGCGCCAAGGCCCCGCCATGGAATCAACAAGATCATCACGAAGCCGAGTACTTCTTCGGGGCGCCATGATGCGTCGACGGCGAAAGACCGCGAATGCGACAAGATACGCATCGACAAGAACAACCCGACCGAGTATCCGGCGCCCGACACGAACCAAGTTCCGCACCCGGACGCGACAAGACCTACCCCGATAACCTCGAACGTTTCCCCGGACCAAGGCCGTCGAACCCTGGACCCCGAGACCAACCCCGGACCCCGGAACCCCAAGATCGTCGAGAACCCTAAAGTGTGACCCCTTTCCGAAAACCCTATTTTACAACATAAAACTTGATGCATGTTTAAACTGTCATTTATCTCGCATGCATCTCATTGGTTTGGGGGCCTTATGCCGATTCACCTGATAATTAAATATGGGGCCCATATGCGGACAAATCCAACCCTATATTGGCCTCATTTAAACATGTGTAGCGATCCGTTGCCATCTATTGTCTTGCTAAACAACATTTAAATTGCGGATCTAAACAACTTGCCATCTAATTAATTGTCGGGACCCGGTTCCGTATCTGACCTAATTGCATTGCACCTTTGCCATGACATCCATCATACATGCATCATGCCGATCTTACCGCCGATTTATTAAATATTGCATCCGGTGTTTCTTCTAGTGTTTTGCTTCTTCGGATAAGGCCGTTGAGTTGATGTGAGCATCGCCCGATCTTGGTTGAACCTGCGACAATGTTTTCGATGAGCATCTCCCCTTTCTACCTATCTTACTTTTATAGTATTTATTCCCTCCTGTTGATCTATTGCTATACGTATTGCGATGCTTTGGTTTCGTACCCGTGATTACCGAGCCCTATATTGCCTTGGACACACCCTATTACTGTTGTTTGGTAGATAGTTGGACTTGCGTCGTGGTTGCTTGCTCGGTGCTGATGTGTGTCGCCATATGCCATGATTCTTTGGTATTCGCATGTTGATGTTGGAGATGATTCTAGTTTTACTTATCGTCACTTTAATTTCTGTTTAACAACTAAAATTGAATAAGCGGAGGCATCGGTGGGTGATAGATAATATTTGGTTTCGAGCCCACTTGTGTCCGTAAGACCCAGTACTTGATACATTCCTTGATTTTGCGCGCTTATCCACATCCGGAGGTATGGGACCCACGAGCGAGCTTGATTCAGTCTTATTTCTTGGGGCCACAAACTAGTTTGAGGTTTTATTACGATCTGTACTTATGCCATGCTTTCTTTGCTTTATTTACGATTGTGCGGTCTTGCACCTTTGTCTTGTTAGGATCAATGGCACGATTCCGCGGTGTCGACAAGCCCAGCCACACTTTCGGGTTCCCAGTCGTTCACAGCCGTCCCCATAACCTTGAGGCCGTCTAGGAGCTTGCTTACTCGTTGCGGATTCTACTCTAAGGGGTGGCCCCCTGTAATATTTCTGAATCTGTGATTGTTGGTCGTGAAAGCCTCGTTGGGTTTTGTTTTGGTTTTCGAGGTTGATCGGCGTGTGTTGCTATTGGTGCACCCCGGGTAAAACTTTCTGAAAGCCGTGTCCGCGGATATGGACGACTTGGAGCACAGTATCTCGATCATAGACAAGCAAAACTAAAGTTTACTGCTATAAATTTGACTTATAATGACTAGTAATCAGCTTTACTATAATGGAATGGCTAATTAATACTGCCCACAATTGCTTGTTTGATCGTCGCTTGCGACAAATGTACCTGACTAGTAAGTATTGCAACTACAACGAATTGGCTGAATAAAAGTACCAACAACTGCTGGGTTTTATGGGATATCTCATGCTATTCATATCTGATTAGTAATTGTTGCAACTATCACGGAATGGTTAACTAAAAGTGCCCTGTTTACTTTATCGGCGATTGTCTAAACCTGACTAGTAATTGCTGCGATAAGCGAACAAATAAAGCGCCAGCGTGTGAGTTCCTCGGTTGACTTCCTCGTTTGGTCTCGAGGGGGAAACACCAGGGTGGGTTTGTTTGGTGTTAGTCTCCGGTTGGATCCGGATAGGTCCTTCTTACCTTCTCTGATAAGCGCCGGTGTATAGAGTCTCTATAGGTTGATTAGTGCATCTTTGCCGCCGCTCGATCCACCATACCTTTGTGGCGAGGACCGCGAATTCTAACCTCGCCGTGTCTTGGCCTCGATCGACGCTCCTTCTTTGTTTTCTGCTTTGCCCTTTGTCGGCACCTTTTGTTAAGCAGGTTTTGAGATCGGCGCGTTAGCGGGTTACCCTTCGGCTTGGCACAGGGAGTTATGGACGCCATTGGTTATTCTTGAGGCTCTTAGCCCCATTTGCTTCTTGTCCGTAGTCGGACTCTACCGTTTTCAAGGTGATTTGGATCTTTGTATATTATATCTATTCTTGACTCTCCAGTGTTGTTATATATATATTACAGGGGTCCCATCGAGGGGCTGTTGTGTAACGTTATTATGCCGTTTTCCACCCTTGCGAAAGTGCCTGGTGGGCACCTTTGAATCGTTTCTATGCGGGTTTGGTGAATTTTGCCTGAACTTGCATAGGTCCGATTCTGAGGGTGTTACAGAGTGGTATCAGAGCTCAGCAGTTGCGATACCCACAAGTCCAGCCTGTAGGATGACCTAGCTAACGGCCGAAGTAGAGTGTCAAAACTATTTTGTAAAACCGGTTGGATAGTTCTGATTAGGTCTGATTTTACTCCTTACTCCTCTTCTATTCCCCTCTTATCTCTACGCGTTTTAAATCCGCTCTCATCTTTTTCTTCGAGTCCAGGAATTCTCGTGGTTGGGTTTCCGTCGTACCTTCAGGGTTTCGCTTCCTCTTCAGATAACGGTGTTGCTACATCCGGTCTTCATGCTGCCGAGGAATCCTTCGTCTGTGGTACCCTCCTTTGTTCCTTGTTTGTGTTTTCCGGTGTTTTCCGACGCGACGATATCCTCTACGCCAGCTCCGATGCAGAGTCTGCATCACTCCTTTAATCCGAACCTCGCTTGTCGAGATCTTCAGTCTGAATCCGAGGGTTGGTTGCATAATCTATCTGTTCGTGTACAGGGTAATGTTTTGAGTGCGGGATGGAGTCGCGACCATACCACTACTCTTATCATTCGCTTGTGTACATTGAATGGTGGACCGATGCAATTTTACTCCTTCCATGGAAGCTAGAGGTGGCCTTACCTTTAACTTCATCCGTTGTCTATCCGGAGTGCTCTCTCGACGACCAGGGACAACGACCCCTTGTTAGTGGTGTCGCGAGGATCTACACGAAGCGAGAAGACGCAGATCGCCGGCCTTCCTTCCGGAACCATGAGGCGGATCTCGAGGGCGAGATCCCTTGTTAGTGGTGTCGAATTGTGGCATCCCGCAAAACCACTACTAGAAAATCGCGTTAATTTTGTGCATCGCATCGTCATCACCATGCATTGTTTGCCAAAACTATTTCGCAAAACCCGTTTTGTTTTCTAAAACGCCCTATCTTTAATTCAAATGCAAAACCCGGGCGGATTGTTTATGTTTGACAAATATCGGTTGCAAGCGGTGTATTAAAAACAAATAAAATTATATTAATTTTGGGCGGGCGGTCGAGCGGTCCGACGAGCGACCGCCCAAAACTAAATCGGTCCCCTCTTTAAATCCTAAAACTACCCAACATCCTACCCACACCCAACCCTCCACCTCACCCACCTATGGCATCGCCACCTCACCCCTCTCCCTCCTATCTACCAATCCCTCAATGCCAACTCACCCCAACCCAACACACCACAACCCACCACCGTGAAAACCCCTGTCCCCACCCCGTGGCCACTACACCCAGATCCCCATGCCGTCTCCACCCAGCGCCTCCCTGCAGCCCTACAGCCCCACTGGGCCCGCCTGTACCCCACGCGCTCCAGCCCACCTTCTTCCTCCTCCCACCTCTCTCTCCCGCACGCCTCGCCGCCCCAGAGCCCACCTCCGCCTGCAGCGCTCACTTGAGCCTCTCCTCCCAGCCTTGAAGAACCCGGCAGCCCTTGGCCAGTCTCGCCGCCCGGCTAGCCCGCTGACGTGCTCCCGGCCGTGCTCCCCGCGAGCAGCCCCCACCTCACCGGCTCGCCCGACCATCCCGCGCCCCTGCGCCGCCCAGCCAGCGTGCCTCCACCACAGTCCCTCTCCGTCGCCCATCTCGCCCCTCTGCGTCTCTCCGTGGCGCCCGTCCCGCCCGCCCAGCGGCCGCCTTCCGCCCGCCCAGCCTCGGCCGCTCGGCGACCGCCTCCTCCACCCTCCGCGTCGGCCCAGCCACCAGCCGCTCGCGCTCTCGCTCGCCCGCTGCGCCTGGCAGCCGCCCGCGCGACCGCTAAAGCCCACCCACCGCGTCCTCCGCCCCGATCTCCGGCCGTCCACCCCTGCGCCTCGCGTCCTGCGCCTCACCGCTCCGCTCGAGTCCGGCGCCGCCGCCCTCCTCGTCCGTTCGCTCCGCCCGGCCGTCGCCGCGGACCTCGCCACGGCGAGCCCCCCCGCCGGTCTCCTCCGCCTTGCACCGAGCCTCTGCCTCCCTCGCCGTGGCCCGTCCTCTCTGTCCCGAGGCCATCCCCGCCGGCCGATGCTGCGAGCGCGTCGTCGTCGTGTCCCCTGCGGATGGGCCGCCCGCCTGCGCTGCCCGCTCGAGCCCGGAGTCCCCGCCGCCTTAAAATGCGCATCGCCTGCTTGTTAGACCGCGCAGACCCGCTCCTCGTCCTCCATCGCCCTCGCATCTTCTCCGAACCCGAAGCCTGGTGTTTTCGTTGTGCCAAACAAGAGGCGAGCCTTTGTGTGTCGATGCTGGGCCCAAGTCCTGTTGGACTCATGATCTACACCATCGGACCAGCTGCTTCTTCCTAGAACGAAGAGGCGCAAGGCCTCGAACCCGAAATCAAAACCGCCAAGACCGCCCGTTCGCCAAGTTCGCTTACGTGACAAGTCCGAACCCGACAAGAACTCCTCACGGAACTTCTAGCACTCCGGGGACTGAAACCGGTCGAGTCCCAAGTTCGTCCCGACAATCAGGTGGAACCCCAAGACCGAAGCCCGATCCGAGGCCGATCCGGCGCCAAGGCCCCGCCATGGAATCAACAAGATCATCACGAAGCGGAGTACTTCTTCGGGGCGCCATGATCGTCGACATGAAGACCGCGAATGCGACAAGATCGCATGCGACAAGAACAACCCGACCGGGAGTATCCGGCGCCCCGACACGAACAAGTTCGCACCGGACGCGACAAGACCTACCGATAACCTCGAGCGTTTCCGGACCAAGGCCGTCGAACCCTGGACCCCGAGACCAACCCCGGACCCCGGAACCCCAAGATCGTCGAGAACCCTAAAGTGTGACCCCTTTCCGAAAACCCTATTTTACAACATAAAACTTGATGCATGTTTAAACTGTCATTTATCTCGCATGCATCTCATTGGTTTGGGGGCCTTATGCCGATTCACCTGATAATTAAATATGGGGCCCATATGCGGACAAATCCAACCCTATATTGGCCTCATTTAAACATGTGTAGCGATCCGTTGCCATCTATTGTCTTGCTAAACAACATTTAAATTGCGGGGATCTAAACAACTTGCACCATCTAATTAATTGTCGGGACCCCGGTTCCGCTTAATCTGACCTAATTGCATTGCACCTTTGCCATGACATCCATCATACATGCATCATGCCGATCTTCTGCCGATTTATTAAATATTGCATCCGGTGTTTCTTCTAGTGTTTTGCTTCTTCGCGGATAAGGCCGTTGAGTTGATGTGAGCATCGCCCCGATCTTCGGTTGAACCCTGCGACAATGTTTTCAGGCGAGCATCTCCCCCTTTCTACCTATCTTACTTTTATAGTATTTATTCCCTCCTGTTGATCTATTGCTATCTGTGTTGCGATGCTTTAGTTTCCGTACCCGTGATTACCGAGCAGCCCTATATTGCCTTGGACACACCCTATTACCTGTTGTTTGGTAGATAGTTGGACTTGCGCGTCGTAGTTGCTTGCTCAGGTGCTGATGTGTGTCGCCATATGCCACAGTTGCTGAGGTATTGCCGCATGTTGATGTTGGAGATGATTCTAGTTTTACTTATCGTCACTTTAATTTCTGTTTAACAACTAAAATTGAATAAGCAGAGGCATCGGTGGGTGATAGATAATATTTGGTTTCGAGCCCACTTGTGTCCCGTAAGACCCGAGTACTTGATACATTCCTTGATTTTATGCGCTATCCACATCCGGGAGGTATATGGGACCCCCAGGCGAGCTTGATTCAGTCTTATTTCTTGGGGCCACAAACTAGTTTGAGGTTTTATTGCGATCTGTGCTTATGCCATGCTTCTTTGCTTTATTTACGATTGTGCGAGTCTTTTTGTCTTTGTTAGGATCAATAGCACGATTCGCGGTGTCGACAAGCCCAGCCACACTTCGGGTTCCCGATCGTTCACGGTAGTCCCCATAACCTTGAGGCCGTCTCGGAGCTTGCTTACTCGTTGCGGATTCTACTCTAAGGGTGGCCCCTGAAATATTTCGAATCCTCGTGATTGTTGGTCGTGAAAGCCTCGTTGGGTTTTGTTTTGGTTTTTCCGAGGTTGATCGAGCGTGTGTTGCTATTGGTGCACCCCGGCCGGGTAAAACTTTCTGAAAGCCGTGTCCGCGGATATGGACGACTTGGAGCACAGTATCTCGATCATAGACAAGCAAAACTAAAGTTTACTGCTATAAATTTGACTTATAATGACTAGTAATCAGCTTTACTATAATGGAATGGCTAATTAATACTGCCCACAATTTCTTGTTTGATCGTCGCTTGCGACAAATGTACCTAACTAGTAAGTATTGCAACTACAACGAATTGGCTGAATAAAAGTACCAACAACTGCTGGGTTTTATGGGATATCTCATGCTATTCATATCTGATTAGTAATTGTTGCAACTATCACGGAATGGTTAACTAAAAGTGCCCACTGTTTACTTTATCAGGACGATTGTCTAAACCTGACTAGTAATTGCTGCAACGATAAGCGAACAAATAAAGCGCCCTTGTGAGTTCCTCGGTTGACTTCCTCGTTTGGTCTCGGGGAAACACCAGGGTGGGTTTGTTTGGTGTTAGTCTCAGTTGGATCCGGATAGGTCATTCTTACCCCTCTCGATGGCCCGGTGTATCGAGTCTCTATAGGTTGATTAGTGCATCTTGCCGCTGCGCTCGATCCACCATACCTTTGTGGCGAGGACCGAAATTCTAGCCTCGTGTCTTGGCCTCGATCGACGCTCCTTCTTTGTTTCTGCTTTGCCCTTTGCCGGCACCCTTTTGTTAAGCAGGTTTTGAGATCGGCGCCGTTAGCGGTTACCCTTCGGCTTGCTGGGCAGGGTTATGGGCGCCATTGGTTATTCTTGGGCTCTTAGCCCCATTTGCTTCTTGTCCGTAGCGGACGCTCTATTTTCAAGGTGATTTGGATCTTTGTATATTATATCTGTATTCTTGACTCTACGAGTCATTTATATCTCTACGTTAGGGGTCCCATCGAGGACTGTTGTGTAACGTTATTACTTCGTTTTCCACCCGCACGAAAGTGCCTGGTGGGCACCTTTGAATCGTTTCTATGCGGGTTTGGTGAATTTTGCCTGAAATTGCATAGGTCTGATTCTGAGGGTGTTACAGACCCCGCTGCCTCGCGGACTCCCCTTCGCCCGACCCGAGCTCCCATGGCTTGCCCGCGACCTCCTCAGCGGCTCCGCCGACCTCACCTATGTTCCCCATTGTGGCATCCCGCAAAACCACTACTAGAAAATCGCGTTGAATTTGTGCATTGCATCGTCATCATCACATGTTGTTTGTCAAAAACTATTTCGCAAAGCCAGTTTTACTTTTCTAAGACGCCCTCTTTTATTCAAGCCAAAAGCGGGACTCGGAATATTTTGTTTGACCAACTATGTTTACCAACGCATTTAAAACTAAATAAAATATTAAATTAATTTTTAGCGGGCGTCGAGCGGGCGTTTTAGCCCGACGACCGCCCTGAAATAAAACAATCGGGCCACCTACACCAGCCTCTGTTCCTAAACCCACCTAAAAATCTACCCAACCCTCTCCACCTCACCACCCAATAGCATCTCGCCACCTCCGCCTCTCTCCCTCAACCACTCAGGCTCGCCACGTGGCCCCAACTCCTCCTTCCTTCCCCTCTCTCTCTCCTCTCGTACCCCACCCCTTTTGGCACCAGGCCACGTCCCGGCCCTTTCCCCCGCTCTCTTGCCGGGGTCCCACCACGCCCAGGCTTGTAGCCACGCCGCAGACGCCTTGGCCAGCCGCCACCCGGACCCAGCCACCCAACCACCGCCTCCCCCAGGCCAAACCGCCCCCTCACAGCGCTCCGGCCCACTAGGCGCCAGCCCCACCTCGGTCACGCCCCCTCCCTCACGCCTCTCTCCCCGCGTCCTCTCTCACTCGCCCTTGACGCGGCAGCCTCCTTCCCGAGCGCCGCCCGTCCCACCGCAGCTCCCCACCGCGCGGCCCGTCTCTCCCCCCTCCCCCGGCCCGGTCCCCTCTCCCCCATCCTCCACATCGCCAACCACCGCCACCATCTCCGCCTCTACCGCGGCCTCGTCTCCACCCGCCAGTCGCGCGCATGCCCTCTCCCATCCGCCCTCGCCGCATTGCCGCATCCGCCTTCTCCCCTCGCCGGAGCCGCCTGGCTCGCCGGCGGCTCGCCCTCACCTCCATCGCCCGTGCCGTCTCCCTCCTCTCGCTCTCGCCTGCCGCCGGTCCCGCCGCCCTTTCGGCCCGTCCGCTGAGCGCCGCCGAAGTCGCGCCCCGCCTCGGCCGCGTTCGCCGCCTCCTCCTCGCGTCCCCCTGCCGGCGAGTACCGCGAAGCCCTGCCGCCGGTGCCTCCCCTCTCCGCTTGGCGAGCCCCATCGACGCCCTCGCAAGCTCCCTAGGCGCCCCGGGCCGACCACCTCGTCCCGTCGCCCGGCTGCCAAGACCGCCTCGGGCCCGCCGCCAGCGTTGACCTCACTGCGCGGCCTCGGCGGCCTCCCACGCCCGTCCCTCGCCGCGGGCCCGCTTTCGCCTCCGCCTGGCCCGGACCCCCGTCGACCGTGGGCCCGCTGCACGTGTGCGTGTATGTGTGTGCTCGTGTATGCGTGTGCTCGTGTATGTGTGTGCTCGTGTATGTGTCATGGTAGACGCGTGTGAACCCTATGACCGTTCCGAGGCAACCCGAGCTCGCCAGCCAGCGACCTTGGCGAACCCTCGACAAGATCTTCATCACGGAAACCAGCGCCATGATCTCCTCGCGGAATCGAAGACCGTGCCGATTCCTCGACACCCTCGATGCGCCAAGATCGCCGATACCCTAGAGCCAAGCACTCCTTCCGTGGACGACAAGTACCTCCCGCGAACGCCAACCCTAACCGGAAGGATGCCAAGATCGCCACATGTACCACAAGTACCGCACCCGGGCGCCAAGTACTCCACCCCGAAGCCAAGACCGCCTCGATGGCGCGGGAACGCAAGGCGTCGTGAGACAAGGACTACAACCAGACGGTATCGATGCCCGGCGTCGGGCCAAGTACTCTCCTTCATGGAACGCCGAGACCCCCTTTTGAGACGCCGTGCAGAAAGGCCACATGAGCGACAAGTACTTCCCGAGGACCCGGACACGGCGAGGTCTACCTCACGGAACACCGAGAACTTCCCCCGAGCGCAAGCCCGACCGGAAGCGACCCAAGTCTGGCGCCGGGCGCCAAGATCTACTCCGCTCGAGAACGATCCCGTCGAACCCGATCCGAGGCCCTAACCCGGAGTTCAAGCACGACCCGAGAACCACGGACCCGAGACCAACTCCGAACCCCGAACCCCGGAAACCCCAAGATCGTCGAGCCCCCCTAAATGTGTGACCCTTTTCCTCGAACCCTATTTTATAACATAATAAGAACTTGTTGCACATTTAATTGTCATCTCGCATGCATCTCATTGGTTTGGGGGCCTTATGCCGAATCACCTAATAATTAAATATGGGGCCCATATGCGGGCAAATCTAGTCTCATATCGGCCTCATTTAAACTTGTGTGTAACCGGTATCTTATCTTGCCTTGTTAATACAACATTTAATATGCGGGATAGCTAAATAACTTGAACCACCTAATTATTGTCGGGACCCGGTTCCTTAATATGACCTAAATGCATCGCCTCTTTGCCATGCCATCATGCATGCATCATGCCGATCTTCCGTTGTATTGAATATTGCATCGGTGTTATTCTAGTGATTTGCTTCTTCGCGGATAAGGCCGTTGAGTTGATGTGAGCTTAGCGATCTTGGATGAACCTTTCGACAAAGTTTTCGTGAGCATCTCCCCTTTCTACCTATCTTACTTTTATAGTCTTTATTCCCTCTGTTGATCTATTGCTATACGTGTTGCGATGCTCTAGTTTCGTACCGATATATCCGCAGCCTTATATTGCCTTGGACACACCCTATTACATTGTTTGGTAGATAGTTGGACTTATGCGTCGTAGTTGCTTGCTCAAGTCTGATGTGTGTCATATATGCCACGATTCTTGATGTATTGCCGCATGTTCTTTGTTGGAGATGATTCTAGTTTTACTTAACGTCACTTTACTTTCTGTTTAACAACTAAAATTGAATAAGCGAGAGGCATCGGTGGGTGATAGATAATTTTGGTTTCGAGCCCACTTGTGTCCCGTAAGACCCCGAGTACTTGATACTGTTCCTTGATTTTTTGCGCTATCCACATCCGGAGGTATATGGGACCCCGAACGAGCTTGATTCAGACTTATTTCTTGGGGCCACAAACTAGTTTGAGGTTTTATTACGATCCTGTACTTATGCCATGCTTTACTGCTTTATTTACGATTGTGCGAGGGGCACACTGTACTGTTTAGGTATTGTGACCCGTTTACGTGGTATCGACAAGCCACTTCGGGTTCCCGATCGTTTCTGACCCCACAAACCTTGAGGTCTCGAGTCGCTAACCGTTGCGGAATCTACTTGAGGGTGGCCCCTGAAATATTTCTGAATCTGTGATTGTTCGGTCGTGAAAGCCTCGTTGGGTTTTGATTTGGTTTTAGAGGTTGATCGGCGTGTGTTGCTATTGGTGCACCCGGGGTAAAACTTTACGAAAGCCGTGTCGCGGTTATGGACGACTTGGAGCCTGATATCTCGATCATAGACAAGCATAACTAAAGTTCTTGTTATAAATTTGACTTATAATGACTAGTAATCAGCTCCACTACAACGGAATGGCTAATTAATACTGCCCACCATTACTTGTTTGGTTGTCGCTTGCGACAAATGTATCTGACTAGTAAGTATTGCAACTTCAACGAATTGGCTGAATAAAAGTACCAACAAGCTTGGGTTTTGGGTTTATCTCATGCTATCATGTCGATTAGTAAGTCTTGCCACTATAACGGAATGGTTAACTAAAAGTGCCCTTTGTTTACTTTATCGTGACGATTATCTATACGACTAGTAAATCTTTAGCGATAAGCGAATAAGTAAAGCGCCAGCGTGTGAGTTCCTCGGTTGACTTCCTCGTTTGGTCTCGAGGGGAAACACCGAGGATGGGTTTGTTTGGTGTTAGTTTCAGTTGGATCCGGATAGGTCATTCTTACCCTCTCGATAACCGGTTGTATCGAGTCTCTGTAGATTGTTTAGTGCATCTGCATTGCCGCTCGACCCACCATACCTTTGTAGGCGAGGACCGCGAATTCTAGCCTCGCCGTGTCTTGGCCTCGATCTTGACGCTCCTTCTTTGTTTTACGCTTTGCCCTTTGTCGGCACCTTTTGTCAGCGGTTTTGAGAACGGCGCCGTTAGCGGGGTTACCCTTCCGGCTTGGCACAGGCGGGGTTATGGGCGCCATTGGTTATTCTTGGGGCTCTTAGCCCCATTTGCTTCTTGTCCGTGGACGCCCTACCTTTCAAGGTGATTTGGATCTTGTATAATATATCGTATTCTTGACTCTTTGAGTCATTTGTATATATCTGCCTGCATGGGTCCCATCGAGGACTGTTGTGTAATGTTATTGCCGTTTTCCACCCGAAAGTGCTGGTGAGCACCTTTGAATCGTTTCTATGCGGGTTTGGTGAATTTTGCCCGAACTTGCATAGGTCCGATTCGAGGTGTTCTGAGTGGTATCGAGCTCGGTTGCGATACCCCACAAGTCCACTAGGATAACCTAGCTAACGGCAGTAGAGTGTCAAAACTATTTTGCAAAATCGGTTGGATAGTTACGGCTAGGTCGATTTTACTCCTTACCCTCTGCTGTTCCCCTCTTACCTCTACGTGTTTTGAATCGCTCTCTTCTCTCTCTTGAGTCCAGAATTCTCGTGGTTGGGTTTCCGTCGTACCTTGAGGTTTCGCTTCTCCCTTCAGAATGCTGAGGTGCTACGATCATCAATCGCAACTTGTCTGCTGTACATGCCTTCATCCGATCTTTTGTCTTGAGCTCTTTATCCGGATGAGTTCCTTCTGGATGTCGATGTCGTTGAAAACATATGAGAAGGACGAGCTTTGGTGAAGTTGGAGTATACCTTGAGCATGTGTTGTTCATGCCAGCGGAACCATCGCAAAACCTAATCATTCTGCGTCTTTCATACGATTCTGGCATCATCCCTTTGTTCGGATACCGCCTATGAAGATCTTCAGTCTAAATCTCGAGAGTTGAGTTGCCTGATTCCCCTACCCATGTAGAGAGTTGATAGTTTGGGCCGGGATGGACTGATCACCCTAACCGACTCTTACTGTTCGCTCTGTACATCGAACTGGTGGATCAATGTAACTTTTCCCTCTTCTTATGGAAGTTAGAGGTGGCCTTATCGTTTAAAGCCTCTATCTTCGTCCTTTGTTTCTCCGGAGTGCTCTCTCGACGATCAGGAACAACGACCTTTGTTGGTGGTGTCGCCGATACCCAGATGAAGAAGGAACCCTCGTTAGTGGTGTCGCGAGGATCTACACAAAGCGAGTCGAGAACGCCGACCTTCCTTCCGGTACCATGAGGCGGATCTCGAGGGCGAGATCCATTGTTAGTGGTGTCGAATTGTGGCATCCCGCAAAACCACTACTAGAAAATCGCGTTGAATTTGTGCATTGCATCGTCATCATCACATGTTGTTTGTCAAAACTATTTACAAAGCCGTTTTACTTTTCTAAGACGCCCATCTTTTATTCAAACGCCAAAGCGGGACTCGGAATATTTTGTTTGACCAACTATGTTTGCAAACGCTGCATTTAAAACTAAATAAAATATTAAATTAATTTTTAGCGGGGCAGTCGAACGGGCCGTTTTAGCCCGAACGACCGCCCCAGAAATAAAACAATCGGGCCACCTACACCAGCCCTCTATTCCTAAACCCACCTAAAAATCTACCCAACCCTCCTCTCCACCTCACCCTGCCCAATAGCATCTCGCCACCTCACTGCCTCTCTCTCCCTCAACCACTCAGAGCTCGCCACGTGGCCAGCCCCCAACTCCCTCCTTCCTTCCCCCTCCTCTCTCCTCTCAGCGCGCCCCACCCCTAACGCACTCCAAGACCACGTCCCGGCCCTTTCCCCGCTCTCACCGCCCCACCTGCCCACTCCGGCGCTGCCACCCGCCACGCTACCGCCACTTGACGCCACGGACCCTGCGCCACCCAACCACCGCCTCCCAGCCAAACCGCCCCTCCCCAGCCGCTCCGCCCCACAGCGCCCTGGCCCCACCTCGGTCACGCCCTCCTCACGCCTCTCTCGCGTCCCTCTCTCACGCGCCTTGAGCAACCGCCTCCTTCCCCGAGCCGCCCGTCCTGCAGCTCCCCACCGCATGCCCGCCTCTCCCCTCCGCTCGGTCCTCTCTCACCCATCCTCCACATCGCCAACCACCGCCATCTCCCATCTCGCGCCGCCTCGCCACTCCGCCCCGAAGTCGCCGCCTCCTCTCCCATCCGCCCTCGCGCTGCCGCATCCACCGCCTTCTCCTCCGCCCGAGTTGCATGCGCTTCGCCCGGCCGAAGCTCGCCTCCACCTCCATCGCCCGTCTCTCCTCCTCTGGCTCTCTCCGCCTGCCCCGCCCCTGCCGGCCCGTCCATGAGCGCGCCGCCGTCTGGCGCCCGCCTCTGCGTTCGCGGCCTCCTCCTCGCGTCCCCCACGCCGACGAGTACCGCGGAAGCCTCTGCGCCGGTGCCTCCTCCTCGCCAAGGCGAGCCATCGCCCTCCTGCAAGCTCCTAGACGCCCAGGCCCAGCCTGCTCGTCCCGTCGCCACAAGCGGACCGGACCGCCTCGGGCCGCCCTCGCCAGCGTTGACCTCCGCAGCAGCCTCGGCCTCCACCCGCGCCGTCCCTGCCGCGGCCCTCCGCCTCGCTTGGCCCGACCCGTCGGCCGTGGGCCGCCTGCGTGCGTGTATGTGTGTGCTCGTGTGTGCTCGTGTATGTGTGTGCTCGTGTATGTCATGGTAGACGCGTGTGAACCCTATGACCGTTCCGAGGCAACCCGAGCTAACGCGACTTCTTGGCGCCGAACCCTCGACAAGATCTTCATCACGGAAACCCCGACGCCATGATCTCCCTCGCGGAATCCGAAGACCGTACCGATTCCTCGACACCCTCGATGCGCCAAGATCGCCGATACCCTAGACGCAAGCTCTCCTTCCGTGGACGACAAGTACCTCCCGCGAACGCCAACCCTAACCGGAAGGATGCCAAGATCGCCACATGTACCACAAGTACCGCACCCGGACGCCAAGTACTCCCTCGAAGCCAAGACCGCCTCGATGGCGCGAACCGGCAAGAGCGTCGTAGAGACAAGGACTTCACAAACGGGGCGGTATCGATGCCCGACGTCGGCCAAGTACTCCTTCATGGAGCCGAGACCCCGCACCGGAGACGAACTGCAGAAGGCCACATGAGCGACAAGTACTTCCCCGAGGACCGGACACGACGAGGTCTACCTCACGAACACCGAGAACTTCCCCAACGCCAAGGCCGACCCGAGCGACCCAAGTCCTGCGCCCGGAGCGCCAAGATCTACTCCGCTCGAGAACGATCCGTCGAACCCGATCCGAGGCCCTAACCCGGAGTTCAAGCACGACCCGCGAACCACGGACCCGAGACCAACTCCGAACCCCGAACCCCGGAAACCCCAAGATCGTCGAGCCCCCCTAAATGTGTGACCCTTTTCCTCGAACCCTATTTTATAACATAATAAGAACTTGTTGCACATTTAATTGTCATCTCGCATGCATCTCATTGGTTTGGGGGCCTTATGCCGAATCACCTAATAATTAAATATGGGGCCCATATGCGGGCAAATCTAGTCTCATATCGGCCTCATTTAAACTTGTGTAGCGAACCGGTATCTTATCTTGCCTTGTTAATACAACATTTAATATGCGGGATAGCTAAATAACTTGAACCACCTAATTATTGTCGGGACCCGGTTCCATAATATGACCTAAATGCATCGCCTCTTTGTGCCATACATCATGCATGCATCATGCCGATCTTCGCGTTGTATTGAATATTGCATCCGGTGTTATTCTAGTGATTTGCTTCTTCGCGGATAAGGCCGTTGAGTTGATGTGAGCTTCGCCCGATCTTGGATGAACCTTTCGACAAAGTTTTCGGTGAGCATCTCCCTTTCTACCTATCTTACTTTTATAGTCTTTATTCCCTCCTGTTGATCTATTGCTATACGTATGTTGCGATGCTCTAGTTTCCGTGCGATATATCCCCTGAGCCTTATATTGCCTTGGACACACCCTATTACATTGTTTGGTAGATAGTTGGACTTGCGTCGTAGTTGCTTGCTCAAGTCTTGATGTGTGTCGCCATATGCCACGATTCTTGATGTATTGCCGCATGTTCTTGTTGGAGATGATTCTAGTTTTACTTAACGTCACTTTACTTCGTTTAACAACTAAAATTGAATAAGCGAGGCATCGGTGGGTGATAGATAATTTTGGTTTCGAGCACTTGTGTCCGTGAAGACCCCGAGTACTTGATACTGTTCCTTGATTTTGCGCTATCCACATCCGGAGGTATATGGGACCCCAGACGAGCTTGATTCAGGTCTTATTTCTTGGGGCCACAAACTAGTTTGAGGTTTTATTACGATCCTGTACTTATGCCATGCTTTACCGCTTTATTTACGATTGTGCGAGGGGCTGTTTGTCTTGTTAGGTATTGTGACCCGTTTACGTGGTAGCGACAAGCCCAGCCACACTTCGGGTTCCCGGTCGTTCACGGCCCCCACAAACCTTGAGGCCGTCTCGAGTCAGCTAACCGTATGGAATCTACTTGAGGGTGGCCCCGAAATATTTCTGAATCTGTGATTGTTCTCGTGAAAGCCTCGTTGGGTTTTGATTTGGTTTTTCCGAGGTTGATCGAGCGTGTGTTGCTATTGGTGCACCCCGGCCGGGTAAAACTTTCTGAAAGCCGTGTCCGCGGTTATGGACGACTTGGAGCACAGTATCTCGATCATAGACAAGCATAACTAAAGTTTACTGTTATAAATTTGACTTATAATGACTAGTAATCAGCTTCACTATAACGGAATGGCTAATTAATGCTGCCCACCATTACTTGTTTGGTTGTCGCTTGCGACAAATGTATCTGACTAGTAAGTATTGCAACTACAACGAATTGGCTGAATAAAAGTACCAACAACTGCTGGGTTTTGGGTTTATCTCATGCTATCTGTATCTGATTAGTAAGTACTGCCACTATAACGGAATGGTTAACTAAAGTGCCCTTGTTTACTTTATCGTGACGATTATCTATACGACTAGTAAATGCTGCAACGATAGCGAATAAGTAAAGCGCCAACGTGTGAGTTCCTCGGTTGACTTCCTCGTTTGGTCTCGAGGGGAAACACCGGGATGGGTTTGTTTGGTGTTAGTTTCAGTTGGATCCGGATAGGTCATTCTTACCCCTCTCGATAACCGGTTGTATCGAGTCTCAGAGATTGTTTAGTGCATCTTTGCCACGCTCGACCCACCATACCTTTGTAGGCGAGGACCGCGAATTCTAGCCTCGCTGTCTTGGCCTCGATCTTGGCTCCTTCTTTGTTTTCGCTTTGCCCTTTGTCGGCACCTTTTGTCAAGCAGGTTTGAGAACGCCGTTAGCAGGGTTACCCTTCCGGCTTGGCCTGGGCAGGGTTATGGACGCCATTGGTTATTCTTCAGGGCTCTTAGCCCCATTTGCTTCTTGTCCGTAGTCGGACGCCCTACCTTTTTTTCAAGGTGATTTGGATCTTGTATAATATATCTGTATTCTTGACTCTTTGAGTCATTGTATATATATCTGCATGGGTCCCATCGAGGGCTGTAATGTTATTACTTCTTTTCCACCATGCGAAAGTGCCTGGTGGGCACCTTTGAATCGTTTCTATGCGGGTTTGGTGAATTTTGCCCGAACTTGCATAGGTCCGATTCTGAGGGTGTTACACCCATCCCGCGTGCCCCTACCTCGTCGGGCTCCGCCGCTGCGTTCCCATCGCCGGCCGGCCACCCTCTGCCCGAACTCCACCACCAACCCCCGCCGCAAGCACGTCTCCCTCCTGTCGGCCTCCTCTCGCCTCCCCGCGGTCGCGTCCCAAGCCGCCATCGATGGCCGTCCTAGGCGCCCATTTCTCCTTCCCGGACACCGGCGTGGCCTGTGCTACCCCTTCCCGCTGCAGAGCTCGTCCTCCACGAGCCCCACGTCAAGCGCGCCCACCAAGCTCTGCCATGGCGCCTCCTCGCTCCGTCCTACCTCTACTTCATCCTCCTGCGAGCAGCGCCGCATCGCTGGTCGCCTTCCGCCGTTGCCCTCTCCCAGCACCCCCGAGGCCCCTTACTCTGCAGCCACCGTGGGTTCTCCCCTCCCAGCTTCCCGACCGGAAACCGCCGCCGCGGGTCGCCTCTGCCACGCCAAGCTCGCCCTATGCTCCCCGTTCCCGGCGTGCTCTTTGTTGGTCGCGTGTGTATGCAGGTGGTGTGTTTGTGCCATCTGGGGCACATCCTCCCATGTGCCTGCATGCTCGTGTAGCCTTTACTGGTGCTGATCTACCTTGGAGCGCACGATGCACGCCTCACTCGAAGCTTACCAACGTGGATCCGAGTTCGCCACTGTCTAAAAGAGGGACGATAAGAACCCCAACATGAGACTCGGAGTTGATGGCACCAGATCGACAAGATCTTCGACATGCGTCGCCATACTAAAGCCCAGCAGCGGACCCGACGACACATGCGACAAGACCGTCCGGGATGCGTCGAGAACCCGAACGCCAAGATCGCCAATGCGAATCGCCAAGTTCTTCATCCCGGACGCCAAGACCGACTGACTGTGGGCCCGACAAGATCGACACCGACTGGGCGAGTCCGATGCGCCCCCGACGCCACACCAAGTCCTTCTTCCCGGAACGCCAAGCTCTTCATCTTGTATCCGACCTTCGAAGACCGATCCCGTCGAACCCTGAACCCTGAGACCGAACCCCGGACCCCTCGGAGCCCAAGTTCGCCGAACCCTAAAGTGATTCCCTATCCGAGACCCCATTATTTTTATAATATGACATTATCAACTGATGCATATTTAATTGTTCATCTCGCATGCATATCATGTGGGTTGGGGGCATTATGCCGATTCATCTCATAATTAAATATGGAGTCTATATGCGGGATATCTTTGTCTTATTCCGGACTTCATTCAAATTGGCATAGCGAACCGAAGCCATGTTTTGTCTTGCTAATCCAACATTTAATTTGCGGGGTAGATAAATAACTTGAACCGTCTAATTAATTGTCGGGACCCCCGGTTCCGCTTAATATTGCCTAATTGCATCGCACCTTGCCATGTCATACATCATACATGCATCATGCCCGATTTTCTACCGTAGTATTAAATAGTGCATCCGGTGTTTGTGCTAGTGTTTTGCTTCTTCACGGACTAGGCCGATGAGTTGATGCGAGTGTCGACCCGACCTTCGGATGAACCTTCGGCAATGTTTTCAATGAGCATCTCCCCCTTTCTACCTATCTTACTTTTATAGTATTTATTCCCTCCTGTTGATCTATTGCTATCTGTGTTGCGATGCTCTAGTTTTCGTGCCCGTGATATCCCTTGCAGCCTTATATTGCCTTGGACTCATCCTATTACTTGTTGATTGGTAGATAGTTGGACTTGCGCGTCGTAGTCGCTTGCTCAAGTGCTGTTGCGTGTCGTCAAGTACCTCAGTTGTTGGAGTATTGCCGCATCTTTAATGTTGGAGATGATCAAGACTTTAATTCTTGTTTAATAACTAAAATTGAAGTAGGTAAATGCAGAGGCACCGGTGGGTAATAGACAATTTTTGGTTTTAACGCTCCTTTGGTGTCTCAGAGGACCCGAGTTCTTGACACCTGTTCCGAGATCGAGCGCGCTAACCACAGGTGGGGTGTATGGGCACCCCCATCGATTAGTACCTGATTTCAAAGTATTGAACTGGGGGCCACAAAGTAGTTTGGAGCTTTATTACTATTTTGTACTTATGCCATGCTTTACTGCTTAATTTAAAATTGTGCTTAATCGCACTTGTTTAGGGAAGCGGAGTGTTTTAGCGATATCGACAAGCCAGTCACACTTTTGGGTTCCTGATCGTTTACATCCAGCGCAAACCACAGGTCCGTTTGAGCCGCCAACTTCGTTGCGGGTAGCTTAGTGGGGTGGCCCCTGCTTGCTTTGGAGTGCGAAGCGTCGTGTCCGAACCCCGTCGACATACCGTTGGGTGTATGTTTTGTGATCTTGTACCTACGATCCGACAACAAGGGTGTAGGTGCATGTGTAAACTTTGGTGCACCCTGCAAGGTTAAATCTTTTGAAAAGCCGTGTCATGTTATGGACGACTTGGAGCACAGTTCTCGATCATAGACAACTATAACTAAAGTTCTTGCTATAATTTGACTTGTATCCGATATGACTAATCGGCTTCACTGCGGAATGGCTAAATAAAAGTACCAACAACTGCTGGGTTTGGGGATATCTCATGCTAATCGTATCTGACTAGTAAGTGTTGCAACTACAACGGAATGGTTAACTAAAACTGCCCACTGCTTATTATGTCAGGATGACTCATGCTATATATATTTGACTAGTAATTGCCGCCACCATAACGGAATGAATAAAACTGCCAACTGTGTGAGTTCCTCGGTTGACTTCCTAGTTTGGTCTCGAGGGGGAAATACCAGGATGGGTATGTTTGGTGGTAGTATCAGGTTGGTTCCGAATAGGTCTTTCTTACCCCTCTCTGATAGCCGCTAGTTGTATCGAGTCTCTATAGGTTGTTTAGTGCATCTTTGCTGGCTTTCGATCCACCATACCTATGTGGCGAGGGGCCGAATTCTAGTCTCGCCGTGTCTTGGCCTCGATCGACGCTCCTCTTTTTCCTTTGCCCTTTGTCGGCACCCCTTTTGTTTTAGCAGGTTTCGATGTCGTTAGCAGGGTTACCCTTCCGGCTTGGCCTGGGCAGGGTTATGGACGCCAGTGGTTATTCTTCAGGGCTCTTAGCTCAATTTGCATCTTGTCCGTACTCGGACGCTATATCGTTTTAAAGGTGATTTGGATCTTTGTATTGTACCTCTGTATTCTTGACTCATTGAGTCGTTGTTGGATATATGTTTTGTGGGTTCCATCGAGGACTATTGTGTAATGATATTACTTCGTTTTCCACCCGCACGAAAGTGCCTGGTGGGCACCTTTGAATCGTTTCTATGCGGGTTTGGCGGGAAGCGCTAAAACTTGCATAGGGCCGATTCTGAGGGTGTTACAAGGTTGCACTGTGATACTCGAGGCAGTTGCTACACATGATCTTTGGATCTTACACTGCTTTGGCATGGCAGGGTCGAACAACGGCATCAACGTCCTCTAGTCCTCAAATGTCTTTGCCAAGCTTGTTGACGGTCATGCTCCTCCTGTGGACTTTGAGATCAACGGGAACCACTATAACAAAGGATACTATCTTGCAGATGGCATCTATCTAAGATGGCCAACATTTGTGAAGACTATCGCAAACCCGATGCTCCCCAAACATGCTTAGTTTGCAAAGGAACAAGAAGCTGCTGGAAGGACATGGAGCGGGCATTTGGTGTGCTCCAACATAGGGTTGTGGTTGTCCGGTTTCCTGCTATGACCTGATTGAAAGATCATACGTGTAAAGTGATAAACTGTTGTGTGACCTTACACAACATGATCACTGAGAATGAGAGAAAGGATCCAATGAATTTGGTCGAGCAGAACAAGTCATACTACAGACATGGACCTCTTGCAGAGCCTGATCACCAGGTCCCGCCAACCTGGGCTGCCTTCATCGCTATGCGTTAGGACATCTGAGACCGGTAGTGCATCAACAGCTGCAGGATGATCTGGTTGAGTATATATGGATACGCAGGGACAACATGTAGATGTCGAGCATGAACTGGCCGAACTAGGCCGAAATATGTTGTATTTTCAGTCTATGGCGAACTATGTTTAATTTCATGTCGAACCATGTTTAAATTCATACAAACTAGACCGAACATTGCTATGTATTTATATTATGTAATCGGCCGAAAACTGGTCGAATTTGAACCAAATTTGGGTGAAGACTCGTTGTTTTTGCTTCGCCTGGAAACTTGGTCTGAAAAGGCGAGTGAAAAGATGTTTTTAGACCGAAAACTACATCCATCCAACGCTAAATAGCATCGGATTTTGGCCTGAAAACGCTCAACGAGTAGAGGTGTACCCGTGTGATGCCGCGAGACGATGAGAGCGACATGGGTGTCACCTTTACGAGAGGAAGGCCCAAGCATCTAATTCAGCCTACCTTGGTGATGACTGGACCAAGTGACCAGCTCGTATGGTCTAGGGAACCGGATCCTCTAATATGGAGAAGTGACGTCACAGAAAAGTAAGAAGCAAAGTCAGTGTTTTTTCTCATTAAACACTTAATTAGCACTCTATCTAATTACTCTAGAAAATTACTGTAGATCTAAAAAATTAAACTTATTTTTATTACATTATAATTTTTTCTCTATGTAATTAATCTAAATGCTTAGCGTAAATTTGTATTATGCACAATAATGTACATAGTTTTAGCCTTAATTACATGATTTGGAAGAAGAAAAGTCAGAGAACTGTACCTTACCTGACGTTGCTCCTCAACGTTAGAGGAGTCCGTTCCTGCGTCTAGACCTTCTTCGGGATCACGGCTAAGAACCGGATGGCGGCGGACTTGTTCCGATTGTAGTAATAGCTTAGTTTTCTCTTTGCAATTTTCCCTGTAATCCCAGACTCTGAATACAATTCGTGAGAAATAGCAGCGCAATCTATCGAGTACCTAACATCTGGTATCAGATTTGCCAGTTTCGATCTCCTCCCCAATCTCGCTTGATCGTGAGCAGGCTGGAAACTCGCAAGCGCACCAAGGATCGTCAACGACATCCTGCTCTCCGCGAGTACCTGGATCGGATGGAGCTCAATGCCAACGCGCGTACCGATGCGATCCTTGCTACACAGCAAAGGTTGTCGCAGCAAATCGCAGCCCAATCGGGGTAACTACAAGATCTGGTCGAGTGGCGACCAAACCTGGAGGAGCGCATCGCTAATCTTCAGGAAGCGGTCGCGGAGCTGCAACGTGCTCGATCTACCCCACCCGCGACCGATGGTGGAACGATAGCTGACCACCTCGGCGCGCGTCCCTCACCATCTCCGGCGGGGCAGTTCCACGGGCAATCCGGCCACGGCGAGCATACGTCATCCGGGGGTTTACCTGCGGTGGACACGATTTCACCAATGGAACTCCCGGTCATGGCTATGAATATGTTCCAAATCCCTTTATCTTCTCATTCGGGTGATCCCAATTTGGTTACCAGCCAGCTCATGACTGCCATGGGCGCATCAGCACCATCGATGCATTTTCCTCCATTTACTGGTGAAAATCTGAACCTATGGACACACTAGCGGAGCAATATTTTCATATGTTCGCGATCCATGATTCTTACTGGGTGACTATGTCCAGTTTGCACTTCTCGGGAGCGGCTGGTATCTGGCTGCAATCTGTCTACAAGCGTTTAGCAGGCTTAGATTGGACCTCTTTTACTTCACTTCTTTGCACTAGATTTGGGCGAGATAGGCACCAACTTCTTATCCGTCAGTTTTATGCTATCAAGCAACTGACCACAGTGGCAGATTATATTGAGGGTTTTGATATTCTCATGAATCACTTAATGTCTTACTCTAAAGATACTCACCCATTTTATTTCTTGACACGTTTTATCGAGGGCTTTCGGCCGGATATTCGATATGTTGTCATGGTGCAACGTCCTGTCGATCTGGACACGGCATGCTCATTGGATGCTTCAGGAAGAAGTAACTGAAGGCGAACCATCTGCATCCCCGCTTCAAATTGAGTACAAATATATCAGAGTACCTGCAAGGGATTGACAGTGACACCAGCCACCCCAACAGCTAGAGCAGTCGATCACAGAGGTCTCCCTGCCCGACATAATGGGGATGACAAACTGTCAGCTCTGTGTGCATACCGTCGCGCCAAGGGCTTATGATACAAGTGCGGCGAGCGGTAGGGCAAAGACCACAAGTGCCCAGCAACAGTCCAGTTACATATTGTTGAAGAACTGCTAGCTCTATTTTCACCGGAAGAAATTACTGGCAGTGAAGCAAATGTGGACTACACCTGAGGATACTGAAATTGCATGTTCTATTTCTGTCCATGCTCTGACCGGTTCCTCGGCTGATGTTCCAGGGGTTATTCAGTTACATGCATTCATTGAAGATCATGAAGTTTTAATCCTGATCGATTCTGGCAGCTCCACTTCTTTTGTGAATCAGCAACTAGCAAGTAAACTGTCTGGAGTACAGCCACTAGCTATTGCATGTCGTGTCAATGTTGCTGATGGGGGACATCACCGTTGCTCTACTTATATACCAGCATGTTGTTGGACTTCTTTTGGACATAGCTTTCACACTGACATGAAAATCTTGCCTCTGGGATCCTTGGCATGGATTGGTTGGAGGAACATAATCCTGATATTGATTGGATTGCTAAGACCCTGAAAATTCAAACACCAACTAAGTTGATCCAGTTACAAGGCCACAAAGTTGACCAGGCACAGTGTTCGGCTATATCTGCCAATGAATTGGTTAACATTTGCAAACAGGGCTCAGCAGCACACCTCATACATGTATATGCACTGAATGATATTGTTAGTGTTGAGGAGGTCACAACAGAGCAAGTACAATCAATTCTGGCGTAGTATTCAGATATTTTTGCTGAACCGACGTCACTGCCACCACGACGCCAGTGTGATCATCGAATCCCTCTAATGTTAGGTGCTCAACCAGTTAATCTTCGAGCATACCGTCACAAACCTAAGCTCAAGACGGAAATTGAGCGGCAAGTGGCGGAACTACTAGCTTCTGGCATTATTCAACGAAGCACAAGTCATTTTTCTTCACCGGCAATATTAGTAAAGAAGAAAGATGGGACGTGGAGGCTATGTGTAGATTACCGAAACCTTAACTCCATGACAGTGTTTAGCAAATACCATGTTCCAATTATTGACGAGCTTCTAGATGAGTTAGCCGGTGCACGATGGTTTTCTGTAACACTCTCAGAATCGGACCTATGCAAGTTTTAGCGAAACCCGCCACACCCGCATAGAAACGATTCAAAGGTGCCCACCAGGCACTTTCGTGCGGGTGGAAAACGAAGTAATAACATTACACAACAGTCCTTGATGGGACCCACAGAACAGATATATACAGCAGTGACTCAAAGAGTCAAGAATACAGATATTATGTACAAAGATCCAAATCACCTTGAAAACGATAGAGTGTCCAGCTACAGACAAGATGCAAATGGGGCTAAGAGCCCTGAAGAATAACCAATGGTGTCCATAACGCCTGTGCCAAGCGGAAGGGTAACCTCGCTAACGACGCCGATCCCAAAACCGCTTAAACAAAAGGGTGCCATAAAGGGCAAAGGAAAAGAAGGAGGCCAAGATTAAGGCGATACACATGAGGTTGAATTCGCGGTCCTCGCCTACATAGGTATGGTGGACTGGAGCGGCAGCGGCAGCATGCACTGAACAACCTATAGAGACTCGATACAACTGGCGGTTATCAGAGAGGGGTAAGAATGATCTATCCGGATCCAACATGAAGCTAACACCAAACATACCCATCCTGGTGTCTCCCCCTCGATACCAAACGAGGAAGTTCACCGAGGAACTCACACAGTTGGCAGTTTTACTTATTCAGTTATCGTTGCAGCGATTACTAGTCAGGTTTAAATAATCTTCCTGATAAAATAAGCAGTGGGTCATTTTTAGTTAACCATTACGTTATAGTTACGGCACTTACTAATCGACATGATAGCATGAGATAACCCAAAACCCAAAGTTGTTGGTACTTTTATTTAGCCATTCCGCTAGAAGTTGCAATACTTATTAGTCAGTACAATGGTCGCGACACCCAAACAAGCAATTGTGGGTATTATTTAGCCATTCCATTATAGTGAAGCTGATTACTAGTCATTATAAGGTTAAATTTATAGCAATAAACTTTAGTTATGCTTGTCTATGGTCGAGATACTGCTCCAAGTCGTCCATAACCGCGACACGGCCAGAAAGTTTTACCCAGCCGGGTGCACCAATAGCAACACACGCCGATCAACCTAAAAACCAAATCAAAACCCAACGAGGCTTTCACGATTAAGCAATCACAGGATTCAGAAATATTTGTGGGCACCCTTGAGTCTTACGCGAACGGCAAGCTAGCTCGAGACGGACTCAAGGTTTGTATAATGGTCAGAAGCGATCGGGAACCCAAAACTGGGTGTCGATACCGCGTAATCACTCCGCTTACCTAAAAGACAAAGGTGCTATCTCGTCGACAATTTAAATAAAGCAAGAGCATGGCATAAGTACAGATAGTAAATAAAACCTCAAACTAGTTTGTGGCCCCAAGAAATAAGATCGAATCAAGCTCGCTCGTGGGGGTCCCATATACCTCCGGATGTGGATAGCGCGATAAATCAAGGAACAAGTATCAAGTACTGGGTCCTACGGACACAAGTATGCTCGAAACCAAATATTTTCTATCACCCACCGATGCCTCTGCTTACTTCAATTTTAGTTGTTAAACAGGAATTAAAGTGAATGATAAGTAAAACTATGATCATCTCCAACATCAACATGCGGCAATACATCAACAACTGTGGCACTGGACGACACGCAACAGCACTTGAGCAAGCGACTACGACGCGCAAGTCCAACTATCTACCAAACAACAGGTAATAGGAGGTGTCCAAGGCAATATATGGCTGCAAGGGATATCACGGTTACGGAAACTAGAGCAACGCAACACAGATAGCAATAGATCAATAGGAGGGAATAAACACTATAAAAGTAAGATAGGTAGAAAGGGGGAGATGCTCGCCTGAAAACATTGTCGAAGGTTCATCCGAAGATCGGGGCGAAGCTCACATCAACTCAACGGCCTTATCCGCGAAGAAGCAAAACACTAGAAGAAACACCGGAGGCACTATTTAATACAACGGCAGAAGATCGGCATGATGCATGTATGATGTATGACATGGCAAAGGTGCGATGCAATTAGGTCGATAAGCGGAACCGGGGTCCCGACAATTAATTAAACGGTTCAAGTTGTTTAATTACCCCGCAAATTAAATGTTGTTTTAACATGGCAAGAGATAGCACCGGGTTCGCTACACAAATTTAAATGAGGCCAATATGAGACTAGATTTGCCCGCATATGGACCCCATATTTAATTAAGAGGTGAATCGGCATAAGGCCCCCAAAACCACAAACAATATGCATGCAAGATGAATGATTTAATGCAAAAAGTTTTATATTTAGCATTTATAAAGTAGGGGCTCGGGAAAAGGTTCACACATTAGGGGTCTCGACGGTCTTGGTTCCGGGGTTCGGGGTCGGTCTCAGGGTCCAGGTTTCGACGGAAACGTTCTCGGATAGCGGAGGTAGGTCTTGACGCTCCGGAAGCAGGACTTGGTTCGGCGTCGGGGTGCATCGGATTCGCCCTGGTCGATGTCGTTCTTGTCGTCGTGAAGACCTTGTCGGGTCCGCGGTCGGGTCGGACTTGGCGTCCGGGGCGAAGGACTTGGCATTCTGCGTCGGTGCGGAAAGGATTTATTGTCGCATCGATCTCGCGTCCTTGAACTGGAAGGAGAACTTGACGCGCAGTGGTTCTTCGGACTCCGGGGATCGGGCTTCTCGAATTCCGTGAAGAACTTGGTGTTCCATCTTGACCTATTCCGGGAAGGAGAACTTGGCACCGGCATCCTCGATTGATGACAGACTTGGATTCCACGCCGGTGTTGGCATGTCACGAGGAGATCTGGTCGAACCGTTTTGGCACCCCAATCATGGACATATTGTTCCGTCTTGTTGGCGAAGAAGATCTTGTCAGAATCACCGAGGTGCGAACTTGTCGTCGCCTTGCCACAATAACCCCTCCAGACAAACACAAACTCAAGCGTCTTGGCAGCACTTTGATCTACTAAAGATCTCAGCAAGCAGACTAGGGTCGAGCAGGTTGCAGGTACCCTCATCGTCAACCCGCACAGACAGAGCACCTCACAGCGCGGGCCCACGTAAACAGAGTGCTACCTCGGTGCCGTGCTGGCCAGGAACACGCCGAGACGACCCCGACGTCGACGAACCTGCGCAGCTGCAGAAAAACAAAAAGGGAAAGGACCGGAGTAGCAGAGGCCGACGGGGAGGCAAAGCTCGCCGGAAAAACCGGGCAGAGGAGGCGAGGGCGCTGGGGATGGCGCGGTCGGAGCGACGGTCCTGCAGGCGGCGGCGCGGCTGCCGGGACGGAGGAGAGGCGGCAGGGCCGCTGCTCGGCGGGCGCCGCCGGGAGGGCGAGAAGGCGGCGGGACCGCGGGGTCGGGGAACGGCGGTGAAGCGGGTCCGGCGGGCCGGGCGGGCGACGGAGGAGATGCGCTGGGCGAACAAAGGCGGCTACGCTGTGAGGAAGGCGCCGGCTGCGATGACAAGGGCGGCTCGGCCTGCCGGGAGAGAGCGAGGCGGGCGGCTGCCGGCGAAGGAGCGAGCGAGAGAGGGAGGAGGCCCGGGCGGCGCTTCAGAAAGGCGCCGGCAGCGCCGGCGGGTTAAGGCGGGTGGGCGGAGGCGGGGCGAGGATGGCGGGCAAAGGGGTGCGCGGAGCGGTGGGCGAGGAGGAACGCAGGAGGCGGGGCTAGCAGAGGTGGCGGGGCCGAGGAGAGGAGAGGCCGGTGGAGCGGGTCGAGGCCTGGGAAGACGCGGGAAGGAGAGAAGGAGGTGGGGCGGTGGTGGGCCGGGCAGACGGGATCGGGCCAGGGGTTGTCGGTGGGAGGATCGGGTGTGGGAGGTTGGGGCGGCGTGCGTGCGTGTGTGTGCTGTGGGGAGTGGGATGAGAGAGAGGAGGGTTGGGTGAGGTGGCGTGCAGAGTGGGTGTGGCTTTGGGGAGAGGTGAGGTGGCGAGAGACTATTGGTGGGGGTGAGGTGGCTGGTTGGGGGGTAGATTAGGTGTAGGTAGCTGTAGGATTTAGGTGGACCGATTTGGAACCGGAGGTGGTCGTTTGGGTCGGGTCGGCCCGTTCGACTGCCCCCTACTAAAAAATAATTTAATATTTTATTTACTTTAAATGGACCGTTTGCAAACCATGGTTAATCAAAACAAAATATTCCGGAGTCCCGGGTTTGGCGTTTGAATAAAAGACGAGGCGTTTAGAAAACAAAACCAGGCTTTTTCAAAATAGTTTTATGCAACCAGATGCAAGATGATGACGATGCTCAAATGCAATGTGGCATGATGACATGAGCATGCGGTCATGATGATGCAATGCACAAAAACAACGCGATTTTCTAGTAGTGGTTTTGCGGGATGCCACATTTTCAAAGCTTGATCTTCGTGCAGGCTACCACCAAATCAGATTGCCACCTGGTGAAGAATTCAAAACAGCTTTTCAAACACATTCTGGTCATTTGGAGTACACTGTAATGCCATTTGGGTTGGCTGGCGCCCCTGCTACTTTCCTTTGGAGCGATGAATTCAACACTGCAGCCAGTTCTTCGCAAATGCGCAGTGGTTTTCTTCGATGATATTTTGGTATATAGTAGAACACTGCCAGAACACATTCAGCATTTGAAAACTGTCCTGGCTCTATTAAGTCGTGATCAATGGTGTAAGAGATCGAAATGCTCTTTCGTCGAGCGACAAATAGCATACTTGGGCCATGTGATGAACATCAATGGAGTATGTTCAGACCCTGATAAGATAACCAAAGTGGCAAATTGGCCAGCACCACATAACACTAAAGATGTAAGAGGATTACTCGTTCTCACAGGGTATTATCGTAAGTTTGTGAGGCATTTTGGCATCATTGCACGTCCACTTTTCAACCTCCTGAAGAAAAATTCTCCTTTTTTCTGGACATCTGAGACCGACACATCGTTCCAATTACTCAAGCAGAGTCTGATTGAATCTCCAGTACTCAAACTCCCTGATTTCACTAAACCTTCCACTATTGACACAGACGCATGCGACACGGGTGTTGGCGATGTATTGCAGAAAGAGGGCCATCCAATAGCTTATATGAGCAAACCATTGGGACCGAAGAACATGGGGTTATCCACATATGAAAACGAATGCTTGGCGGTATTAATGGCAGTTGAGCAGTGGCGTTCATATCTCCAGCATCAGGAGTTTGTGATACGCACAGACTGAAAAAGCCTGGTGCATTGCACACCATATGGCAACAGAAAGCATTTACAAAATTGCTAGGACTGCAGTACAAAATCTGCTATCGTAAAGGATTGGAAAACAGAGCCGCGGATGCACTCTCGCGTCATCAACATGATGACAATCATTCAGTTGCTGTCATTACTGAATGCCAACCACTTTGGTTGGAAGAAGTTAAAGCTACCTACACTGCAAATCCACATGCTACAAAATGGATACAAAAACTATCAGTGAAACCTGACGCCAAAGGACGTTTCTCTCTACAAAATGGGTTACTTTATTTTAGAAACAAAATCTGGGAGGTTCTATTCCTTTGCAACACAAAATCATGGCAGCGTTCCATTCAAGTACTATGGGAGGTCACCGCTTCCCCGTTTCATAAACGATCCGCCACCGCTTGCATGGCCTAAAATGAAGATGCAGATCAAATCGTTTTGTCAATCCTATTTAGTTTGCCAGCAAGCAAAACCCGAGAGAGTCAAATACCCAGGTCTCTTGGAGCCACTTCCTACTCCGGATGAAGCATGGAAGATGGTAACTATGGACATCATGGTGGTTGTGGATAAATTCACACATTACGCTCATTTTATCCCACTCCATCACCTCTTTACTGCAGCTAAGGTAGCAGCAGCTTACATGGACAACGTGTATAAATTACAGTCTGCCTAAGATCATGGTTTCAGATCGTGATCCAATCTTTACAAGTAAGTTCTGGAAGGCTTTGTTCTCTATGCTTGGCAGCGAATTACGCATGAGCTCTGCCTATCATCCAGAAATAGATGGTCAATCAGAGCGTGTGAACCAATGCCTCGAGATATATCTTAGGTGTTTCACACATGCTTGTCCTCATAAGTGGGCGCAATTCCTATCATTGGTCGAGTTCTGGTATAACACTAGTGATCATTCTGCTCTGAAAATGTCCTCGCTCAAGGCTCAGACGGTCATAATCCATGCTATCGGGCATAGAGGCTGCTTACACTTGCAAAGTTCCCTAGCTCCAAGAATGGTTAAGAGGAATGCCAACTCATGCAGCAAGTGCTCCAGCAGAATCTACACTACGCCAAGCAAAAGATGAAAGCGCAGGCAAATAAGAAAAGATCTTTCAGGACATTTGAAGCTGGCGAGTCAGTTTTCATTAAACTGCAACCATACATTCAGTTTTCGGTTGCTAGACGTGCTAATCATAAGCTCGCATTCCGCTACTTTGGTCCCTACAACATTATCAGACCAATCAATCCAGTGGCATATGAAGTTGAACTTCCAAGCTCTTCCAAGATACCCCCATTTTCCATGTAACGCAAATGTGCAAGGCTCTCCTTCCAGGTACCACTGCTTCTCTAGTTCCCCCTAATCCTCCTGATGCAGTTGTTTTTCCTGTCAAGATCATAGCATCTCGCTGGAAACGCACTACCACGGGACAGCGTGAACATGTTCAAGTTCAGTGGTCTGATGTTGTGCCTCTTGACATCATCTGGGAAGACAAGCTAGAATTGCAACAAAGGTTTCCAACGGCGTCGGCCTGGGGACAAGCCAGCACTCAAGGAGGAGGGATGTCAACACCCCGTGACGCCACAAGACGATGAGAGCGACATGGTGTCACCTTGACGAGAGGCAGCCCAAGCGCCTAATTCAGCCTAACAAGTACATTGGTGATGATCGGACCAAGTGACCAGCTCAGATCGTCTAGACCTTCTTAAGAGGAGAACCCCTACACGCAAGGGACATCCTCGATCACTAAGAGAACCGGACGGCGGACTTGTTCCAATTGTAGTAATAGCTTAGTTTTCTCTTTGCAATTTCCCCTGTAATCCTAGACTCTGAATACAATTCGTGAGAAATAGCAGCGCGATCTATCGGGTACCTAACAAGAGGTTCTCTTACTTGTGTCTTCTCCAGAACTTTGTCTCGGCATACAACGAGCTTGCGAAATTGGTCAGCGCTGGAGGGAATTGAGATGTCGATGTACAGATCAGAGAAACCTGCCTAGAGTGAACACATTGCATCAGGATATGCCATGCCATGTATCTCCTGAAGAAGGAGATAGCAATGTGCACTCTGTGTTTGGAAACATCGGCAGACTCCATTAGTGCATTCAGCGGCGGGCCATATATGCATTGTTTACGTTTGTTTTGTTGTCTGCGCATATAGCGGTCCAAAACGAGCTCCCAACAGAGGCACATACGGTGGGCGCATTTATGCTCGCTCGTGTCCGCACGAATAGCCCACGTGTCCTCCATCCGTCCGCCCGGACCGTCGTGTCGGACACCGCAGCCACCGATTCCACCATCTCATGTTCGGCCTCTAGGTATGGGGCCACCATCTCCACACCATGTGTCTCCTCCGCCTCATCGGCCGCCGCATGTAGCGTGCATGTCACCTCGTTGGCCGCCGTCATAGCCGCACGTAGTGTGTTCCCCGCCTCACGGGCCACCACTTCCGCATGTAGCAATGTCGCCTCACATGCTGCCTTCATGGCAAGCATCTCCGTGGTCGTCTGCCGCTTTGCGGCCTCCATGGACTCAGCGAATTCGATTATGTACGCCTCGTCCTCAGCGTGGTCCGCCGAGAAGCACTCGTGCACTGATCCTGGACCATGTGATGATCTTGCGCCGAGGTATTGATAGCTAGATAGGGTTTGACTGCCATAGCGGCAGGAACGAAGCTGTCCGCGCACGCCAATCGGTTGGCCCCGCGCGCATAACGTGCCTCTAAAACACGAAAAATGAGTGGCCAAGAGAGAAGCAGGCGGCTGGAGGCGCCCCCAATCGCGAACAGACCGGAACAAAAATGGTCTCTTTTTATATCAGCGGGCCGACCCATACAATAAGAAAACATCATGTGTCCGAAATGGAGTAAAATGCATCACCGGTCCCAGAACTCGACGGCTACGTCTAAAACGGTCCTGAAACTCGCAAAGTGCATCAAAACGGTCCTGAAACTTGTCGCTGACGTCCATATACGGTCCTGGAGACGTATCGTGACGCCGTGGCAATCGATGGATCCACGACGGTTGTCCCACGACGACAAACTGAAATCACAGAGTAAACTGAACCCGCTGAACCTGAATTTTGGCAAACTGAAATCGCAGAGTAAACTAAAATCCGTCTGAACCATAGAGTAAACTGAAATTAGTCATTTTGGCGACACTGAATAAAAGAGTACTCTTTTCGTACAGACATATTGCTCAAATGCATACATCTAGATTCTACTTCTTATGGAGCTATAAATATTATGTGCTTGATCTGGCTTGACCAACGGGTACTAACTCTAGCATAAACAACAGCCAACGAAACAACAAATCGCTGCACATACTCCTCTGCATCAATGAACTTCGACGGCTGTTTCTTAGAACCAATTCGAATAGTTGAAATCTCTAAAGAAAGCAAACTACTTTGTAAGCAAACTACATCACGTACGAGTAACAGGTTATTTCTCCTATATCTCTTCTTTCCTTCAGGGATATTCACCTGTCAAATACGACTACGTATCAGTAATCTATGACAAGTATTAAAATCACTCCTTATCGAAATAAAAGCTTGACAACACTGTCTATTTTGGCCATTTTAAAATTTTGACAGCAAAGTGTTGTACAAAGTGTTGACAGATTTGAATACATTTCAACTTCATGAGTAATTGAAACAACATAGCACATACCAACAGATTGGTAAATAACAAATATCAACACAGCTTTTACTCAAATGAGTGACCAAGTAAGAAATAAAACAAGTTTCAGTTGACAAGACATAGATAGAAGGAACTTGGCTAACACACAAGTTGCACGTACAGTAGCTAATTGGAATAACTAAAGAACAGTGCTCTAAACACCAGGAGGAGGGCCTCTAAGATAATCAAACATAGATACTTTTCTTGGTATTTTGAAAGGAGCTCTGGTGTTGCTACTGCTTTCATCTTCCCATGTTCTTTTATTTGAAACTGAACCTTGTTGTTGCTTCTGCAAGTTTACAGCCTGTTGTTGCTTCTGCAAATTCAGAGCTTGTTGAGCTCTGAATGGAGCTGCTTCTTGTTAGCGTCTTCTGTCACTCTTCTTTTCTCCTTCCATGCCAATATTCTTTCTGCCTCTGATTTGTCATGATCATCTCTCTGAGCTTGCAGTTTTGCTATCTGTAATCTGTGCAAATGCTCTTTCCACTCCTTCTGTCTTGATTCCTCTGCATCTTTCATTTTCTTAGCAAAGACAAAGAAGAAGTCTAGCTTGTAACACCCTGAATCGGACCTATGCAAGTTTTAGCAAACCCGCCAAACCCGCATAGAAACGATTCAAAGGTGCTCACCAGCACTTTTATGGTGGAAACGGTAATAACATTACACAACAGCCCTCGATGGGACCCATGTAATGCAGATATATACAAATACTCAATGAGTCAAGAATACAAATATAATATACAAAGATCCAAATCACCTTGAAAATTGATAGAGTCTCCGGACAAAGATGCAAATGGGGCTAAGAGCCCAAGAATAACCAATGGCGTCCATATAACCCTGCCTGTGCCAAGGGTAACCGCTAACGGCGCCGATCCCAAAACCTTAAAAAACAAAGGTGCCACAAAGGCAAAGGAAAAGAGGAGCGCCAAGATCGAGGCCAAGACACGCGAGACTAGAATTCAAGGTCCTCGCCACATAGGTATGGTGGATCAAGCGGCAGCGGCAAGATGCACTAAACACCCTATAGAGACTCGATACAACTGCGGTTATCGAGAGGATAAGAATGACCTATCCGGATCCAACTCGCTAACACCAAACAAACCCATCCCGGTATTTCTCGAGACCAATCAAGAAAGTCAACCGAGGAACTCACGCAGTTGGCGCTTTACTTATTCGGTTATCGCTAAGCAATTACTAGTCGTTTAGATAATCATCCCGATAAAGTAAGGGCACTTTAGTTAACCATTCCGTGATAGTTGCCACACTTACTAGTCAGATACAATTAGCATGAGAGAACCCAAAACCCAGCAGTTGTTGGTACTTCTATTTAGCCATTCCGTTATAGTTGCAATACTTACTAGTCAGGTACAATCGTCGCAAGCGACAAACCAAACAAGCAATTGTGGGCGCTTAGGTAGCCATTCCATTATAGTGAATCTGATTACTAGTGAACTAGAGCATCGCAGGTACGGGAACTAGAGCATCGCAACACAGATAGCAATAGATCAACATGAGGGAATAAATACTATAAAAGTAAGATAGGTAGAAAGGGGGAGATGCTCACCGAAAACATTGCCAAGGTTCAACCGAAGATCGGGGCGAAGCTCACATCAACTCAACGGCCTTATCCGCAAAGAAGCAAAACACTAGAAGGAACACCGGATGCACTATTTAACACAACGGCAGAAGATCGGGCATGATGCATGTATGATGTATGACATAGCAAAGATGCGATGCAATTAGGTCATATTATGCGGAACCGGGGTCCCGACAATATTTAGGTGGTTCATGTTGTTGAGCTAACCCGCAATTTAAATGTTGTATTGGCAAGACAGAAGATGGCACCGGTTCGCTACACAAGTTTAAATGAGGCCAATATAAAGCTAGATTTGCCCGCATTTGGGCCCCATATTTAATTATAAGGTGAATCGGCGTAAGGCCCCCAAACCACAGACAAGTATGCATGCATGAACAATTAATATGCGACAAGTTGTATTATATTATAAAATAGGGTTTTCGGAAAGGGGTTCACACATTTAGGGTTCGGCAGATGTTGGGGTTCCGAGGTTCGTGGTCGGGCTCGTGGTTCAGGCTCGACGAACCGGTCTCAGGAACATTCTCGAACAACGGGGCAGATCTTGTCGCATCCAGGTTCTCGGCGGACTCGGCGTCCGGAAAGGGGTACTTGGTTCGGTGTCGGGGGCGCATCGGATCCGCTCTGGCCGGTGTCGAGCTTGTCGTGGCGAAGATCTTATCGCTATGCCAGATCTTGTCGGGTCCGCGCCATCGTGTCGGTCTTGGCATCCGGGATGAAGAACTTGGCGTATTCGCGTCGGCGATCTTGGCGTGTCGAGGCTCGGCCTTCGGATCCATTTCGGAGGTCTTGGGGTTCCGCGGTCTTCGGGTTCCGAGAGTGTCCATGTTGGAGGTCTTCGAATCCGAGGATGGGGATCCAAAAATCCATGAGGAAGATCTTGATGGTCCTCGGGTCCGAGAAGATCTTGTCGCACGGTGTCCGGGTAGGCGAACTCGTCGGTTCCGCGGTTTCGATTGTGTCGGACTCGGTTCTCGACCGAGATCTTGGCATTAGTTTCCATGTACGAAGATCTTCGGTACCGTGAAGGAGTCCTTGTAGTGAGGATCTGTCAACTTAGTGGCCAGGGTTCTAGCGTTGGAGATCTTGATGTCCAATTGCTCTGATAAACCTCCGGCATCGATGCACAGACACCATCTCGCTTCAAGTAGCACTTCATGACAACGCCACCGCCACATGAGCAACACAGACTACAGAGACGGGCACGATGACACGATGGAGATAAAACAGGGGTCACCGACGTCCATGGCACCTGCAGACGGGAAGGAGGCAAGGTCAAACAGGGCCCGGAGGTCAAGTGCGGTCGCGGTGACGCGTGCTTGAAGGCTCGGAGGCGCCGCAGAGGGGGTGGACGGGCGACTGACGGGCTTGAGCTAGGCATGGCGGCGTTGAGGCCAACGCGGGCGGCGGCCGGGCATTTGAGGGCGGCAGAGCTTGAGCCGAGGGGCGAGCTGTAACCGAGGCGGGAGCGAGAGGGGTCGCGGCGAGGGCTTGCAGAGGGTGGCGGCGGTGGGAGGCGAGGATGGAAGCGGCGGCCGGCAGCGGCTGAGGTCGAGGAGGGGAACGCAGCCCTGCAGGCGGCGGCGCCGTACGCGAGCCAGGGCGGGGGAGCTTGAGGGGGGGCGACGGGAGGCGGTCGGAGGTTGGTGGCGTCGGTGGGGAGGAGCGGCTGGGCCAAGGAGAGCGGTGGCGAGGGGAAGATGGGAAGGGGGAGGCGTCGGCGGGACGCGAGAGAAAAGGGAGGCGACGGGCGGGGGAGGCCACGCGGTGGGGAGGACGTTGGCGAGAGGGGCGGCGCGAGCGCGGGAGAAGGCGGTGGCGGGGCGGCTGCGGGATCGGTGAGCGGAGGGAGGCGGTTGCTGCCGGAGGGTGGAGAGAGGAGAGAGGGAGACGAAAGGGAAGAAGAACAGGGGAGGAGCGGGGACAGGGGGGTCTCGGGGGAGAGGAGAGGGAGTGGTGGGGCCGAGGGGTGGGACCCAGGTGTGGCCAGCGTGGGGGCTGTGGCGTGTGGGTGGTGTTGACCGGGTGGTTGGGGTGTCTGGCGGTGGGTGGAGAGTGGAGAGAGAGAGAGGCTGTGGCGGGTTGGGTAAGGAGAGGGTGGGGTGAGGTGTCACGAGGGGAGTGGTCGGGTGAGGTGGCGAGGTGTGGGTAGATAGGTTGGTAGAAAAGGGTTTGGGTGGTCCGTTATTCAGGGTGGTCGGGTCGAATCGCCCGCTGACGCCCCCACTAAAATAATATAACTCTTATTTAATTTTTGCAATAAGCTTTATAAATAGATTTTAGACAAACAAAATATCTGGAAGCATCTGGGGCTTAATTTGAAATAGAAGGAGGGCTAGTTTCAGAAAATAGTAGATTTTCGTGACATAGTTTCAAGTAAAATAATATGCATGATGATGACGATGCTCAAATGCAATGTGGCATGATGACATGAGCATGCGGTCATGATGATGCAATGCACAAAAACAATGCGATTTTCTAGTAGTGGTTTTGCGGGATGCCACAATTCGACACCACTAACAATGGATCTCGCCCTCGAGATCCGCCTCATGGTACCGGAAGGAAGGTCGGCGATCTGCATCTTCTCACTTCGTGTAGATCCTCGCGACACCACTAACAAGAGGTCGTTGTCCGTGATCGTCGAGAGAACACTCCGGGAACAACAGGTCGAAGGTAGAGGTATCAACAAATAAAGCCACCTCTAGCTTCGATGGAAAGAGGGAACCGATGCATTCTCATCCACTTCAATGTACAAAAAGCGAATAGAAGGGGTAGTCGGCATGGGGGCCAATCCATCACGCACCCAAACTATTACTCCGCACAATCAGTGGAAAAGCATGCAACCATTCTTGGATTCGGACTGAAGATCTCGACAATCGAGGTTCAAAAACAAAGGAGTGATGCAGACTCTGCATCGGATCTGGCGTAGATGATGTCGTCGCGTCAGAAAACACCGGAAGGCACAAACAAGGGATAAAGAATGGTAACACCATAGACGGATTCATCAGGCAGCTTGAACACCGGACGGTAGAACACCGTTAACAGAGGAGGAAGCGAAACCCTGAAGGTACGACGGGAAACCCCACCACGAGAATTCCTGGACTCGGAGAAAAGATAAGAGAGCAGGTTCAAAACACATCGAGATAAGAGGAGAATAGCAGAGGGGTAAGGAGTAAAATCAGACCTAATCAGAACTATCCAACCGATTTTGCAAAATAGTTTTGACACTCTACTTCGGCCGTTAGCTAGGTTATCCTACAGGCTGGACTTGTGGGGTATCGCAACCGAGCTCGATACCACTCAGAACACCCTCAGATCGGACCTATGCAAGTTTTAGCGAAACCCGCCAAACCCGCATAGAAACGATTCAAAGGTGCCCACCAGACACTTTCGTATGGTGGAAAACGGTAATAACATTACACAACAGTCCTCGATGGGACCCACGTAACAGATATATACAACGACTCAATGAGTCAAGAATAGATATAATATACAAAGATCCAAATCACCTTGAAAATGATAGAGCGTCCGACTACGGACAAGATGCAAATGGGGCTAAGAGCCTCAAGAATAACCAATGGCGCCATAACCCGCCTGTGCCAAGCCGGAAGGGTAACCTCGCTAACGGCCGATCCCAAAACCCGCTTAAACAAAAGGTGCCGACAAAGGGCAAAGGAAAAGAGGAGCGTCGATCGAGGCCAAGACACGGCGAGACTAGAATTCGGCCTCGCCTACATAGGTATGGTGGATCAAGCGGCAGCAAAGATGCACTAAACACCCTATAGAGACTCGATACAACTGGCGGTTATCAGAGAGGGATAAGAATGACCTATCCGGATCCAACCTGAAGCTAACACCAAACAAACCCATCCTGGTATTTCCCCCTCGAGACCAATCGAGAAAGTCAACCGAGGAACTCACGCAGCTTGGCGCTTTACTTATTCGGTTATCGCTAAGCAATTACTAGTCAGGTTTAGATAATCATCCTGATAAAGTAAGCAGTGGGCACTTTTAGTTAACCATTCCGTGATAGTTGCCACACTTACTAGTCAGATACAATTAGCATGAGAGAACCCAAAACCCAGCAGTTGTTGGTACTTCTATTTAGCCATTCCGTTATAGTTGCAATACTTACTAGTCAGGTACAATCGTCGCAAGCGACAAACCAAACAAGCAATTGTGGGCAGTTTTAGGTAGCCATTCCATTATAGTGAATCTGATTACTAGTGAACTAGAGCATCGCAGGTACGGGAACTAGAGCATCGCAACACAGATAGCAATAGATCAACATGAGGGAATAAATACTATAAAAGTAAGATAGGTAGAAAGGGGGAGATGCTCGCCTGAAAACATTGCCGAAGGTTCAACCGAAGATCGGGGCGAAGCTCACATCAACTCAACGGCCTTATCCGCGAAGAAGCAAAACACTAGAAGGAACACCGGATGCACTATTTAACACAACGGCAGAAGATCGGGCATGATGCATGTATGATGTATGACATGGCAAAGATGCGATGCAATTAGGTCATATTAAGCGGAACCGGGGTCCCGACAATATTTAGGTGGTTCATGTTGTTGATCTAACCCGCAATTTAAATGTTGTATTGGCAAGACAGAAGATGGCACCGGTTCGCTACACAAGTTTAAATAAGGCCAATATAAGGCTAGATTTGCCCGCATTTGGGCCCCATATTTAATTATAAGGTGAATCGGCGTAAGGCCCCCAAACCACAGACAAGTATGCATGAATGAACAATTAATATGCGACAAGTTGTATTATATTATAAAATAGGGTTTTCGGAAAGGGGTTCACACATTTAGGGTTCGGCAGATGTTGGGGTTCCGAGGGGTTCAGGGTCGGGCTCAGGGTTCAGGGCTCGACGGAACCGGTCTCGGCAGGAACATTCTCGAACAACGGGGCAGATCTTGTCGCATCCAGGTTCTCGGCGGACTCGGCGTCCGGAAAGGGGTACTTGGTTCGGTGTCGGGGGCGCATCGGATCCGCTCTGGCCGGTGTCGAGCTTGTCGTGGCGAAGATCTTATCGTTGCGCAGATCTTGTCGGGTCCGCGCCATCGTGTCGGTCTTGGCATCCGGGATGAAGAACTTGGCGTATTCGCGTCGGCGATCTTGGCGTGTCGAGGCTCGGCCTTCGGATCCATTTCGGAGGTCTTGGGGTTCCGCGGTCTTCGGGTTCCGAGAGTGTCCATGTTGGAGGTCTTCGAATCCGAGGATGGGGCTCCAAAAATCCATGAGGAAGATCTTGATGGTCCTCGGGTCCGAGAAGATCTTGTCGCACGGTGTCCGGGTAGGCGAACTCGTCGGTTCCGCGGTTTCGATTGTCGGTGTCGGACTCGGTTCTCGGCACTGGGAGATCTTGGCATTAGTTTCCATGTACGAAGATCTTCGGTACCGTGAAGGAGTCCTTGTAGTGAGGATCCACAACTTAGTGGCCAGGGTTCTAGCGTTGGAGATCTTGATGTCCAATTGCTCTGATAAACCTCCTGGGCATCAGTACAGACAGGACACCATCTCGCTTCAAGTAGCAGCTTCATGACAACGCCACCGCCACATGAGCAACACAGGACTACAGAGACGGGCACAGGACAGCGACGATGGAGATAAAATAGGGGTCACCGACGTCCATGGCACCTGCAGACGGGAAGGAGGCAAGGTCAAACAGGGCCCGGAGGTCAAGTGCGGTCGCGGTGACGCGTGCTTGAAGGCTCGGGAGGGGCGCCGGCAGAGGGGGGTGGACGGTGGCGACTCGACGGGGCTTGGAGCTAGGCACGGCGGCGGTTGAGGCCAACGCGGCGGGGCGCGCGGGCCGGGCAGACGGAGGGCGGCCGGAGCTTGGAGGCGAGAGGGGCGAGCTCTGTAACGGCGAGGCGGGGAGCGGGAGGGGTCGCGGCGAGTGCTTGCAGAGGGTGGCGGCGGTGGGAGGCGAGGATGGAAGCGGCGGCCGGCAGCGGCTGAGGTCGAGGGGGAACGCAGCTCAGGCGGCTGGCCAGACGCGAGCCGTATGGGAGCTTGAGGGGGGGCGACGGGAGGCGGTCGGAGGTTGGTGGCGTCGGTGGGGAGGAGCGGCGTCGGGGCCGAAGGGGAGAGCAGGCGGTGGCCGGAGGGGAAGATGGGGAAGGGGAGCGGGGCGGTCGAGCGGGGACGCGAGAGAGAAAAGGGGAGGCGACGCGGGGCAGGGGGCCACGCTGGAGGACGCGATGAGAGGGCGGCGCGAGCACGGGAGAAGGCGGTGGCGGGCGGGAGCGAGCGAGGGAGGTGGTTGTCACGGAGGGTGGAGAGAGGAGAGAGGCACGGGAGACGAGGTGGGGAAGAAGAACAGGGAGGCGGGACAGGGGTCTCGGGAGAGGAGAGGGAGGGGCCGGAGGGTGGGACCCAGTGGCAGGTGGGGGCTGTGCGTGGGTGGTGTTGACCGGGTGGTTGGGGTGTGTCTGGCGGTGGGTGGAGAGGGGAGAGAGAGAGAGGCTGTGGCGGTCAGGTAAGGGGTGGGGTGAGGTGTCACGAGGGGAGTGGTGAGGTGGCGGAGGGTGGGTAGATAGGTTGGTAGAAAAGGGTTTGGGGTGGTCCGTTATTCTGGGGTGGTCGTTCGGGTCGAATCGGCCCGTTCGACTGCCCCACTAAAATAATATAACTCTTATTTAATTTTTGCAATAAGCTTTATAAATAGATTTTAGACAAACAAAATATCTGGAAGCATCCGGGGTTTAATTTGAAATAGAAGGAGGGCTAGTTTTAGAAAATAGTAGATTTTCGCGACATAGTTTCAAGTAAAATAATATGCATGATGATGACGATGCTCAAATGCAATGTGGCATGATGACATGAGCATGCGGTCATGATGATGCAATGCACAAAAACAACGCGATTTTCTAGTAGTGGTTTTGCGGGATGCCACATAGCTCTTGCCTCATCTTCTTGTCTTCTCCTTGCTTCATCTGCCTCCTTTCTCTTAGCTTCTTGAGCAATCATTTTCTTCTCTTTAACTTCCTCTGCCTCTCTTTTTCTAGCCTCTTGTGCTATTTTTTTCTTCTCTGCAACTGCAAGCTTCTCCTCTTTTGCCTTTCTTTTCTTCTCTGCAAGTGCAAGTTTCTTTTCTTCTGCAACTAGTTGCTTTGCTAATTTATCAGCCTTCTTCTTTTCTTCATTAGCTAATTTCTTAGTTGTTGCTTCTACTTTCTTTTTCTCAATTGCTTCTGCTCTTTGTAGCTCCTCTTGTTCCAACTTTGCCATTGCTGCATCAAACTTTTCTTGATCAGCTATGTCTCTTCGCTGAGCTGCTGCTTTCAACTTAGCAGCTGCTAGAACTTGCCTCTTCCTCAACACATTTCCTTCTTTGGTCACCGTAGTATGCTGAACAGGCATATCAGTTAACACATTCTGCTGGATGAATGTGCAATCAGGCAATGTCTGAACTGAGGCTGCTGACTTTGGCTAGATTCCATCTGCAATCAGGCAATGGTGTGAACTGGGATACATAGATAGCAATGATATACACACAATTCAATTCAGAAGAAGAGAAATAATACCTCATTAATTAAAGCACTAAGTACTTCAGGCTCATAAGTTGTTGTACCCTGTTGTACAAAGGCCATTGTATGCAATTGATGTTCCTATGAATTGACATGCCAAGTAAAAATTAGCTTTGAACAAAATACAGTATAAATCAAATACAAACTAATTGCTTTTCCACATCAGAGTCAAATTAGTTATCACCTTTGTTACAAGTGCAGCTTCTTCTACATCAGAGTCTGACACATCTGGTTCTGCTCTTGCTTTCTTCTTAGGAACCAACCCCAACTTGTAATCTATGCAACCACCTTTATTGTGCCCTGAATGTCCACAGTAACTACAATGAATTGCATTTCCATGTTTACTCATTTTCTTCTGTCCATTTTTTCCTTCTTTCTCCTCTGGTTGTTGTCTTCTATTTCTCTGGGGCCTGCCAACCTTTGTCACAATTTTTGGAGCCTTTATTATCATGCCATCAACCTTTTCCCACTCCTTCACATCTCTACGTGGCCATATGATGTGCTCATATGTTTTGCAATATCTTTCAATGAAGTAGCAGACATGCACATAGCTCTCTAGTGAAATCTTGTCATGCCTAAGGGCTGACACTGCATGCCAGCAAGGAATGCCAGAAAGTTCCCACCTTCTGCAAGGGCTGACAATTGTTGCGATGCAAGCTAGTACGTATCTATGAAACAACAGAAATATGTGCTAATTTGAACAGAGCCGCTCACCGTACACGGGGACGGGGTCGCCTTCCGGCCGACGGACGGGCGCCATCTGAGGCGTCCTAGATGATCGACGTTTTGCCTACACGCCACCTTGCCAACGTCAATCACCTCCTTCGCCTCGTTCTGATCACTTGATGGCGTGACGATCATGTTCTTCCGCTGCCGCCGCCGGCGTTCACCTAGGGCTATCCGCGTCGAAACAGAGGAACAGGGGAAACAGAGCACGATTTGGACTGATTTAGTCTCGCCAGGGCAGTTGCAGGGGGGTCATTGCAAAATTTCCGTATGAACGAGGAGGTGCAGCTGTCCGGGGTTGCGTGCAGTCCAGCGCCACGTCGTCACGATACGTCTCCAGGACCGTATATGGACGTCTGCGACAAGTTTCAGGACCGTTTTGATGCACTTTGCGAGTTTCAAGACCGTTTTTGACGTAGCCATCGAGTTCTAGGACCAGTGATGCATTTTACTCTCCGAAATGGGTCGGCCCTGCAACTCTTCCAGCCGCTCTCGCTGATGTCCGCTGCCCCAGATCTGCATCTGCCAAGTTAACGAGCTGCCACGTACTAGTGCTTTGTCTCTCAAAAGTTCTCGCATTGCGCTCAGCCAAAACCTGCGCATGCCAACAATGGCAATGGCTTTTGAATAACCTCGATATATTTTGGCTACAATAAAAGCTGCACAAAAACTTACCTCCGCCGGTCAGGGGGAGGTGTTTGGCAGAATTATATGAACTTTTTTCCAAACTCACCAAACACGTCACACAGGTATGATTGTTGTGCCAATATCTCCCTGCACCAAAGTTATGCCTATGCTACTTAGACAAAAATGTCTGACGGCAAGTCCTTAACATACTTTAAACACAAAAATGTGGCACATGGCTAAGCTTGAGCTGGGCTTATTTCGCCCTCAAAGGGAACCAAGATGGACAGTTTCCCGAAGGATACACACGAAAAACAGGTAGACAAATGGCAGGTAATTGGTAAATTATTAGTATGCTTTCAAATTCAATTGTATCCGTTACACAACTCAAAAGAAAAGAAAAGGAGATCTCCCACACAAGGAAAAGAATCAACAGAAAAAGTCCTTTCGCGGTTGCTACAGAAGCAATAGATATGGGAGAAACCCCACTCAGCTTGCAGGATAATAATAGAGGCCTGAAGCAGAGAATCCTTCAATCAGCTGTCGTCCATCTCACCCTCCAGTTTTATCGTGGTGGAATTGCACCACGATGCATGTTATATTGTCCGCGCTGCCTCGAGAGTAGGCAATCTCCGTGAGTTTCCTGGCCGCAGACTCTGGTACATCTTCTGTTTTAGCGAGGGAGACAGCTTCCTGATTAAGAAAAAAAAACGAGCATTGCCAACATATAAGTGAAAGAGCTACAGGTTATGCATAGCTTGCACATTTTGCGCCCGAACATTTCTCTGTCACTAAGAATGTGAGCACATAGCAGATATGGAAATATGCAACAGTGGTTTGCTTCAGAAATTCTGACTGCTTTCAGGCCGAGAAATACTACACTTAGTAATAGGAATTACCTCATTTTCTACAGCATCCCACAGTCCATCACTGGCAAGAACTAGACTTTCCAATTCTCCATCGAACACCTGTTCCTGCAATTTGATAGAGAAGATTTCATCAAGCTTCACAGGTCATCAGAATTATGCAACAGAGCATTTTAATGATACGGCCACCACCGAGATCTACACTGGGTTGAAACAAGTAAAGAAAACGGGTTTCAGCTATAAAAGAACCAGAAAATTGAGATCTTGGCATAACTCAATCACAACAAGCTACCTGAATTTCAGGTTCTGCCACCACAAATGGCTTCAGTAGCGATTGCGAATGCACGGACATTGCCAGTACGCCGCCAACCCTCCAAGTACCTGGGAAAATTATCACATCAAGATGGAACAGTTTTCAGTAATCAAATTCAAATTATAAAGCATGATCTATCAATAAAATAAGCTATTGGTTATAAGAGATGGCATGTCTTGAAGCAATTAAGGCTGCACACTCCAACACTAAACAGCCCAAGTAAGGAGGATATCAGAAGGCTCAAAATGAATAAGCAAGTCTCCTCCAACAAGATTATGTCTGTGTTTGGCTGGCAATGAGGCAGAATATGGTTATCCGGCTTTTCCAACAAGCTTTTGTCTATTTTTTATTGGCCTAACCAACCTTTTTTCTGATCTTGTGACTATTTTTTGACAGCCAATTATAAAATAAGTTCAGTGCAGCACAGTTTCGCAACCGCAAACTGTGCCTACGCAGACTGACAACGTCAATGCATACAAGAACAAAAAGCAAAGACTTACCAGCCCAAATGACAACACCTCCAGCATTTTCAATTCTCTTCCGTTCATCTGTCCTGTTAGGTTTGTGATCTACAGAGAGTGCCATAGCTACAAAAACAAACATGTGAGATCAGTAGAACTATAATCGAGTTAAACCAAGCTACTAAGCTAGTAATTGAACCACACAGATAAACTAAAGTGAGGCCATGCCATTATGTAAATTCCAGCACAATATCAGGTTAAGAATGCAATTAGAAACGAGGAAGCCTTGCCATTTGCCATAAACGGTCACACAAGAATAATCACCACATAAAGGAGATGGACAGATGTCTATGGTATAATCATATAACTACATCAGGGTATAATACTTGTAAATATGCATTAAAATAAACACGTGTACCATAGTTCTTTGCCATATGTATCATCGCTGGAGTGGCAAATTAAGAAACACTCTGCAGATACATACGATAGAGTTTACAAGGACCACAACATCTTTTTGTGATTCAATCATTTAAGTCACTACGACATGGACTACCAGGATATACCTTTGCCAGCTTTTAAAACGACGGCACGGGAATCACCAACATTTGCTACATATAGATGGCCACCCACCAAAACCGCAGAGTAGAAGCAGTGGAACCATCATCCCTGAAGGCATTGGATTCTGATTCTAAGAAATCTGCATCTGTTTTCTGATATGTTTCCTGTTTTAATCAGAAGTTTTTGAGTTAAGAAAACAATAGTTCAAAGCACTTGAAAGAATGTGCAAAGAGAAACGCACAGGTAAATCCCAAGAGAAAAATTACTTATAGCAAGCTTCGTATCAGTCAAGAACTTGGGGTGTTTCATAAGATTCTCAAACAAGTGTTCCTTCAAATACTCAGCAGCACGTGACCCTCCATGACCTAAAGATTTGCAAAGTAAAAACATGGTAGGCAAGTATTCGCAAAGTAGAGAAGGCAAGATTGGAAACCATACCATCGAATACACCAAACAGGCTAACAGCCTGTCCATCAATTTCAGTTAGTTTTACATCATAGAAATCTTCCATGGTGGCTCGTTTCCCTCTAAAACTCGAATACCCGCATTTCAGTTTACCATCTTCTCTGTCACAATTTTCAGACACTATGTCAATCCAGGCAGCAGAGAGAGAGCATCTTACGAGTCAGGAAGATAACAAACGATTATTGTACAAACTACAAAGATACAGAACTGAAATATCAAAATAATAGACTCTATCTTCTTGTCCATCAGAACATTATGCCAAGATCACAAACTAAACCACGATATGATACATTTTCTGGACATGTTGTACTGTAACAGAAAATGAGTTATACCACCTTACAATTCAATCATGTATTAAGGAATGCAGGACTGTATCTGCATGCTTAGTGAAGTGGAGAAAGAAAAGATCAAAAGATATTATGGGGGTAGCAGAAATTACAAGATAAGGAACTATAGTTGGTTTAAACTACACATGGCAATTATGCAATAGGAGCCTGGGTACCTTTGGCATATGCTAAATAATGTGCAAAATGCCACATTTGGTTCACAAACACTTTTCAGGTTTAAATGATAGAAATACAACCTCATTAAAAGTGGTCCAGTAATAAAATTGCCATATTCCATCAACTGTATCAAGTATTACAAGCCTAGTAGGTACCCAAGGTTCTAGAAAGATAGTACTGTATAACGAATACGTGCTATATAGAGCCTCCCCAAAAGGTATGAAGGTCTGCTTAGAAAGTAGGCACCTTGTCTATGCAGAAATACATATGTAAGTGGCTCAAATAAGCTGCTCAAACGCTTAACTGAACCACCAGAACAGTTAAGCAGTTACTTAAGTGCCATAACAGTGAAATACTCCCTCCGTCCGGGTTTATAGGTCCTATGTTTACCCCTAGGTCGTCAATTTGACCAACATAATATGGGATATGTATCACAAAAGATATAACATTAGAAACTTTAGATGTTATATTTTCTAATGGTATAATTTTGTGTTATACAATTTATATTTTATTGGTCAAATTGACGACCTAGAAGTACACACAGGACCTATAAACCCAGATGGAGGAGTAACTAACATAAGCAGGCCAAGTGAGAACTCCACAGAAAATTGCTCACACTTAAAATCTTGGTACTGTTTGGTATTTAGAACCGCAAGCAACACCAACCATACATTTTGGTGACTGCATCTGCCAACTGCCGGTTCTTGACATTAGAAGACATTGGTCGTGCTGCAGCCCTAGCACCAGATCTACTTTCGATAACCATGAAGTTCTAGTAGTAACAGCCTACCAGGTAACGGTTGTGCCGCAAGTTCTTCTTGAGTCCTGCAATGAAGCATTGCAGTACTAAGTTGCACGACACTAGTAGCGCTGCAGGGCATGAATGTGAAGTTGATACGCCTCCTCACAGAATTCATCAGTGCCAGTGTGTTTTACTATTATGTTGACTTATTCCGCCAGTTTATGAATCTATGCAAATTATAAATATGTGATATATTAGCAGAAGATTATATTATTAAACAAAAAGGCAATTGGCACCATTCTAGGGCCAATCTAGATAGTTTGTTGTATAATAACGGTCAAAGTTAGTTATACAATTCACTGCATGCACCATGGTGAGTTGGTGACCAAATTTGTCAATAACAAGTAGAGGTGGTAACTCGTTACCTTATGTATATTTGTCTTATGCATGCAGAAAAAAGATGCAATATGCTCAAGATGGGAATGTGCCGGGTCGGCCCGCTGGGTCACTGACTCGCCCAAAATTTCAAGTTACACAATATGCCACATAAAATTGTGTAAACAAGTTATGCAGAGAACAGTAAATCATTTGTCACCTTTTAGAATATTGTTTCCCCATGACGGCAATCTTGTCGCTGAATCAACTACTTTCATGATAGTGGGCCTAACCTATGAAATACGAAAGCACGTAGACAAAGGTCTGTAGTTTAATGGAGCATCTCTTGCGCATGGTTACTGGATACCACCTTAGGACAAGCCATGCACAATCTAAAGGGACACATGCAAATACAAAGATGCTAAAAGACTCCATCCATACTGAACTCAAAACAGCCCTACGAACTAGGAACATTGCTTCCCATCTAACCACGACAAATATATCTAAATAGCCAGTATTAAGAATCGGGCTGAGCAAAGACATATCACCTGATGGAACATGTTAACCTATGATAAAGAATATTGTTATGTATATCACCACCTCTCATGAATACCTCGGGGCATAACGGTTAGTGAAATCATGGCAATCAAAGCACAGGGCTACAGGCTTAACGGAGCATCTCTACTAGTACATGCTTACAGGCTACCACAAAGACAAGGCAAGGAAATGCACGACATGAGGCCTGCATTCAAATGCAACCAACCTACACGCTTCCATTTGAAGCTGAGGCAGAAACGGCAAATAGCAACATAGCACCACGAGACCAGCAGGGAACGTGCATTACCTCTGCCACCCGCCACTGGCGTACCCGCCGTCCTGCGGCTGGGGCCCGGCAGTCGCCGCGCGGCGCTGTAGCTGCAACTGCCCCGCCGGTGCGGCGGAGTCAGAGTCGGAGGAGTCGAGCATCATCTTGGCCCTGGCGCCAGCCACAGCCCGGAACCCGCGCGCGCGGGGCGTCACGCACGCATCCACCGCCCGGCCGCACAGGACCCTGCCCCCCCGGCGCCTTCCCGCGCCCGCTGCCGCACGCAGCACCAGAGCCCTCAGGCTACCGATGCATACCATCTCATGGCTGGCTGGCTCTCTCTCCGCCCCGATGTCGATGCCGCTCCCCGAGGAGAGATCCACTGGCGCTCGGTTTAATGGCCTCGGATCTGGGGCAAAGGGGGCGGAAGGGGAGGAGGAAGCGGCGGGGGCGGGGAAGGGGGTGGACGGTGGCAGATTCCTCTGCGGTATGGGCCGCGGCCTGCCTCCTCCCCGCTGGAAATGGCCCCGGTTTCTAGGAATTCCCATGCCCCTTTTCTCCTAAAAAAGTACCTACAGCTATTGCTGCTTGTAGAATAGAAATAGAAATAAAAGTTCGTGCAAAGTGTACACATGAATAGAAGTCGGCACAGCTCTCGGAGAAAACCTAGTCGACATCTCCACCTCCGCCTCCTTCATGCTTGGGTTCCCTTTCTCTTATCGGATGAGTCTGCGACGGAGGGGTGGGAAACCCAATTTATGAGAGAAATTTTTAATTAAATTATATTTTGTTTGGATGCATTCAATTGAATTCAGGAAACGAATTAGGTGGGAATTCTAAATCTTACGGGAAAAATAAATAATTACCAATTCAAATTCCGTTGTTTGGGTGGTTTGGAATTTGTTGTTAAAATCAGAGGTCGGGGTCCTATCTCCCTATTCGAAAAAAATCAGAGGGTGTAATCGGGTTGTCGATAAGTACGCCATAGGGGGTCCTAGTGGCGTTGGAATGATGGGACGTGAGACGTCGGATGTTCCAGAAGCGGTGAGCACAAGTTTACCCAGGTTCAGATCCGACTGTGGTGATCGAATTCTACTCCTGCTAGCAACTCAGTAATATATCGGCGTAAGCCGGATGTTACAATGGATTATAAGAGAGGTCCGTCTGTGCGAGTTGGTTGTGGTTATCTAGGTTCTCATAAGGCCGGTTTATATAGTCACCGAGGCCTAAGGTTACAGGGAGAGACCTATCCGGCTACGTTACAGAGTCGGTAACTATGTACAGCTTGAACTACAAGTAATACTATATGCCTAAGTCGGTAACTCTTCTGGGCATTGTCGTAACCGGAACTGGATCCTCCTCTTTCTCTGACTAGGCCGCCCGTGAAGCAAAGCTCTAACCCGTTAGTGGGCCACCGTGGTTAGCGAGTCTTGTGGGTATATCCGAAAAGTATATCTCCAACAGTAGCCCCCGGAAGTCTCAAAGATCTGAAGTCGGATAAATTGTCTAGCTTGATGGTTTTTTCATTTTGAGAATCTTGAAGGGTTCCCGAAAACTTCTTTCAATGATATAGGATTCCGAGTCAGTTGAGTCGGATATATTCTGTTCTGACCTTGATCTTTCCATTGCTTCATTTGAAACATAAGCCGGATTTTACTGATGGCGTGTTGGTCGACAACTTCTGGTGCCAGTCCCATCAGCAGGATTTCCATCAGCACAACCGTTGGTGGGTCCGTCCCTTACGGAACAGAACGCCGTTTTAATGCTTGCGCGAAAATCGAGGGGCGGAAGAGTCGCGGGGAAGCTAACTCCCACTCTCCTATACGCGTGGCGATAATCGCGCGTCTTACCGCACGAATCTTGACACAAAGGCAAATAAGAGGAGAGAAAACCCTTCTTCTCAGATTCACTTCTCCGTCGATTCATTCATTGCTTCCTCGTACTCCTCGAGATTTCCGCACCAGTTCCAATATGCACACCATTGAGAAAACATCTCTCCTTCCCCCACCAGCCCATCTTACTCCAAGAACTATGGCGTCTGCCTCATCCTCTGGAGCGGCGGTGGCGGGTTCGTCGGCGGCGGATGAGAAGAAGATGCGGGGTCTTTGGATCCCCAGCACCATGGATACTGCGGATCTCCAAGTCATGGAGGATGAGGGGTTCATCACAGTCGGCACGTGGCGGAGCGCTGCTGGACACGCCATCCCCGCGTCGAAAGACGGCGAGAGGGTGTTGTTCAGCACTCACGTCGATCGTGGCCTCAGCGTGCCACCGTCGGAATTCTTCGTCGAGGTCCTCAACCATTACGGTGTGCAACTCCACAATCTTTGTGGCATCCCGCAAAAACCACTTCTGGAAAATCGCGTTGTTTTTGTGCATTGCATCATCATGACCGCATGCTCATGTCATCATGCCACATTGCATTTGAGCATCGTCGTCATCTTGCATTTGCTTGTATAAAACTATTTCGGAAAAACCTACTTTTGTTTTCTAAACGTCTCGTCTTTGTTCAAACGCAAAACCCGGGTCACCGGAATATTTTGTTTTGTTTGCTTTCGGCTTGCAAAAGTCTGTTTGAAATAAATACAATATTAAATTATTTTTTTAGGGGGGCAGCCGAACCGGGCCGATTCGACCCAGTCGACCACCCCCGTACAAAAACTAATCGGTCCACCAGAAATCCTAAAACTACCCAACCTAATCTACCCACCCCTCTGCCACCTCACCCGGACCAATCCCTGGCTGCCACCTCACCTCATCCCAATCCCCACCCAACCAGATGCCGCCACATCAGCCCCTGGTCCCACCTCCTCTCCACCTCACCAACTCCACACCGACAGATCCCCACCCACCTGCCGCCGCCACCTGCACGTTCCCCACCTCACCTGGTCGCTCCCCTCGATGCCACACGCACTCACGCCACACACCCGGACCTGGTCCAACCCGCGCGCCTGGAACCACTCACCACGCGAGCGGCAGCCGCAACCCCGCCTGGCCCCGGCCCCACCTTGACCCTGCCGCCCACGCCTCTGCTTCGCCATCCCCAACCTCCCGCTCTGCTCGATCCCACCAACCCCCGCCGCCTCCCTCTGTTTTTCCGCCCAGGCGGTTCGCCGCCATCCTCCGGCCGCCGTCGCCGGACCTTGGCCAGATCCGCTGGCCTCCCTTCGATCCTCACAGGCCGCCTCGGCCGCCCGTCCTCCTCGCCTCCCCTCGCCGCTTCCTCCTCATGACGCCGCCTGCCACCAACCCCTGCCTCCGACCTCCCTCCTCCCCCCAGGCTCCTCCCTCGCCTTCTCCTCCCCGCAGCCCGCCCGCTGGCCTCTGGGCCTCCGCCCGGCCGAAGCTCGCGCCTGAGCCTCCGCCCGGCCTGACCTCGCTGCCCGGCCCTCAGCCCTCCGCCCTCCGCAAGCCTCGCTCGCCTCCATGACCCCTCCGGTCCGCCTTCCTCCTCCTGGACCCTTGGCGCCGCTGGCCAGAGCTCGCTGGGCCGACGCCCCCAACCTTGCGGGCCCTCCCTCGAACCAAGCCCCGTCGCCTCCATCGATCCCCGAGGCCGCCGCCGCCATGCCTTCTCCGAGCGCCTTCTCGAGCATCCGTCGTCGGAGCCCCAGCTCTGCGCCTCTTCCACCTTGCCTCTGTCCTTGGCTGCGCCTTGTTGGAAGCCACCTCCGTCCTGCACGCCCGGATGGTGTTCGACCATGCAACCGACAGGGAGATACCCCTTTGCAGCGCATCGGCGTGTCCCACCTGCAGGTCTAGGTGCTCCATCTGTGGTGTTTGTGCGGACCGAGTCTGGGGGCTCTTCGCCTCCACGTGGCCATGGCACAAACAAGTGCATGGACACCTGAAGCCGTTCAAGTTCGCCCCCGATCTTGGAAACGTTACCTCGAGTACTTCGTCTCAGAAAACCCCAAGGTCTTCATCCCGGTGCGACAAGCACTTCGCCGCGGAACGCCAAGATCTTCATTCCGAACTCCAAGACCGATCTGATTCGAGGACCCGACAAGACCCTCGTGACGACAAGATTCGCGCAGAACGACGAGAGCTGCTTAGCGGATACAGTGCGACAAGATCTACTCCACGGACTCCAAGACCCCCGGTACCCGATCCGTTCAAGTTCGTCGAGAGCGACAAGATCGACCGCTGGGCACACAAGTTCTCCATCTTGTATCCGAACCTCGCCGATCCCGTCGAACCCTGAACCCTGTCGGACCCCGAACCCCCGGAACCCCAAGTTCATCGAGACCCCCTAATGTGTGAACCCCTTCCCGAAACCCTATTTTATAATATAATACAACTTGTCGCATATTAATTGTTCATGCATGCGTATTGTCATGTGGTTTGGGGGCCTTATGCCGATTCACCTTAATTAAATATGGGGCCCATATGCGGGCAAATCTAGTCTCATATTGGCCTCATTTAAATTTGTGTAGCGAACCGGGGATATATTTTGCCTTGTTAAAACAACATTTAAATTGCGGGGTAGTTTAAATTGCCTTGTTAAATTTGTGTAGCGAACCACCTAATTAATTGTCGGGACCCCCGGTTCCGCTTAATATGACCTAATTGCATTGCACCTTTGCCATGCCATGCATCATACATGCATCATGCCCGATCTTTTGCCGTAGTATTAAATATTGCATCCGGTGTTTATTCTAGTGTTTTGCTTCTTCGCGGATAAGGCCATTGAGTTGATGCATTGTCGACCGATCTTGATCTTGGTGAACCTTGGCAATGTTTTCAGCAGCATCTCCCTTTCTTCCTATCCTACTTTTCTAGTATTTACTCCTCCTGTTGATCTTTGCTATACGTGTTGCGATGCTCTAGTTTTCGTGCGTGATATCCCTTGCGACCATATATAGCCTTGGACACATCCATTACATGTTGTTTGGTAGATAGTTGGACCCGCGTCGTAGTCGCTTGCTCAAGTGTTGTTGCGTGTCGTCAAGTACCACAGTTGTTGGAGAAGTGCCGCATGTTTATTGTTGGAGATGATCATGGCTTTACTTTTCGTTCACTTTACTTATTGTTTAACAACTAAAATTGAAGTAAGTGCAGAGGCATCGGTGGGTGATAGATAATGTTGGTTTCGACCGCCCACTTGTGTCCCGTGGGACCCGAGTTCTTGACACTGCTCCGAGATCGAGCGCTAACCACGGTGGGAGATATGGGCCCCCATTGATTATTACCGATTTCAAAGTATTGTCTTTGGGGCCACAAACTAGTTTGAGGTTTTATTTACTATCTGTACTTATGCCATGCTTTATCGCTTATTTATTTATCAGGCGAGGAGCACACTGCATCGCTTTAGGAAGCGGAGTGTTTCGCGTATCGGCAGTCCAGCTTTTGGGATTTGTCGTTGCCATACCATCGACGCAAACCCCGAGTCCGTCTCGAGACCGCCGACTTCGCTTGGTAGACTTAGTGGGGTGGCCCCGTGCTTGCTTTGGGTGCGGGAACGTCATGACTTAGGCCCCGCCGACATACCGATGGGTGTATGTTAACCGATCCGCAAAAGGGTCAAGTGCTTGTGGATACTTTGGTGCACCGCAGGTTAAATCTTTTCGAGAAGCCGTGTCCGCGGTTATGGACGACTTGGAGCACAGTGCTTGATCATAGACAACTATAACTAAAGTTTACTGTTATAAATTGACTTGTATCCGATATGACTAGTAATCAGTTTCACTATAACGGAATGGCTAAATAAAAGTACCAACAACTGCTGGGTTTTTGGGATATCTCATGCTAATTGTATTTGACTAGTAAGTGTCGCAACTACAACGGAATGGTTCACTAAAAGTGCCCACTGCTTATTTTATCAGGATGATTATCTATACCTGACTAGTAATTACTGCAACGATAACGGAATAAATAAAACTGCCAACGGTGTGAGTTCCTCGGTTGACTTCCTCGCTTGGTTTCGAGGGGGAAACACCAGGATGGGTTTGTTTGATGGTAGAATCAGGTTGGTCCCGATTGTTGGAGATATGCCCTAGAGGCAATAATAAATATAGTTATTATTATATCTTTGTGTTTATGATAAATGTTTACATTCATGCTATAATAGTATTAACAAGGAAACCATTAATACTTGTGTGATTTGTAAACTTAATTTGAAGTCCCTAGTATAGCCTCTATACTTCACTAGCTTGTTGGTTGATTAATGATTGTGGTTTCCATATCATGAACATTGAGATGTTATCAACAACAAGATCATATCGTTAGGAGAATGATATGGTGGACATACTCCTATAGATAAGCGTAGCATAAAGATCAAGTCATTTCAATAGTTCAATTGCTATATGCTTTCTGATACATAGTAACCTAATTCCTTCGACCATGAGATCATGCATATCACCTTTACTGGATGGATGCTTTGATGACATCAAACACCACACCGTGAATCGGGTGGCTATAAAAGTGGCATTAAGTGTTCGGAAAGTATTGGTTGAAACACATGGATCAAGAGGGATTTGTCCATCCACATGACGGATAGATATACTCTGGGCCCTCTCGGTGGAATGTCATCCAATTAGCTTGCAAGCATGTGACTTGGTCACAAGGATCACATATCACGGAACGAGAAAGAGTACTTATCAAGAACGAGGTTGAACTAGGTATGCAGAGATACCGACGATCATAACCTTGGATAAGTAACATATCGTGAGACAAAGGGAAATTGGTATCGTATGTAAGTGGTTCATTCGATCGCAAAGTAATCGTAGAAATATGTGGAGCCATATGAATTTCAGATTCCTCTATTGGTTATTGTTCGAGAAGTGTCTCGTTCATGTCCGCATAATTCACGAACCGTAGGGAGACACACTTAAGGATTGACGTTGTTTGAGTAGTTATGGTATTATGAGAAAGAGACGAATGTTGTTCGAGTCTCGGATGGGATCCGGATATCACGAGGTGATCCGGAATGGTCCGGAGAATAAGATTCATATAAGGAAAGTCCCGTTTGAGTTCGGGAATGATTCCGTGTTTTCATCGGAATGTTCTAGAAGGTTCGGATTGTCCAAGACTCGGGGAAGGGGTACATGAATGTGTCATTACTTAATGGAATGATTGCATCATGTACTAAGTGTTCTTGCTGTCCCAAATAAAGGATTAATTTGAATCCTAAAACAGAAAAGTCAAATGTCCAGTTTGAAAGTCAAACTGACAAAACAAGAAACTGTGGGAAACAAGAAAGAGGTGTTGGAATCCGACTTGAGGGAGGAGTCTCCTCCCCAAGCCGGCGCGCCACCCAAGGCCGACTTGGGGAGGGACTCCTCCCCCGCGCCTCCCCACCTATAAAAGGAGGGGGGCTCCTCCTAGACATACAAGTTTCACCTCTAGATTTCCGGTTTAGAGCCGTTTTGGTTTAGAGCTTCTAATTGCTTTAGCCTTCTAATTGGTTTAGAGCCTTCTAATTGGTTTAGAGCCTTCTAATTGGTGTGTCTAATTACTAGACCACTAATAGCCTCTCATAAGCTCCACCATACTGCACCGGCTTAAGGCGAAGCCTGCGGGATCTCCTCTACTTAGGTACCTGTCGTTGCCAGTCAGAATCGCAGGAGAGTGCTACAACCTCCGCCTCTTTGGAACAAGGGAGAGGAAGGTCTTCGTCGAGTACGAACGTGACCGATCACGGAGGCGCCGCGTCGGAAGGATCGCTCACGATCTTGAGATCGGAAGTGTCTGACTACATCACCCACGAATCTGCTCTCGTTAACCGCTTTGGAATCTTCGAGGGTGAGTTCCTCACGACTCGTTGCTATAATCTAGTAGATAGATCTTGGCTTGTTTGTTCGTATGTGATAGAAAATTTTCGTTTTCCATGCTACGAACCCCTACAGGGTATCGAGCCGTGTCTATATGTAGATCTGTGCAGAGTAGAACACAATGGTCATTGTGGGCGTTGATGCTTTTATTGTAGATTGCTTTTGTGTACTTTGCATCTTGCGGTATGTTGGGATGAAGCGGCCGGGCTAACCTTACATGACATCGTTCATGAGACTTGCTCCACGCTGACATGCAACTTGTATTGCATAAGTGGCTTTATGGTGTCTGCTTTCTCCTAGCATAGTTAAGATCCAATTTACAACGGTGATCAACAATGCTAGTATCAATGTTGTGGTTCTTGTTCGTAAGTTAGAACGACACTTATTGAAAGCCCCAAACCACGTAAAATATGCAAAGAAAGTAGAGGCGTCTAACTTTGTTTTGCAGGTGTGCGATGATGTGATATGGCCATGATTGTGATTATATTTGATGTATGCAATGTTCCTTATTGTAAGTCGGCAACCGGCAGAGCCATATGGTTGTCTTTAATTTATGTTAAGACCCGCGTGTCTATTCAAAGTAGTTGTAATAGTTGAAGCCGTGGGCGACAACCATGGAGAAGCGTCATTGACCTTGATGCAATGCCGGTGATGATGGAGATCATGTTCGTGCTTGAAGATGGAGATCGAGGCACGAAGAAGAAAGGCCATATCATATCACATATATATTGAATTGCATGTGATGTTAATCCTTTATGCATCTTGTATTGCTTAGTAGACGGTAGCATTATAAGATGATCCCTCATGCACATCAATTTCAAATCATAAAGTGTTCACCCTTAGTTAGCACCGTTGCTAAAGCTTGTTGTTTCAAGCACCACGTGATGATCGGGTGTGCTAGATTCGCAAGTGTATAAAACGTGAGCAAGCCAGATTTGCTCATGCAGAAACTAAGGTTTGATCTTGACGAGCCTAGCATGTATAGACATGGTCTCAGAACACAGATCACCGAAAGGTAAAGCATGAATCATATAGTAGATGTGATGAACATGTCGATTGTTCGCCATTGAAACTATGTCAACTCTCGTGATGATCGGTGTTGATATGGTGGATTTGGTTCGTGATCACTAAAACAATGTGAGGGATATTGTTTTGAGTGGGAGTTCACCTAGTTTAATTTCATTAATTAATTTGAACTCAATTTGTCATAAACTTAGTCTAAACTATTGCAAATATGTTGTAGATCAATGGCAGCCCCTACCATCAATTTTAATGCGTTCCTAGAGAAAGAAAAGTTGAAAAACAATGGAAGCAACTTCATGGATTGGTTCCGAATTTGAGGATTGTCCTCACCTGGTAATTTGACCTATGTCTTTGGATGCACTTGGGTGACCCACTGCAGCCTTGCTTCCGATGAAGTAAAGAATGTTTACCTCGCTCGGAAGAATCAAGACTCCATAGTTCAGTGTGCTATCTTGTATGGTTTAGAATCGGAGCTTGTAAAAGGTTTGAAGAGTCGGACCCATATGATATTGTCGAGGATCTCAAATTGATTTTTGAGACTCATGCGGCAATTGAAAGCTATGAGGCTTCAAAAGTTCTTTAACCGCAAGATGGAAGAGGGCAGACAAGTCGGTGAGCATGTGCTTAAGATGTCCGGGCATGCAAACAAACTTCAAAGCTTGGGTATAGTGATTCCTAATGCTTTGGGATTTACTGTCCTCCAATCACTACCACCAAGTTACAAGAACTTTGTGATGAACTACAACATGCGTAACATGAACAAGACGTTGCGAACTCTTTGCCATGATGAAATCTGCAGAAGTGGAGATCAAGAAAGAGCACCAAGTGTTGTTGGTCAATAAGACCACCAAATTCAATAAAGGCAAGTCTACAAAAGGGACACTTCAAGAAGGGTGGTAAGAAAGCTACCACGCCGAAGAAGACCAGTATGGACCTAAGCACGATCTTGAGTGCTTTACCGCAAGGAGAAGGTCCTCGAAGCGAATTGCCCAAAGTACTTGGCGGATTTGAAGAACGGCAACATCAAGAAGAAAAGTATATCCGATATACATGTTATTGATGTGTATCTCACTAGTACTCGTAGTAGTGCACAGGTATTTGATCTTGGTTCGGTTGCTCATATTTGTAACTCAAACAGTGTCTGCAGAATAAACGGAAGCTAGCGAAGAACGAGGTGACGATGCGGCGTGGGAAACGGATCAAAGGTTGATGTGATCGCGGTCGACGCTACCCTTCATCTACCATCGGATTAGTTTTATACTTAAATAATTGTTATTTGGTGCTGCGTTGAGCATGAACATTATATCGGGATCTTGTTTATTGAGACGGTTACTTGTTTAAATCCGAGAATAATGGTTGTTCTATTTATATGAGTAATATGTTTTATGCACATGCACCTTTGATAGATGGTCTATTCTTATTGAATCTCGAGTGGAAATACACATATCAACAACATTGAGGCTAAATGTTTGAAATCAGCGATAATTCGACCTATATGTGGCAATCGCTGCCTTGGTCACATCGAGTGAAACGTATGAAGAAACTCCATTCGATGGACTTCTTGAATCACTTGATTTTGAATCACTTGAAATATGCGAAGCATGTCGATGGGTAAAATGACTAAGACTCCATTTTACGGTATGATGGAGCGAGCTACGGACTTATTGGAAATCATACATACCGATGTGTGTCCAATGAGTGTAGCATCGTGGTGGTTATCGTTATGTTCTTACCTTCACGGATGACTTGAGTAGATATGGGTATATCTATTTCATGAAACATAAGTCCAAACTTTCGAGAAGTTTAAGGAGTTTCAAAGTGAGGTAGAGAATCAACGTAACAAGAAGATTAAATTTCTACGTTCGATCGGAGGTGAATATCTAAGTTACGAGTTTGGCGAGCATTTAAAGAAGTGCGAATACTTTCACAATTGACACCGGGAACACCACAGCGTAATGGTGTGTCCGAACGTCGTAATCGAACTCTCTTAGATATGGTTCGTTCTATGATGTCACTTTCAGATTTACCGCTATCATTTTGGGGTTATGCATTAGAAACAGCCGCATTCACTTTAAATAGGGCACCGTCTAAATCCGTTGAAACGACACCGTATGAATTATGGTTTGGGAAGAAACCTAAATTGTCGTTCCTTAAAGTTTGGGGATGCGAAGCCTATGTAAAGAAGTTACAGCCGGACAAGCTTGAACCCAAAGCGGAAAAATGCGTCTTCATAGGATACCCAAAGGAAACTATTGGGTATACCTTCTATCATAGATCCGAAGGCAAAACATTCGTTGCTAAGAATGGATCCTTTCTAGAGAAGGAATTTCTCTCGAAAGAAGTGACTGGAAGGAAAGTAGAACTCGACGAGGTTGTCGAACCTTCTCTCGAAATTGCGAGTAGCGCAGCACCGGAAGAAGTTGTAACTACCTCGGTGAACTACGCTCCTAGATACAAGCCTGGATGAGTGGTAGTGGTTGAAATAGTACGGTGGGGCCCCAAAAGCCACTCACTGGTAGTCCTTTCAGACGTCCCAACCACTACCCTCTCAACGGGACTGTCAGACGGGCGTGAGTCGGCAGGCGAAGGGATCAACTACGTACACAAGTGGGTATGTACGCAAGCCACCATACAAGAGTACATCAGAGCCATACCATCTAGAAAGAAAGGAAATATACCAACGCCATACGGCAAGATTCAAATGACCTAGATAGATCTATATTTTAGGATACTTCCTCATACAACACACATCAGAGTATCATGCGGAAGCGGCAAACAAGATCCGAGTACGGATAAGAAGCAAATCGGCATAAGATGCCATAGAAATAAGCACATCCCAACTACAGGTCTCACGGATCCCCGTTCCCGGAATCTCTACACCGTACGATCGTTGCCCACATCTTCGGCTTCTTCCACCCAGTATCCGTCCTGAGAAGGTACCTGTTCATCTGAATCAAGAATTTATCGTGTGAGACCCTAAGGGTACTCAGCAAGTCTTAATGCCTCTAAAGGGAACACAACCTGGGGTGACGCAATTGCAGCGAAAGATAAACCCTAGCAGTTCTACAGATAAACGCTAACCATCCGCCTAACCAATGCTAGACGGATGTCCGTGATTTTAAGTACAACAGTTATAATGGTAATCTCATCCGATCCATCCTCCTCCCTGCTTACCAACAAGGAAGCGATTTAACAACCCCTTCCGTTGGCAATTTTATTGACCATTCCATGAGTGTTGCGCTGTTTACTAGTCAAATTACTTAGTCAGATTAAGGCGGTACTTTAGTTATGCTTGTCTATGATCAAGAAACTATGCTCCAAGTCGTCCATATCCGCGACACGGCTTCAGAAAGTTTTACCACCGGGTGCACCAATAGCAACACACGCCGATCAACCTCGAAAACCAAATCAAAACCCAACGAGGCTTTCACGATGAACAATCACGAATTAGAAATATTTCAGGGCCACCCCATTGAGTAGATCCCAGAACGGAGTAAGCAAGCCCGAGACGGACTCAAGGTTTGCGACAATGGTCAGTATGCGGGAACCCGAAAGTGTGGTGGGCTTGTCGATACCGCGTAATCAATCCGCTTACCTAAGCGAAGTGTGCTCCTCACACAAATTAAATACAAAGTAGCATGGCATAAGTACAGATAGTAAATAAAACCTCAAACTAGTTTGTGGCCCCAAGAAATAAGACGGAATCAAGCTCGCCTGGGGTCCCATATACCTCCCGGATGTGGATAGCGATAAATCAAGGAACAAGAATCAAGTACTCGGGGTCTTACGGACACAAGTGAGCAGGAAAACCAAATAGCAGATGTTGCTCACCGGTGCCACTTTCTTTAGTTATCCGTAACTACTCAAAGTTAAGTTGTTTAGGTACCTCATTATTCATCGACTCACAAACCCTACACATGTTGTTTCACGACTCATGGCTCAAACAACTCCTATAGTAGTGGCTCATGGGATGGAGGAACAAGCTTAGTGGAGTTGAAAAGTAAAGGCTATGCATACTTGGGATTCAATTTAATGCAATCGCGACTCAATGATGCAAGAACAAGATAGAGGCAATAGGTACTGTATGTATGCAAGCATGTGGAAGTGATTGCCTGGTATCTCGCTTGAAGCAAGGGACGGATCCGGTAGTGCCTGGTTCTCTTGATACAACCCCCGCCAAAGGTCTATCCGAGAAAACCAAACAAACAAGGCCAACATGAATATAGAGCACAAGCATATGAATAAGATGCGTCAAGCAAACAATCATGCCATGATGAATGATGCACAATTTACATGGCAATAAGGTAGCATGGCATGGGTGAGGTGTGGAATACAAGAATATAACATTTTTATTGGGTTTTAGTCACATTTTGTTGCCATAATAGTTGCTGTTCATTATATTTTATATGATGCATGCTGCAATTGAAGTCATGGATATCATAAACAGAAAGGTCTCGTCGAGCTGATCATTTTAGACATATCATTTGCTTAATTTGGAATTATAAAACAAAAGTTATTAAATTATTAAATTCCAGTGGCAATTGGTGTAATTTAAATAAACTTGGAATTTTATTTGTGCAAAAGGCAAAATGAGTGGCATATTTGGAATCCTCTCATCTTGTTGATATCCAAACATATATTATTTGCCCAAATTGGTTTTAGTATGGAAAAGTTATTTAAATCTGAACTGAATTTGAATTTTTAAATTATTTAAACAGAATTTGAATTTGAAAACAGATTCTGGACGCTTTTATACAGTCTATTCCAGCTCGTCATCGACAGGTGGGGCCAGGGGTTCTCGACCCACACGCCAAGGTGTCTGGGAACAAGAGGGCCGGGTTTATTCTAGAAAACGTCAGAGCCTTTTGCAAAAATTACATAGACACGCATGAGGGCCCCTTGGGACCGCGGGTAAAAAGGCAAAAGAGGGGGTTCGCAAAGACCGGTGCACTGTTTTTTCCACGGCCGCAGAGCGTGTGCGACAGACGCTGCCGCACGCGACGCAGGGGTTCGATCCAGGACTGGGCGCGCAGACGCCGGCGCCACCGGCTAGCCGGGTAGGTGCTGGTGAAGGGGGCGCGCGCTAGATAGGGTGGCCGCGACTGGGGGCTAGCAGACACGAACACGCCACGACGCACGTGAGCGCCGACAACGATCCGCTCGAGCAGGCAAGACGGCGACGAGGTTGTCTGGGGGGTAGGTAGGCTCACCGCGAGGATGTTGATGACGGTGGCGAGGCTCGGGGTGCAGGCGATCAACGACGAGGCTGGCGTCGGGCGAAGCTAGGGTTTCCGGCGGAGCGGCGTCGATCCTGGCGCTCCGGTCCTTCTCCTCCTTGCTGGCCCGTACGGATCCGGCCAGAGGACCACCGACCTTCTCCACCCTCGACGATCCGGACGCTCGAGCACGTGGTGGCAGGCGGTCTTGGCGGCCGGGCGTAGGGTGGCCTGAGAGGCGGAAGGAGGGTAGAGGTCGCCAGATCCGGGCGAGGCTAGAGGATGCGTGGGGAGGAACATGGCAGAGAGGGAGGGGTGGCGTGGAGGAGGCGGTGTGGATAGGGTGGCCTCGGCCACCTTTATCCTTCACGTGCTCGGCCGAGGCCTGCAAGGCAGCACTAGGGCAGGTGTGGCCCTGGGGGGCAGCAGCTGTGTGGAGGCAAGTGGGCACTGGGTCAAGTGAGGCAGAGAGAGAAAGAAAGAGGGAGAGGGGCTCGGGCTAGGGCTAGGGTTAGGGGGTCCCAGTGGTGTGGGGGTAGCTAGGTGGGTGCTGGGGTGGGGCCTGCATGGCAGGTAGAGAGAGGGGCCGAGAGAGAGGGAAGGGGCATGGTTTGAGCCTCGGGTTAGGTTAGGGGGGGTGATCATGCTAGGTAGGAAAAGAGAGGTGGCACTTTGTGTTTTGCTTAGAGAAAGGTGGGGATTAGGGCCTTAGTTTAGCTAGTATGGATGGATGGCAAGGTAGGTCCTAGGATTTAGCTAAGAGAGGGGGAAAGAAGAGATGATGGTACTTAAGGTTGATCATGCATGCTTCCACTCAAACACACATGATCAAGAAAAAGAGAAAGGGGGAAAGATAGGGAGAGGTGATCAAGGTGATGGGGTGGTTCTATTTGGCCCATGCATGATTCAAATAAAGACCAAGCAAGATCCAAAAGAGAGTGGTGGTATAGGTGCATGCCTCATGAGCACATGTATGTGCATGGGGCATGGGGGTAGGGGTTAAGCTAAAGGGGGGATAGAGATAGATGATTTGATGTAGCAACTACAAGCCCAAAACAAGATTTAAGCAAAGGAAAAGATCCACTTTGAATTTCAAGCAAAAACCAAAACTAGAAAAGGTGGCACTTGCATGGCCCATGCAACATATTTAATGCCAACCATATCCTTGTGAAAACAATAAGATTATTATGGCATTACTCATATGCATTCCCAAAAAGTGGGCAAGGCCAAGCATAGATTATGGGTGGAATCCAAACAACCAATCATGAGCTAGAGATAAATCAACAAAATGCCAAGCTCAGATTAGTTGGATGGTGGAATTTCAAGGTGGTGAAAGAAAAGGTGGTGGAGTCAATAAGAGAGATGCCCTCAACTCAACTTGGGCATTTAACAATATATTAAGAACCAAATACAATATCAAGAGGCAACTACAATTAATCATGCACATGAGATAAGAACCAAACAAGAAAGGGTTTTACATGATGCTCAAATGCAAGGGGACATGATGACATGAGCATGATATGATGATGATGCAACAATTATATGTTGAAGTGGCCCTTTTATTATTATAACATGTAGCATTACAGGGTTAGACAACTGGGATGCTACAACTCCCTGACTAAACAGGAATCTCGCCCCGAGATTCTAGGAAGAAGAAGAAGAAGATACAAAGAGAGAAGGGTGGTTGGCACGGAGTTCATCTTCACGCTCCCATGTGGCTTCATCAACAGAATGGTGTGACCACTGCACCTTGCAAAACTTGATGGACTTGTTGCGAGTCCTTCGTTCTACGGTCTCAAGGATTTTGGTGGGGTGTTCTTGATAGGACAGATCTTCTTGGAGGTCGATTAGCTCATGATCCACGGTTTTTCCGGGGTCTTTGAAGCACTTCTTGAGCTGAGAGATATGGAAAACATCATGGACTTTGAGTTTTTCCGGAAGCTCCAGTGCATAAGCAACTTCTCCTCTTCTACCACGTATCTTGAAAGGACCGATGTATCTAGGAGCCAACTTTCCTTTGATACCGAAGCGGTGTGTTCCTCTCATGGGAGTGACACGAAGGTAGACGAGATCACCAGGGGCATATACCATATTTGTGTGCTTCCTGTCATAGTTGCTCTTCCGACGACTGAGCAATCTTCGTTCTCGAATGATATGCACCTTCTCCTCTGCTTGGGTTACAATGTCGGCCAAACCAGATTCTTTCTCCTGACCAACCAATAGGAGTTCGCACTTGCGACCATAGAGAGCCTCGAATGGTGCCATCTTCGACTCTTCCGAAGCTGTTGTTGTAGGAGAATTCAGCATATGGAAGGCATTCCTCCCACTTCATGCCAAACGAGATGACGCAAGCTCTAAGCATGTCCTCGAGAATCTGATTGATCCTCCACTTGTCCTTGCGATCGAGGGTGGTAAGCTTTGAAGTTCAACTTTGTTCCCAAAGCTTTTGGAAACTCTCCTTAACTTTGAGGTGAAGATGCTCCCACGGTCGAACTGATTTCAAGTGGAACCCCATACAAAGAGACAATCTGTTGATATAGAGCTCACCAATCAAGTCCGTAAATTGTTTCTTTGATCGGGAAGAAATGAGCCACTTTAGAAAGCTCGATGACAACAAAGATTGCATTGTTGCCTTCCGACCTTGGAAAGCCAGTGATGAAGTCCATCTCTACTTTCTCCCATTTCCATTCGGAGGTTTCAATGGCTGTAGAAGACCAAATGGTTTCGATGGATGCCTTGACTCTTCCAGCGCACATCACATTCGAGACACTTGGCACAATACCTTTTCAACCCAGGCCACCAGTATTGTGTTTTCAAGTCCATGTACATCTTTGTGCTGCCAGGATGGATAGAAAGAACCGAATCATGTGCCTCCTTGAGAACTTGGTCTCTCAGACCCCGATAGTTTGGAACAAACATCCGGTGTTCAAAGAAGAGCGTGCCTTGATCATCAACATGGAAGGCCTCATACTTCGGAAGGTCAAGCTTAGCTATGAGCTTTTTGGTGTGCGGATCACCAAGCTGACGAGAACGAATCTGTTCTTCCAAGAGAGGAGTAGCCAGAAGGTTCAGGAGATGCCCTTGTTCCACAATTTCCAGGTTGAGCTGACGGAATTCCTCGCACAAGAGAGGCTGTTGCTCTTCTACCATGAGGTTGTTGACATAAGCTTTACGGCTAAGCGCATCTGCCATGACATTTGCTTTTCCTGGAGTGTAGTTGATGGTCACATCAAAGTCATTGATTGCTTCGATCCATCTCCTCTGCCGAAGGTTGAGATCCGGTTGAGTGAAGATATACTTCAAGCTCTTGTGGTCCGAGAAGATCTCACAACGGTTACCAAGCAAGTAGTGCCTCCATAGCTTCAACGCAAAGACAACTGCTGCTAGCTCGAGGTCATGTGTGGGAGAGTTGATCTCATGCGTCTTCAACTGACGAGAGGCATAAGCAACCACCTGTCTCTCTTGCATAAGGACCGCACCCAATCCTTGCAAAGAGGCGTCACAGAATATCTGGAAAGGCTTAGATGTATCCGGAGGAACCAAGACTGGTGTGGAAGTGAGCTTCTCTTTGAGTGTCTCAAAACTTTCTTGACAAGGAGTCCACAGTACTTCTTGCCTTTCTTGAGGAGATCGGTAAGAGGCTTTGCTATCTTCGAGAAGTTCTCGCACAAAGCGACGCAATAGCTAGCCAAGCCGAGAAAACTCCGCACTTCCTTGACATTAGCAGGAGGAAGCCATTCAACTATTGTCTTCACGGTTTCCGTTGATCGCAATGCCCTTGGCAGAGAGATAACATGACCCAAGTATGTTACTTCAGCACCAAAACTCACACTTAGAGAACTTTGCATACAAGCGGTTCTCACGAAGCTTGTTCAGACACACCGCAGTGTTCTTCATGCTCTTCCTTAGACTTGGAATAAACCGAATATCATCCAGATATACCACAACAAACTTGTCCGGTACTCCATGAAAACGGAGTTCATCACCTCGAGAAGGTAGCAGGTGCGTTGGTTAGGCGAAAGACATGACCGTGTACTCATACAGGCCATAGCGGGTGGTGAAAGCTCTTGGGCACATCTTCTTTGCGAATTTTGATTTGGTGATAACCACTTCTCAAGTCCAAATTAGAGAACACCACACTCCCCGCCATGATCAAAAGATCATTTATCCAAGGGAGAGGATATTTGTTCTTGATGGTTTTAGCATTTAGAGCCCGGTAGTCAACACATAGCCTATCGGTTCATCACGCTTCTTCACAAAGATTGTTGGGCTACCCCAAGAAGAAGTCTTGTGTTGAATGAAACCCAACTTCTCTTGTTCATCAAGTTGTCGCTTGAGTTCACCAACTCCGGAAGGACCCATTTTGTATGGCCTCTTGGAGATAGGAGCCGTTCCAGTTCAAGCTCAATCACGAATTCAACCTCGCGATCCGGAGGCATACCGGCAACTCTTCGAAAGACATCCGGAACTCACAAACCACGGTACCTTGAATAGCTTCCATAGCATCATCATTTAGAGTTGCCAAGGAATGAAATAGAGGACAGCAGGAGTCGACTTGGAGAAAAGACTATGTGGCCTTGAGTGGATCTTCAGAGACACCGAGCGCTCAAAGACAATCAATCACAGCTGCATTTGCTGTCAACCAATCCATGCCCAATATGACATCAATGTCAGAGTTGCCCAGAACAATCAAAGAAGCCAAGAATGAAGAGCCACCAATCTCAACTTGGTTGCCATGGCTGATTTTAGAAGCTGCCATTGTTGCTCCAGGAGAAAGAACCATTAACCGCTTGGGAAGAGGATCTGACGCTAACCCATTCTCACTTGCAAACTTTATAGAAACAAAAGAATGCGATGCACCAGAATCAAAGAGAACTCGCAGGTGGATGAGTTAATCGAAGCATACCCATGACAACTCCGGTGCGAGCTCACTTGAGAGGCGTTGACGTTAGCTGGCGCGAACAACCGCACCCGGCTTAGTGTTGATGTTGAGAGCCCGAGGCGGTGGTGCACGAACCGAAGGAGAGCTTGTTGCAGATCTTGGCGGGGGTTGAGGGAGAGCTTTGTTCTTCATTGGGCAGTTCCAGCTGGGATGTCCATGATCTCCACATGTGTAACAAGCACCGTGAGGACGTGGAGCAGAGTAGCCAGGGACTCCGCCAGGCGCTCCAGGGTAAGGGTTGTTGTAGCCCCTGGGAGCCGCAGTGGTGAAGTTTGATGGCCTTGGCGCGTAACTTGCAGGTCTTGGTGGAGCCGGGAGCGACGGTGGGGTGTTAGGAACCCGACACGCTTAGAAGGAGCCGCCATAATCGCAGAGCTTGATGCATCCCTGTTATGTTTCTTGGACTCCTCGAACATTTGCCTGCTTGCCTCCTCTTGCAGTGCTGTGTGCTGTAGTTCCAGGAAGGTTGCCGGTCTTGCATGCGTGATTGCATACTTGATCGACGCATTGAGCCCTTGCCTGAATCTTTTCTGCTTTTTCTTGTCATCAGATACCTCATCACCACCATAGCGAGACAGTTCATGAAGTTCTGATATAGGTGTTGACGTTATCATTTCCGCTCAGTTGAGGAAAGCCTCCTTCATCCTTTCCATCACAATCTCGAGAGAAACTGCCTTGAAAGCTGCAGTGAACCTCTCCCAAGTTGGCTGGAACCCAGGCAGCTTGCCTTCAAGTAGTTTTCCCACCAAAGAGCTGCATCTCCCTTGAGAAGGTGGGTAGCACACTTGACCCACTCGCTCGGAACATCGCAGCCTCGAGCAACCTTGAAATCTCGCACCAATCATCCGCGCCAAGAGGTCACGACATCAAACTGACGAGGGTTGAACTTGAGGAAGCTCTTGATGTCACCACGCTTTGGAGGTGGAGGGAGTGGAGCAAACTCATTCCTTCTGACGCTCTCCTCAAAGCGCTGCTGGTTCTCTTGCATTGCCGCCAAAGCATTATCTATGCTTGACAAATACGAGCCCGCCCGAGGATGTCCTCCTCAGTCCGGCGTGGGGAAGCCATCCTGTCATTGATATAAAACTCAAGGCAGTACTATAATGGAGAATGATAATAATCCAAAATAGTACCAAGATGGAATTAACCAAGATTAAAGGATACAATTATCGAGATGATATTAAAATATCAACAAAGTTCATAGCACCTAAAAGATATTAAGCATATCGCACACGATTGAAAAGGAGTGGTACACAAACATATCAAAGAAAAATTTTCCACAAATTTCGCATTAAAATACCAATAGATGCTAAAATTACTTAACGAATCAAGATTAGTGACTCTACCGATTCAATATACAAAAGCGAATGATAAAAGTAGTGGTATGGTCGACTCCATCCCGCACTCAAATCATTACTCAAGACATGAACAAGTGGAACACATATCCTAACCCTTCTTCTCACGATTTAAACCTAAAGATTGGTAACTTAAAACGAACACCCCAAACAAGATAGCGTCGGATACATAGAGGAAGATAGATTGCGTCGGTTTGCAAAAGCCTGCTTGTATGGAATGTACCAACAGTTGATAACCAAAGGCGATAAGATAACAACTTGGATGCAAGATAGACAAGGGATTACACACACACACAACCTATGGTACTACGGAAACCCGAACACGTGAATCCTAGTTTGAACTTTGAGAAGAGGATTGAAAACGTTGCACTTCCTTACCGTAAAAGGGTGGGTGGGAGGTAAGAAGAAAAATGGAAGCAGTCCTACTCGCTTTTGTTTTTCCCTAATATACATAACTACCAAAATATTTGCTAGATCGACAACGACTGCTTATTGAAACCTCAAGGTCGGGATGGCTCGATACCAATTGTAACTACCGTGAACTACGCCCTAGATACAAGCCTGGATGAGTGGTAGTGGTTGAAATAGTACGGTGGGGCCCCAAAAGCCACTCACCGGTAGTCCTTTCAGACGTCCCAACCACTACCCTCTCAACGGGACCAGACGGCGGCGTGGTCGGCAGCGAAGGGATCAACTACGACACAAGTGGGTATGTACGCAAGCCACCATACAAGAGTACATCGAGCCATACCATCTAGAAAGAAAGGAAATATACCAACGCCATACGGCAAGAAGATTCAAATGACCTAAATAGATCTATATTTTAGGATACTTCCTCATACAACACACATCGAGTATCATGCGGAGGCAAACAAGATCCGAGTACGGATAAGAAGCAAATCGGCATAAGATGCCATAGAAATAAGCACATCCCAACTAGGTCTCACGGATCCCGTTCCTAATCTCTACATCGAACGATTGTTGCCCACATCTTCGGCTTCTTCCACCCAAAGATCCGTCCCGTGAAGGTACCTGCTCATCTGAATCAAGAATTATCGTGAGACCCTAAGGGTACTCAGCAAGTCTTAATGCCTCTAAAGGGGACACAACCTGGGGTGACGCAATTGCAGAGAAAGATAAACCCTAGCAGTTCTACAGATAAACGCTAACCATCCGCCTAACCAATGATAGACGGATGTCCGTGAATTAAGTACAACAGTTATAATGGTAATCTCATCCGATCCATCCTCCTCCCTGCTTACCAACAAGGAAGCAGACGAACAACCCCCCTTCCGTTGGCAATTTTATTGACCATTCCATGAGTGTTGCGCTATTTACTAGTCAAATTACTTAGTCAGATTAAGGCGGTACTTTAGTTATGCTTGTCTATGATCAAGAAACTGTGCTCCAAGTCGTCCATATCCGCGGACACGGCTTTCAGAAAGTTTTACCGGTGCACCAATAGCAACACACGCCGATCAACCTGAAAACCAAATCAAAACCCAACGAGGCTTTCACGATCGAACAATCACAATTGAAATATTTGTGGGGCCACCCTTGAGTAGATCCCGAACGAGTAAGCAAGCCCAGACGGACTCAAGGTTGTGGGACAATGGTCAGAACGATCGGGAACCCGAAGTGTGGCTGGGCTTGTCGACACCGCGTAATCAATCCGCTTACCTAACAAAGACAAAGGTGCTCTCGCACAAATTAAATACGTAAGTAGCATGGCATAAGTACAGGATAAATAAAACCTCAAACTAGTTTGTGGCCCCAAGAAATAAGACGAATCAAGCTCGCCTGGGGGTCCCATATACCTCCGGATGTGGATAGCGCGATAAATCAAGGAACAGGAATCAAGTACTCGGGGTCTTACGGGACACAAGTGAGCAGGAAAAACCAAATAGCAGATGTTGCTCACCGGTGCCACTTTCTTTAGTTATCCCAGAACTACTCAGGTTAAGTTGTTTAGGTACCTCATTATTCATCAGACTCTCACAAACCCTACACATGCTGTTCTACGACTCGCATGGCTCAAACAACTCCTATAGTAGTGGCTCATGGGATGGAGGAACAAGCTTAGTGGAGTTGAAAAGTAAAGGCTATGCATACTTGGGATTCAATTTAATGCAATCGCGACTCAATGATGCAAGAACAAGATAGAGGCAATAGGTACTGTATGTATGCAAGCATGTGGAAGTGCTTGCCAGTATCTCCTTGAAGCAAGGGACGGATCCGGTAGTGCTCCGGTTCTCTTGATACAACCCCGCCAAAGGTTCATCCGAGAAAACCAAACAAACAAGACCAACATGAATATAGAGCACAAGCATATGAATAAGATGCGTCGAAGCAAACAATCATGCCATGATGAATGATGCACAATTTACATGGCAATAAGGTAGCATGGCATGGGTGAGGTGTGGAATACAAGAATATAACATTTTATTGGGTTTTAGTCACATTTTGTTGCCATAATAGTTGCTGTTCATTATATTTTTATATGATGCATGCTGCAATTGAAGTCATGGATATCATAAACAGAAAGGTCTCACGAAATGATCATTTTAGACATATCATTTGCTTAATTTGGAATTATAAAACAAAAGTTATTAAATTATTAAATTCATGGCAATTGGTGTAATTTAAATAAACTTGGAATTTTATTTGTGCAAAAGGCAAAATGGGTGGCATATTTGGAATCCTCTCATCTTGCTGATATCCAAACATATATTATTTGCCCAAATTGGTTTTAGTATGGAAAAGTTATTTAAATCAACTGAATTTGAATTTTAAATTATTTAAACAGAATTTGAATTTGAAAACAGATCTGGACGTTTTATACAGTCTATTCCAGCTCACAGTCAATGTGTGGGGCTGGGGTTCTCGACCCACACGCCTTGTCTGGGAACAAGAGGGCCGCGGTTTATTCTAGAAAACGCCAGAGCCTTTTGCAAAAATTACATAGACAGATGAGGCCCCTTGGGACCGCGGGTTGAAAAGGCAAAAGAGGGGGTTCGCAAAGACCGCGGCAATCGCTTTTTCCACGGGCCGCAGAGCGTGCGACAGACGCTTGCAGCGACGCTGGGCGTAGGGGGTTCGATCCAGGACTGGGCATGACGCTGGCCGCCACCGGGCTAGGGCCTTTGGTGAAGGGGCGCGCTAGATAGGGTGGCCGCGATCGGGGCTAGCACGAACACGCCACGCCGACGCAGAGCCGACACAACGATCCTTCGAACAGGGCAAGACGGGCACGACGAGGTTGTCTGGGGTAGGTAGGCTCACCGCGAGGATGTTGATGACGTGGCGAGGCTCGGGTGCAAAGCGATCAACGCGAGGCAAGGCCGGCGAATCTAGGGTTTCCGCGAGCGGCGTCGATCCTGGCGCTCGGTCCTTCTCCTCCTTGCCCTGCACGGATCCGCCGCAGAGGACAGCTCGACCTTCTCGACCACTCCTCGACGATCCGGACGTTACGAGCACGTGGGTGGCGGTCTTGGCGGCGGCGTAGCTAGGTGGTGGAGAGGCATAAGGAGGGTAGAGGCGCGACCAGATCTGGCGAGGCTAGAGGATGCGGGGAGGAACACATGGCAGAGGAGGCGGGGTGGAGGAGGCGGTGTGGATAGGGTGGCCTCGGCCACCTTTATCCTTCACGTGCTCGGCTACAGCCCAGCAAGGTGCACTAGGGGCTGTGGCCCTGGGGCAGCCTGTGGCGGGAGGCGGGCAAGTGGGCACAGGGGTGAGGCAGAGAGAGAAGGAAAGAGGGAGGAGGGGCTCGGGCTAGGGGCTAGGGTTAGGGGTCCACAGTCGTGTGGGGGTAGCTAGGTGGGTCTTGGTGGGGCTGCATGGCGGTGTAGAGAGGGGCCGAGAGAGAGGGAAGGGCATGGTTTGAGCCTCGGGTTAGGTTAGGGGGGTGATCATGCTAGGTAGGAAAAGAGAGGTGGCACTTTGTGTTTTGCTTAGAGAAAGGTGGGGATTAGGGCCTTAGTTTAGCTAGGATGGATGGATGGCAAGGTAGGTCCTAGGATTTAGCTAAGAGAGGGGGAAAGAAGAGATGATGGTACTTAAGGTTGATCATGCATTCTTCCACTCAAACACACATGATCAAGAAAAAGAGAAAGGGGGAAAGATAGGGAGAGGTGATCAAGGTGATGGGGTGGTTCTATTTGGCCCATGCATGATTCAAATAAAGACCAAGCAAGATCCAAAAAGAGAGGTGGTTTGGTAGGTGCATGCCTCATGAGCACATGTATGTGCATGGGGCATGGGGGTAGGGGTTAAGCTAAAGGGGGGATAGAGATAGATGATTTGATGTAGCAACTACAAGCCCAAAACAAGATTTAAGCAAAGGAAAAGATCCACTTTGAATTTCAAGCAAAAACCAAAACTAGAAAAGGTGGCACTTGCATGGCCCATGCAACATATTTAATGCCAACCATATCCTTGTGAAAACAATAAGATTATTATGGCATTACTCATATGCATTCCCAAAAAGTGGGCAAGGCCAAGCATAGATTATGGGTGGAATCCAAACAACCAATCATGAGCTAGAGATAAATCAACAAAATGCCAAGCTCAGATTAGTTGGATGGTGGAATTTCAAGGTGGTGAAAGAAAAGGTGGTGGAGTCAATAAGAGAGATGCCCTCAACTCAACTTGGGCATTTAACAATATATTAAGAACCAAATACAATATCAAGAGGCAACTACAATTAATCATGCACATGAGATAAGAACCAAACAAGAAAGGGTTTTACATGATGCTCAAATGCAAGGGGACATGATGACATGAGCATGATATGATGATGATGCAACAATTATATGTTGGAAGTGGCCCTTTTTATTATTATAACATGTAGCATTACAGGGGTTAGACAACTGGGATGCTACAGAAGTTCCTGTGGTGCCTGCACCAATAAGAGAGGAAGCTAATGATGATGATCATGAAACTTCGGTTGAAGTTGCTACAGAGCCTCGGAGGTCAACGAGAACTCGTACCACTCCAGATTGGTATGATTCCGTTATGAATGTCATGGTGGTGGACAACACCGATGACCCCGAGACATATGAGGAAGCGATGATGAGCCCAGATTCCAATAAATGGCAAGAAGCCATGAAATCCGAGATTGGATCCATGTACGAAAACCAAGTATGGACTTTGGTGGACTTACCGGATGGCGGAAGGTCATCGAGAACAAATGGATTTTCAAGAAGAAAACAGATCTTGATGGTAATGTTATCGTTTATAAAGCTCGACTTGTCGCAAAAGGGTTTCGACAAATTCAAGGAGTTGACTACGATGAGACTTTCTCACGGTAGCGAAGCTAAAGTCTGTGAGGATTATGTTAGCAATCGCTGCATATTATGATTATGAGATATGGCGATGGATGTCAAACAGCATTCCTCAATGGAGACATTGATGAAGAGTTGTATATGATGCAACCCAAAGGTTTTGTCGATCCTAAAGATGCTAACAAGGTATGCAAACTTCAACGGTCCATCTATGGATTGAAGCGGGCATCCGAAGTTGGAATCAACGTTTTGATAAGGTAATCAAAAGTTTTGGTTTTATACAAACTTATGGAGAAGCTTGTATTTACAAGAAAGTGAGTGGGAGCTCTGTAGCATTCTTAATACTGTATGTGGATGACATATTGTTGATTGGGAATGATGTAGACCTTCTTAATAGTGTCAAGGAATATTTGAATAATAGTTTTTCAATGAAGGATCTTGGCGAAGCAGCTTACATATTAGGCATAAAGATTTATAGAGATAGATCGAAACGCCAAATATCATTGTCACAGAGTACATATTTGGACAAAGTTCTAAAGAGATTTGGAATGGAAGAAAGCAAGAAAGGGTTCTTGCCCATGTTGCTAATCGACCTTGAGTAAAACTCAAAGTCCGACATCGGCGTAAGATAGAGAAAGGATGAGTAAGACTCTATGCCTCAACCATAGGATCTCTAATGTATGCCATGCTATGTACTAGACCCGACATTGCATATCTTAGTTTAACTAGCAGATATCAAAGTGATCCAGTGGATCATTGACAATGATCAAAAACATCCTTAAGTACATGAGAAGAACTAAGGATATGGTTCTTTCTTATGGAGGTGATGAACAGCTCGTTGTTAATGGTTACACCGATGCTAGTTGGAACACCGATCCGATGATTCTAAATCACAATCCGGACACGTATTTATTTTGAATGGTGCGAATTAGCTGGAGGAGTGCAAAGCAAAGCGTTGTGGCGAGATCTTCAATGAATCGGAATACATGGTCGCTTTGAGGCTTCACAAGAAGCGATATGGATGAAAGAGTTCATTCTGAGCTGGGTGTGGTTCCAAGTGCGTTGGACCCAATGTCATCTCTTGTGATAACATGGGCGCCATAGCCAATGCGCAAGAACCAAGGTCACACAAGAAGTCAAGCATATCAAGCTGCGTTTTCACGCTATTCGAGAACATATCCGGGATGGGGATATAAAGATTTGCAAAGTACACACGATCCGAATGTGGCGGATCCGTTGACTAAACCTCTCCCAGGGCAAAACATGACCAACACCAAACTTCCATGGGTGTTCGGTATATTACCATGTAATCTAGATTAGATGACTCTAGTGCAAGTGGGAGACTGTTGGAGATATGCCCTAGAGGCAATAATAAATATAGTTATTATTATATCTTTGTGTTTATGATAAATGTTTACATTCATGCTATAATAGTATTAACAAGGAAACCATTAATACTTGTGTGATTTGTAAACTTAATTTGAAGTCCCTAGTATAGCCTCTATACTTCACTAGCTTGTTGGTTGATTAATGATTGTGGTTTCCATATCATGAGCATTGAGATGTTATCAACAACAAGATCATATCGTTAGGAGAATGATATGGTGGACATACTCCTATAGATAAGCGTAGCATAAAGATCAAGTCATTTCAATAGTTCAATTGCTATATGCTTTCTGATACATAGTAACCTAATTCCTTCGACCATGAGATCATGCATATCACCTTTACGGATGGATGCTTTGATGACATCAAACACCACACCGTAAGGGTGGCTATAAAAGTGGCATTAAGTGTTCGGAAAGTATTGGTTGAAACACATGGATCAAGAGGATTTGTCCATCCACATGACGGATAGATATACTCAGGCCCTCTCGGTGGAATGTCATCCAATTAGCTTGCAAGCATGTGACTTGGTCACAAGGGATCACATATCAGGAAAGAAAAGAGTACTTATCGATGTGAGGTTGAACTAGGTATGCGAGATACCACGATCATAACCTCGGATAAGTAACATATCGTGAGACAAAGGGAAATTGGTATCGTATGTAAGTGGTTCATTCGATCGCAGTAATCGTAGAAATATGTAGCCATATGAATTTCAGATTCCTCTATTGGTTATTGTTCGGAGAAGTGTCTCGTTCATGTCCGCATAATTCACGAACCGTAGGGAGACACACTTAAGGATTGACGTTGTTTTAGTAGTTATGGTATTATGAGAAAGAGACCAATGTTGTTCGAGTCTCGGATGGGATCCGGGATATCACGAGGTGATCCGGAATGGTCAGGAGAATAAGATTCATATAAGGAAAGTCCGTTTCGGAGTTCGGGAATGATTTGTTTTCATCGAATGTTCTAGAAGGTTCGGATTGTCAAGACTGGGGGAAGGGTACATGAATGTGTCATTACTTAATGGAATGATTGCATCATGTACTAAGTGTTCTTGCTGTCCCAAATAAAGGATTAATTTGAATCCTAAACAGAAAAGTCAAATGTCCGTTTGAAAGTCAAACCCAAAACAAGAAACTGTGGGAAACAAGAAAGAGGTGTTGGAATCCGACTTGAGGAGGAGTCTCCTCCCAAGCTTGGCCACCAAGGCCGACTTGGGGAGGGACTCCCCTGGCCGCGCCTCCCCACCTATAAAAGGAGGGGCAGGGCTCCCCTCCTAGACATACAAGTTTCACCTCTAGATTTCCAGGTTTAGAGCCGTTTTGGTTTAGAGCTTCTAATTGCTTTAGCCAGCGGTTTAGAGCCTTCTAATTGGTTTAGAGCCTTCTAATTGGTGTGTCTAATTACTAGACCACTAATAGCCTCTCTCATAAGCTCCACCATACTCGCACCGGCTTAAGGCGAAGCCCTGCGGGATCTCCCCTCTACTTCCGGTACCACGCCAGTTGTCTCCGGAATCGCGGAGAGTGCTACAACCTCCACTGCTGGAACAAGGAGAGGAAGGTCTTCGTCGATCAACGTGTGACCGATCATGGAGCGCCTAGGAGCGTGGCGCCGGAAGGATCGTCTCACGATCTTGAGATCGGAAGTACGACTACATCACCCACGAATCTGCTCTCGTTAACCGCTTTGGAATCTTTGAGGTGAGTTCCTCACGACTCGTTGCTACAATCTAGTAGATAGATCTTGGCTTGTTTGTTTGTATGCGATAGAAAATTTTTGTTTTCCATGCTCCGACCCCCTACACGATTAGGTCTTTCTTATCCCTCTCGATAGCCGCCATTGTATCGAGTCTCTATAGGTTGTTTAGTGCATGTTGCGCTGCCGCTTGATCCACCATACCTATGTGGCGAGGACCGCGAATTCTAGCCTCGTCTTGGCCTCGATCGACGCCTCTTTTTCCTTTGCCCTTTGTCGGCACCCTTTGTTTAAGGTTTTGAGATCGACGCGTTAGGTGGTTACCCTTCCGGGCCAGGTTATGGACGCCATTGGTTATTCTTGAGGCTCTTAGCTCCATTTGCATCTTGTCCGTGGCCCATCTGTATCGTTTTAAAGGTGATTTGGGTCTTTGTATTGTATATCTGTATTATTGACTCTTTGAGTCGCTGTTGTATATATATGTTTTGTGGGTTCCATCGAGGACTATTGTGTAATGATATTACTTCGTTTTCCACCCGCACGAAAGTGCCTGGTGGGCACCTTTGAATCGTTTCTATGCGGGTTTGGCGGGTTTCGCTAAAACTTGCATAGGGCCGATTCTGAGGGTGTTACAATCTTCCTCCCAACTCTCTGCTTGAGCTTAGTGCCCACACAGCTCTGTCCGAGGGGTTTCTTGGCATTAGGCCAAGTCTCACCCTTTTCCGGTACTACTATGGTACTCGGAAGAATTCCATCAGTGTCGGTGTGCCTTATGTCACCGGCACTCTTAGCTTAGTCCTTAGGAGGAATCAGATCTATCCTAGGATTAACGCTAGTGAGTCCGTCAAACGCTGGGACGGAACTTTCTTCTATCATAAGGATATTCTGGCTCCGGATAAGGCAGAGGGTCTTCCGACGTTCGCCAATGGTGCCGCTCCCCACCAAGATTGATGGGAGGCGGAGGCGCCGGAGCTGTCAGATTTTTTGATTCTAGCCAAGATGCGGATCGAATTTTTGATGAAGCATGAGGGGCTTCGTGGATCCGAATTGATCCACTGCTGGCTGGAGCGCCGGATTCAGCCTCTCCGGCACCACGGAGACCGCCTCATGCACCAAATTACCGGCGACAAGAAGGACAGCATGAAGGCCAGCCTGAACCGGCTTTCGCCGAAGGACTACAGGACCCTCGTGCAATATTTGGTCAAGGAAAGAGTGGAACAAAAAGTTCCGGAAGTTTCCATGAAGATGTATACATCCAGCCGTCCTCTGACTCCGGTAAATATTTCGACTTTGCTTTCGCGTTTCGTCGTTTTTCTTTGGTTCTTTCTCTGACTCTATTTTCATCGATGCTTTTCCGATTCTGTCAGCTCGAGAAACTCTCTGAGTCCGAGCTAGCTCCACTAGAGGGCTATGCTTCAGACGACCCGGAGGCGACAGAGGATGATGAGGTGCAAGAAGTTGCTGCCTCCGCCTCCAAGAAGCGTAAGGCGAAGGAAGTTGTCGCTGCTGGTAGCCAAGTGCTGCCAGTAGTTAAAAAGTAAGCACCTCACCTTTCATTTTTAGTACTCATGTACCTTTGTTATCTTTCCAGAGCACACCTAATATTTAGGATTTTCGTGTTCTAGAGTTAAATCATCGTTGAAGGGCAAGATAAAGCCGGACAGCAAGCCGGGCAAGCAGACGCGTCAGCAAAAGCTTGTCATTTCTCCAGCTGTGCCGCCGTCGACCCCATCCACTACTCCGCCAGCGCAGGGAGATTCTGCATCCCCTGACGCTGGCAAGTTTTCGAAAGTCCTGGTCACTGTTGATGACCAGGCAACTAACAATGGTGAACCCTTAAAGGGTAATGATCCCATGGTAATGACCACAGGTACGGTGGCAGGTGGTCGACTCAGCTGTCCCTGGCCTCAAAAGGAAAGAAAAGGAAGAGATTCTCAGACTGGCTCAAACAAGTCTTGAGAAGCAAACCTTGACTCTAGAGGCAGCGAGCGAAGAGGAGGAAGATGTCAAGCTGGTTAGCCTCCTGGACCAAATTTTGGTCCGGGTCGCTAAAAATTCGCATCTAGCGAGCTTCTAGCGAAGGATGTTCCGTCCCTCACCCTTACCGAGAAGGTGTTTCACAGCACCAAGCTCGGATTTGAAAAGTTACACTTGGAACACATTGTAAGTTTCCGATTATTATTTGCATTTATTATCATATCCTCTATCCCCCAAGCATAAAGTCGAATAAACATTTCTGGATCCGGGTTGATGCTTTTAGGTTGCAAAAGAACGATGTAGTGCAGCCCCCAAGGCTCGTGCTGTAATTTTACTTAGTTAAATTTGCAGCCCGAGTCTTAGTAGCCGTCTGACGGTATTCCGTCTCTAAACTTACAGAAAATTGCATCTTCCAACCAGGAATTGCTCAAGAATATTTCCAATAAGCGCAAAGAAATCAAAGCTTTGCGTTTTGAAAATTCAAAGTTAAAAGTTGAAAAATATGAAGCAGAAGGTAAACTTTTCCGTCTTCCTTTTTGTCAGTTAAATGTTTTGTCATTGTAACATCCCAAAAATATTAAACTAGAATCATCAAACTCTAATCACCAAAATTAGGGTTAACAAAAACTTTTCCAATTAAAATATGAAAGCATTCATATGTGTGCATTAAAATTTGGATTCTTTTGAATTGCCATGATTGTGTGTTTTTTTGCTTGGAAAATGATTCTTGGGTGAATTAAACATCATCTAAATAATCCCCTCACTTTTCCCAAAGACAAACAAATCAAAACCATCAAATTAAGTGAATGGTCACTTTGGCCAAATTAACTCCCATGCCTACTTTGGCTATCTCTAACTTTCAGAACTTAACGGAAACTTGTTTGGATCTTTGCACCCCTTGGTAGTACTCATAACAAAGTATCAAGGCCCACCTTGTGATCATCCAAAAACATTCAAATGCATAGTTTAAATGACAGTTTAAAATTGAATCTATTTCATATGGGAAGATCCCACTTTTTCAAAAACCACTCAAACAAGCTCAACTTTCAAAACCCAAGCATCTACAGACTCACCAGCACATGCCTAGAACACCCACCAAAAATCTGTTCAAAATTCAAAACTTGAATTCATGCGGCCATTTCATCAAACACCTTGCAGATACAAATCAAACAAAATAAAAACACTATAGTGTGCAGTGATTGGAGCCTAACTTGTTCCCTCTCTAGCTCACAGCAACCTCAGTAGATCATCTAGCAAACTTAACTAAGCTCTAGCCCCACTGTAAACTCGCCAATGTCATCAATGTTGAACAGGCCGAGAGCACCCATGTCACCCTAGTGTGGACAGCAGGCTAGAGGAATAACTAGCCGTGCCAACCTTGTCTGGGAGGTAGCCCATGCCTCACCACCCCCTCTTGACCAGCCCTGCCTCGCAGACAGCAACCAGAACCGCCAGGAACGCCGCGCCCGTGCCGCTGTCGACCATGCCGACGTGCACCGCAGAGCACGCACCGCTCCCACACAACCCGACCACCTCGAGCCCGGGGCCCCCGCCAGCATGCTCCCCACCGTCCCAGGAGGCCGCTAGACATGCCCATTTCACCGCCCATGCCCCGTAGCCACCGCTCATCGTCGAAGACGCCACCTCTGCCTCGCAGAGCATCGAGCGTTCCCGACCATTTGCCACCGCCCCTACAAGCGCATTTACACCTTAGAGCATCGCCAGGAGACCACCGATCGATCGCCACCCTGGCCATGCCTCTAGCTGCCCGTAGCTGTGTCGCCACCGACGTGTGCCCATCCCGTTCGGTCTCACCGTCGAGCCTATAAAAGGAGACGACCCCCAGCCAAATTGAGCACACCATCTCACTCCCCTCACCTCACTGATCGTTCCACCCCATTCCCAGATCAAGGCGATCAGCGCATCGCCGGAATTGCGCCGGAGCAGGCCGCCTCTGGAGAAGAAGGGCGTCGTCGATTTCGTCCACCCCAGGAGGAGCTGCCAGTACCAGGAGGTTCGCCGTCGTCGACTTCGTCGTTCGCCCGCATCGCCGACCTTCGCCTGAGCCCCGGTGAGCCCCCGACGACCCCCACCTATCGCGTTAGGTTTTTGTCTCGCCGGCGCCGCCCGACGTGGACGATGAGTAGTAGTCGTTCGATTAGACTTAGATCGTGCGGATGAGATTGAACCATACTGCTTCGCGTTTAAAGAGCCACTGACTGGTGGAACCCCCTGTCAGTTGAGCCTCGCGCCGCGGAGTGACACTGGGCCGGCCCATTAGTAGTTCCCGCGCAGCCCACTCGTTTGAATTTAACTTTTTCCATTTTAATTCAAACATAGTTCTGTACCCAGTTTCAAAGATCAACCCAGCTCGATTCAGTGAACCAAATAGAATGAAACAAATTTTGTTAGAAAAGTTTTGAAATGATTAATCCAAGCCCGTTGGATTCAAATAATTTGAATCTATAGATCAACTTTGGTAAAAATAACAAGGCATAAGCTTTTCTGCATTCAAATATTTTTCAAATTTAAACTATAATAGATTTTGAGTTGATTCCAACTCCCAAAAATCACATGTGATCATACCTTTCAGAATATATAAAAACATTTGGGTTTACTTATAGAAATAATGTTCAAGTAATAAAAGGATGCCACATAGACATTTCTAGTCACTTTATTTAAATGAAATAAAAGGTTAAATCTTATTAAATCGTGACACCACTTTAAATCACATTCCCATTACTGAAATATGTGGTGATGACATGTTTCAACATGATCCCATGTTTGGTTTGGAGAATATTAAATCTTAAGTAGTTTTTCAATGAGTAGAAATTACTTTTCTAAAAATAAAAGAAATTAAACCAAGCTTTAATCTTGTAAGGTTAGTGATGATACTGGATCATATATAGGACCCTTGTGTGTGATGATTGAAAATAGTTAAGTATTGTTTGGTGATTGTGTACCTCGTATTTATTTATAGACGCTAGTACCGACCAAGGATACGAGGAGGAAGGAGGATACTACGAAGAAGAAGCCGAGGAGAACTTCAACCACTGCTCTGCACAAGGCAAGCCTTACTAACCAAGTGGACCAAAGCAAGCTAACACTTGCAATTATGAAAGTTAGATAACCTATGCCATGCACTAAGCATGCTTGGTTAGACACATTTGATGATACCCAATCCTAGTTTTACTTACAAGCTTTATACCTTTTTTCTTTATCAAAGCTATTACTTAGAGTTTACTGAGTAAATTATAGATACTAGAAAGATAATTGAAGGTTGCATAAAGAGCATAAAACTTGGCCTAAGCTAGATAATCTTTATGTCATCCTAAAGCCTGAGATTGAACTTAGTTAAACTCCACTAGTTTACCACCCCTCATTAGTACTTATCCCCACTTGCAGATGCTAGTGCTAAGCATAAAACTTGATCAACTTTAGATGGGAATACTTGGTGGAAAAATGGTTATGAAAACCTTGGAATGATGGATCATTCTATTGAGATATTTTGACATGTGTTTCCGAACACCAGATGATTTGGATGATGAAAATATTAAGGCATGAGCCTTAGCCCTTTATAAAACTGATGGTTGTCTGGATGCGATACCATTCCAATTTTATCGTACAACCACAATACCCGAGAATTGGGTAGGGCTTGACTAGACTTATATACCTTGGTATTGGTTCCCTCACGGCCAAGGTTTGAACTGAGGCTACCTTGTGAAGATTGTCCACCTGTGCAGTACCCAAGATGACAGTTGGTCATGGTTGGGAGGCCAAACTCACAGGAGAGGTGCTCATACTAGGGCGTGTAATTGAAAGGTTAGGATTGATTATCCGCATACTGATTATGGTGAATTCAAGATTTGTTCCTGGCGGATGTATCGAATGTTGTGGTGAAAGTGTACAATCTCTGCAGAGTGTCAAACTATTCGAATAGCCGCGTTCGCGGTTATGGACAGTTGGAGTGGCCATACTGTTCCCCCGTCAGATATTTCCAAAATGATATGTGAAATGAATTGAGACTTTGACTTGACCACAACAGAGTTGTGACATGAGATACAAGTTCCCACTTAGGTGTTATAAAATTTCAACTAGCATTCTTGTTTCTGAACTTAGTAGAGGTAAATATGGCTTTTTGCAAAACAACCCTAGATCTTAGTGTCCTACTACAAAAAACCCCTTCACTTGTTAGTATTAGTTTGCGAGTACTTAAAGAGTACTCATGGCTTTGTCCCTGGCTATTCCCGTGGCCAGACTATGAATAGGAGTATCAGGATGATGGACCGCATGAAGGTTACGACAACTAGGATCATCTCCCATCGTCAGCATTGCCTGTGACCCCGAAGATGGAGCTTCGCCTACGCTACCGTTATTATTACGTATTCCGCTGCTTGAGTTGTATTAAGAACTGGATCATGAGATCCTTATTTGTGTAAGACATTATGTATGGTTTGTAATGGATGTGTACTGTGGTATCCAATTCTGTTATGTCTCGCAAAAATGGTAATCCTGGGATTGCGATGTATGGCATAACAGGCATCTAGGATTAAAAATCCGGGTGTTGACAAGTTGGTATCATATCCATCCTGACCATAGGATACCCTAGTTAGACTAGACGTTTGAATCAAAAACTTAGTTTCAAAACCAAAGGAAGCAAATATTTACAAAAACTTATTCCCATTCTTATCACCTTGATTCTTTCATAAAAATTCATGTTCCTCAAAAACTCTTGCAAAATACATAAAATTTGACACACTTGATCACTCTACTAACTTACTCATCCTATATTGTTATAGATGGATGTGAAGTACAACAAACTTTACCAGTTGGGGAATGGCGGAGACCTTATCTTTGAGCGGGATTTTGACTAGCTTTCGGAACTTCTGGAGCGTCCGCACCCCGAGTTCTTCGGATCTCATCTCAATGATCAAGGAGGAGAAGATCTGCAGTGGCTAATTGTTGCAAGTCTCCGAGGAAAGATTGAACCTCCCACTGCCGAGGGAATTCAGTTTACCATAAGAGAGAACAACTGGCTCGATGGACTTGACAGGGCCATGCAGGAAGCTCTTGCCCGTCTGTGTGGGCAGAGTATCAACCAAATCAAGGGTACCCACTTTGAGTTTTGTCCAAGGCGTGATGCTAATGGACAGCCACTGGAAGCCCCATACCACCACGAGCTGAAGACTCAATTGGACCACCTTAGCTTCATGATGTATGATCGTCAGCAGGAATTGGATAATTGCCGTGACTACTCCAACCACAAGTCCGCCATCATCAAGACGAAGGATCAGACCATCGCCATGCTAGCGAAGGATCGCAAGTCTCGCCACCCTCAGCTCGACAAGAAGGAGCACATCATTGCCCGTCTTCGCCATAGTATATCGGATTTGGAGGAGACCATCCATGAGAGAGACATGCAGTTGGGGGAAAGGGAGAATGCCGGAGAAGATCTTCGTGGAGACCCCTACTCCTATCTCGGCGATGATGATGATTTTCTGGAGGATCAGGCTATGGACTTCTTCACCGACGAGGATGACTTCGCCTTCATCGATGACGATGAGGATGATGAGGATGACGACTACACCGACTCCGAGGAGGAGTAGCAATTGAGCACTAGCATAGTGAGTTGTATTCGGCCCACTGTATCGTAGTTTCCAGAATGGTTCTTAAAACCATATGTTTACCTTTGTTGTGGTGTGTGTTTGTATCGTGTGCTATGAATGAATGAATGAAAAGCAAGTTGCTATAAATATCTGAGTCAAAGTTTAAAAACTTTTCAAAGTCCCTGAACCTTAGAAATCTCCCTCTTTTCTCATGATCTATCTCAATCTTCAGATGTCACGCGGAGGAAGTGGTTCATCCCCGGACCCGATGTTGCAGATACTGCAAATGTTGGTTTCTGACCGCAGTCAAGCCAACCTAGCCACCCTTCAACATATAGCTCAGCTAGCCCACAACAATCGAGGCCAAGGAAATCAGGACAACCATGGTTCTAAGCTCAAGAATTTTCAGAACAGCAACCCACCTATTTTCACTAAGTCGGAGGAGCCCTTAGATGCAGACGATTGGCTGCAAACCATGGAAAATAACCTAGAAGTCGCCGGAGTGGAAGCCAACGATAAAGTTCTGTTCGCCACCCACTATCTAGCCGGAGATGCCAGAGCATGGTGGAACAGCGTTCGTGCAATGACCGGAGGACAGATGATGACCTAGGAGGAATTCAAGGTCAAGTTCAGCCGAACCCATGTGCCCCCGGGTTTGATCAAGAGGATGAGAGATGAGTTGAGAGAACTGAAGCAAGGATGGATGACTGTAGTGTAATACCGTGACAAATTCTTGTCATTAGCTAGGTATGCCCCGGATGAGATCGACACCGAAGCCAAGAAGAAAGAGAGATTCCTGAATGGTCTGCACGATGAGATGCAGACTGTGTTAGTCAATATCCCCTTTGCTGATATTGAAGCCCTTGTTGACTCTGCCATCCAGATGGAAGGAAAGATCAACCAAGCCAATGAGAACCGCAAGCGTCACATGATGCATCATCCAGGAACCCATCAGACCCCATAGTATCGCCCCAACCCATCTCCAGGATTTGCCCAGAGAACCAACAGACCCCTGATTATCTGACATGGGCCTCCCTTCTGGATCCATCTAACTGGGCCGCCCAGCAGGCCATAGGCCATGCTACCAACTGTGGGCCACCCGGGTTAGCCGGATAAGAGACATGCTATAGGTATACCCATATAGCATATCCCCAACAGTAGCCCTCGGAGAACTCCGAGATCTTGCGCCGTCTTGCCTCTTCACGTGAAATACTCCGTCTAGATGGATGTCGGCAAATCGTCAAGCAACATCTTGTAGTCCTCCCAAAGAACCCTACAAATCTTTCTCCGTATTCAACTTGTAAGCCGGAGAAATGTTGAATCTTCCATCGTACACTTCCATAGTCGGATTATATCCGTCTATGTCAGAATCTTCGATGTGACGGCTCATCTACCCATGTCAGCTAGGACAACGTAGGATTTGGTCAGCGACGCCTCGTAACTCACACATGCAGAGAACGCAATCATGTCCGATTTTCCCGCGCGAGGCATACGAACCGTTGGCGGCGACGGTTGGAGACGTGGCGAAATTTCCATGCACGTTCGCGAACACGTCGTTTACGTGGCAACCGTCCAATCAAGCTGCACGAATCTTGACGCCGAGGATGATAAATAGTAATCATGGGGAAATTTCCACTTTTTACTTCATTCTCCTCGCATCATCTTCTTCCTCCAGCCACGTGTCTCCTCGAGCTCTCCGCGAGAACCCTCGAAAAAACCCTAGCTCCAATCTACACCAGTCGCACCCAATCCTTACTCCATGGCTAGAAGCAGCACTTCTCCATCAATGGCGGCGTCGAGCGAAGCCGTGGCGCAGCTGGCGAGCTCCATCGTCGTGCCTCCAGAGGGCCTAGTCATTCCCGCATCAGCGGTTATCGAGACCACCGGCGGCGACCTTAATCTGGCGGCGCTGGAGCCGTTGGAGGAGGAACCAGACTCGCACAAGGGCGACTGGCGCGGCTCGGATATCATCGACCATGACATCCAAGAGATGATCGCCGAGGGCTACCTCCCCGCGACGGAGGATCTTGCCTGGCGGGCGGCGCCGGCTGGCGAGGTGACACCTTCTCCCCAAGCGGGAGAAAAGGTGTACCTAAAATCTCAACTGGTAAGCGGCGTCTCCCTTCCCATCTCCAATTTCTTCCTCTCCGTCTTGAACCACTATAGGGTCCAGCCCTAGAACCTTTCCCCCAATAGCATCTTAGTGCTTAGCAACTTTGCGGCACTTTGCGAGGGATATCTAGGGATAAGGCCTAGGTTAGACCTTTTCGTGTACTTCTTCACCGTCAAACGTGAAGCCGGACACAACAAGGAAGAGCTTAGGAACTACGACACCATAAGCTTCAAGATTCGACCTGGCCGACGGTTCCCCGACATCGTCGGCCACGAGTCCTACAAGAATTGGCAACGGACGTACTTTTACGGCCCAAAAATTCCTCTGGCTGGCCGAGAAGTAACGTACCCGTACTTCGTGGACAGAGCCATCGCGGAAGTTTCCACATGGAGATCCCAAGCCTCCCTTCCCTCCGACCTCGATGCTTCTCGCGCCATAAGGCGGATTGAATGGTTCGTATAGACGGGTTTAACCGGCTTGGACCTAGCCATGTGCTGGTTCATCAGGCGAATCCAACCTCTGCAGCACCGCACGAAGTACATGCACGAGTATACCAGCGACAGAAGGGATAGTCTCCGCATCTCCGTGGACAACTTCTCGAGCGACTCCGTCAAGCTCCGCCTCAAGGACATCATCAAGGTGAAGGATAAGAAGCGTGGCTTCACCATCACCTACGACATGTTCGTAGACGGCAAGTGCCCAAAGGTAGGTATTTATTTTCCGTGTACGACATATGCTCCAGTTTTTCTGTCTTGCAAATACCATCTTATCTAACACGATGATTTCTCACTTAACAGCTTAGCGATCTAGAGGAGGGCAACCTGGCTGCCCAAATCTATGATCCAAAAATGAAGGAAGTCAAAGTCGTGTCTGGCGACGAGGTCCTGTTGGCGCGAAAGCGGAAGAGCTCCACCTCTGACGCTGCCAACGGAGGCAAGAAGAAGAAGACGGAGGGTGGAGCCTCCAAAAAGACTACCGCCGCCCTGGAGGCGGAGAAAAGAAAAGCCATTGGGATCCCTTTTGCTAAAGCACGCCCACTTGTGTAAGCTTCTTTTCTTCCGATATTGTCTATCTATCTGTCTTGATCCTGTACTTATGCATTTTGCAGGTTTCAGGAAGAAAGCCACGACTAGCCTGAAGAAGACCTCCAAGACATAGGGGGCTTCTCGAAATATCAAGGATATGCTGCATCGCGACGCCTCTCCCGCCATCGCCCCTGCCACTGCTGCCGTCAAGCCCTTGCCTGCCTCGACAAGCTCTCAGGCTAAGGAGGCATCAGGCCCTTCCGCCATGGAAGTGGACTCTGGCGCCTCTACTGAGCTTGCTGTTGTCGACGAGCAGGCGACGCACGAGAGTACCGCCCATCAAATGGCTGAAGCTCCGGCTAAGGATGCCATCAGTGAGGGTAAGGCGGTGGTGGAAGCTGGTACTTCTGCCGAAGGCAACGCCCTTGCTCCCGAGAAACCTTTCGAGTTTCCAAAGATAGTCTACCCGGCGCTTACGCCGAGTAGCACATCTGTGGTTCCTGGAGCAGCGCTGACATCTCCGACGTGCGGTCTTGAGGAGCTACTCTGACAAGCAGACATCTTGCAAGGAAACAGTATCTCCTTTGGTAAGCTGCTAGCCGAGAGCGCTACCAATCTCAAGATCATTGCACTGGTAAGTTTTATTTGCCTTTTTGCATTTCATATGAGTATCCCACTGTAGCCCCTGAGGATGTAGACGGAAAATCATAATCTTTTGCGTCTAGATGCTCTAAGAGTGACTAAGCTAGAAAACTTCTCACTATAGCCCCCAAGAATTTAGATGGAATGAAATGTTCCGACTAGATGCTTTAAGAGTAGCATACACAGTGTCTATAAATTTCAATGTTGTAGCCCCCAAGCAGTTGTAACTGAATTAGTTCCGACTAGATGCTTAAAGAAAGCTAAGCATATAGCTGTGTTAAATTTTTTATACTGTAGCCCCCAAGCCTCTAATCGAAAACTGAATTAGTTCCGACTAGATGCTCAAAGAAAAGCTAAGCATATTGCTATGTTAAAAACTATCGCTGTAGTCCCCGAGCGTCTAGGTGGAGGATTTCCAGCTAGATGCTCCAAGCAGACTAAACAATGGTTTAACTTTGTTCTTTTTTCCACAGAATGCGAATGCTCGGAGGGGTATGGCCAATGACAAGTACCAGAAGATGCGCACAGATCTTGAAGCCGAAAAGGGTAACACTGCCATCTTGAAGGAACAGATCATCAAAAACAAGAGTCTGTTTTCTTTTTGCGCATTACGTCTTGGTTTTGTGCCTACATTCTCCGAGTACTTACTGTGTACTTTGTCTTCTCCGAATTTGCAGAACATGTTGCAAGGCCAAGGACATTGTCGAGCAGTCCAAGTGTTGGAGATATGCCCTAGAGGCAATAATAAATATAGTTATTATTATATCTTTGTGTTTATGATAAATGTTTACATTCATGCTATAATAGTATTAACAAGGAAACATTAATACTTGTGTGATTTGTAATCTTAATTTGAAGTCCCTAGTATAGCCTCTATACTTCACTAGCTTGTTGGTTGATTAATGATTGTGGTTTCCCTATCATGAACATTGAGATGTTATCAACAACAAGATCATATCGTTAGGAAAATGATATGGTGGACATACTCCTATAGATAAGCATAGCATAAAGATCAAGTCATTTCAATAGTTCAATTGCTATATGCTTTCTGATACATAGTAACCTAATTCCTTCGACCATGAGATCATGCATATCACCTTACGGATGGATGCTTTGATGACATCAAACACCACACCGAATCGGGTGGCTATAAAGGTGGCATTAAGTGTTCGGAAAGTATTGGTTGAAACACATGGATCAAGAGGGATTTGTCCATCCATATGACGGATAGATATACTCACAGGCCCTCTCGGTGGAATGTCATCCAATTAGCTTGCAAGCATGTGACTGGGTCACAAGGGATCACATATCACGGGAACGAGAAAAGAGTACTTATCGGTAACGAGGTTGAACTAGGTATGAAGAGATACCGACGATCATAACCTCGGATAAGTAAACTATCGTGAGACAAAGGGAAACTGGTATCGTATGTAAGTGGTTCATTCGATCACAAAGTAATCGTAGAAATATGTGGGAGCCATATGAATTTCCAGATTCCTCTATTGGTTATTGTTCGGAGAAGTGTCTCGATCATGTCCGCATAATTCACGAACCGTAGGGAGACACACTTAAGGATTCAACGTTGTTTGAGTAGTTATGGTGTTATGAGAAAGAGACCGAATGTTGTTCGGAGTCCCGTATGGTATCCGGGATATCACGAGGTGATCCGGAATGGTCCGGAGAATAAGATTCATATAAGGAAAGTCCCGTTTCGGAGTTCGGGAATGATTCCGGTGTTTTCATCGGGAATGTTCTAGAAGGTTCCGGATTGTCCCAAGACCGGGGAGGATACATGAATGTGTCATTGAATGATTGCATCATGTACTAAGTGTTCTTGCTGTTCCAAAACTGAAAAGTCAAATTGCCAGTTTGAAAGTCAAACGGCTAAACAGAGAGGCTGGAAAAAAGGCTGGGGAAACAAGCAAGAGGAGGTTGAAACCAACTTGGAGGAGGAGTTCCTCTCCTCCAAGCCGGCTGGCCAGCCCTAGGCCGAGTTGGGAGGGACTCCCTCCTCCTGGCGCACCAAGCCCTCCACCTATAAAAGGAGGCGGGGCCTCCTCCTGAGACACAAGTTTCTACCTCTAATCTCCTGTTTAGAGCCGCTTTTGGTTTAGAGCTTCTAATTGCTTTAGCCTGGTTTAGAGCCTTCTAATTGGTGTGTCTAATCTCTAGACCACTAATAGCCCTCTCTCATACTCCACCATACTCGCCTTAAAGGCGAAGGCCTCATGGATTTCCCTCTACTTAGACCACGCCGTTGTCGCGGAATCGAGGAGAGTGCTACAACCTCCGCCTGCTGGAACAAGGGAGAGGAAGGTCTTCGTCGAGTACCGAACGTGTGACCGATCGCGAAGCGCTCTTAACGCAACGCCGTAAGGATCGCCCACACGATCTTGAGATCGGAAGAGTATGACTACATCACCCACGAGAATCCGCTCTCGTTAAACACTTTGGAATCTTCGAGGGTAAGTTATTCCATCGACTCGCTACAATCTAGTAGATAGATCTTGGCTTGTTTGTTTGTATGCGATAGAAAATTTTTGTTTTCCATGCTACGAACCCCTACAAAGGGTATCGAGCCGTGTCTATATGTAGATCTGTTGCGAGTAGAACACAATGGTCATTGTGGGCGTTGATGCTTTTATTGTCGATTGCTTTTTGTGTACTTTGCATCTTGCGGTATGTTGGGATGAAGCGGCTAACCTTACATGACATCGTTCATGAGACTTGCTCCACGCTAACATGCAACTTGTATTGCATAAGTGGCTTTATGGTGCTGCTTTCTCCTAGCATAGTTAAGATCCAATTTACAACGGGTAATCAACAATGCTAGTATCAATGTTGTGGTTCTTGTTCGTAAGTTATAACGACACTTTTTGAAAGCCCCAAACCACGTAAAATATGCAAAGAAAGTAGAGGCGTCTAAATTTGTTTTGCAGGGGTGTGCAGTGATGTGATATGGCCATGATTGTGATTATATTTGATGTATGCAATGTTCCTTATTGTAAGTTGGCAACCGGAAGGATCCATATGGTTGTCTTTAATTTATGTTAAGACCCGCGTGTCTATTCAAAGTAGTTGTAATAGTTGAAGCCGGTGGACGACAACCATGGTGAAGCGTCATTGACCTTGATGCAATGTCGGTGATGATGGAGATCATGTTCGTGCTTGAAGATGGAGATCGGAAGCACAAAGAAGAAAGGCCATATCATATCACATATTATGAATTGCATGTGATGTTAATCCTTTATGCATCTTGTATTGCTTAGTAGGCAGCGGTAGCATTATAATATGATCCCTCATGCACATGAATTTCAAATCATAAAGTGTTCACCCTTAGTTAGCAATTGCTAAAGCTTGTTGTTTGAAGCACCACGTGATGATCGGGTGTGTTAGATTACGCAAGTGTATACAACGTGAGCAAGATTTGCTTGCTCATGAAACTAAGGTTTGATCTTGACGAGCCTAGCATGTACGGACATGGTCTCGAACACGGATTACCGAAAGGTAAAGCATGAATCGTATAGTAGATATGATGAACATGACGATTGTTCGCCATTGAAACTATATCAACTCTCGTGATGATCGGTGTTGATGTAGTGGATTTGGTTCGTGTGATCACTAAAACAATGTGAGGATGTTGTTTTGAGGGAGTTCACCTAGTTTAATTTCATTAATTAATTTGAACTCAATTTGTCATAAACTTAGTCTAAACTATTGCAAATATGTTGTAGATCAATGGCAGCCCCTACCATCAATTTTAATGCTCCTAGAGAAAGAAAAGTTGAAAACAATGGAAGCAACTTTATGGATTGGTTCCAATTTGAGGATTGTCCTCACACCGTGGTAATTTGACCTATGTCTTTGGATGCACACTGGTGACCCACCCGGTGATGCTCCCGATGAAGTAAAGAATGTTTACCTCGCTCGGAAGAATCAAGACTCCATAGTTCATGTGCTATCTTATATGGTTTAGAATCGAGCTTGAAAAGGTTTGAAGAGTCGACCCATATGATATTGTCGAGGATCTCAAATTGATTTTGAGACTCATGCGGCAATTGAAAGCTATGAGGCTTCGAAAAGTTCTTTAACTGCAAGATGGAAGAGGGCAGCTCGTCGGTGAGCATGTGCTTAAGATGTCCGGCACGCAAACAAACTTCAAAGCTTGGGTATAGTGATTCCTAATGCTTTGGGGAATTACCGTGTTCTCCAATACTACCACCAAGTTACAGGAACTTTGTGATGAACTACAACATGCGAACATGAACAAAGAGTTGCGAACTGTTTGCTATGTTAAAGTCTGCGAAGTGGAGATCAAGAAAGAGCACCAAGTGTTGATGGTCAATAAGACCACCAAATTCAAGAAAGGCAAGTCTAAGAAAAGGACACTTCAAGAAGGGTGGTAAGAAAGTTACCACGCCGCGAAGAAAACCAAGGCTGGACCCAAGCACGAAACTTAGTGCTTTTCGCAAGGGAGAAGGTCCTCGAAGCGGAATTGCCCAAAGTACTTGGCGGATCTGAAGAACGGCAACATCAAGAAGAAAGGTATATCGATATACATGTTATTGATGTGTATCTCACTAGTAATCGTAGTAGTGCGGGTATTTGATCGGTTTGGTTGCTCATATTTGTAACTCAAACAAGCCGCAGAATAAGCGGAAGCTAGCGAAGAACGAGGTGACGATGCGTGGGAAGCGGATCAAAGGTTGATGTGATTGCGGTCGACGCTACCCTTCATCTACCATCGGATTAGTTTTATCCTTAAATAATTGTTATTTGGTGCTGCGTTGAGCATGAACATTATATCGGGATCTTGTTTATTGCGAGACGGTTACTTGTTTAAGTCGAGAATAATGGTTGTTCGATTTATATGAGTAATATGTTTTATGCACATGCACCTTTTATAGATGGTCTATTCTTATTGAATCTCGATAGTGGAAATACACATATCAACAACATTGAGGCTAAACGTTTGAAATCAGCGATAATTTGACCTATATGTGGCAATCGCTGCCTTGGTCACATTGGAGTGAAGCGTATGAAGAAACTCCATTCCGATGGACTTCTTGAATCACTTGATTTTGAATCACTTGAAAGATGCGAAGCATGTCCGATGGGAAAATGACTAAGACTCCATTTTCAGTGCGATGGAGCGAGCTACGGACTTATTGGAAATCATACATACCGATGTGTGTGTTCCAATGAGTGTAGCATCGCGCGGTGGTTATCGTTATGTTCTTACCTTCACGGATGACTTGAGTAGATATGGGTATATCTATTTCATGAAACATAAGTCCGAAACTTTCGAGAAGTTTAAGGAGTTTCAAAGTGAGGTAGAGAATCAATGTAACAAGAAGATTAAATTTCTACGTTCTGATCGTGGAGGTGAATATCTAAGTTACGAGTTTGGCGAGCATTTAAAGAAGTGCGGAATACTTTCACACTTGACACCGCCGGGAACACCACAGCGTAATGGTGTGTCCGAACATCGTAATCGAACTCTCTTAGATATGGTTTGTTCTATGATGTCACTTACAGATTTACCGCTATCATTTTGGGGTTATGCATTAGAAACATCCGCATTCACTTTAAATAGGGCACCGTCTAAATCCGTTGAAACGACACCGTATGAATTATGGTTTGGGAAGAAACCTAAATTGTCGTTCCTTAAAGTTTGGGGATGCGAAGCCTATGTAAAGAAGTTACAGCCGGACAAGCTTGAACCCAAAGCGGAGAAATGCGTCTTCATAGGATACCCGAAGGAAACTATTGGGTATACCTTCTATCATAGATCCGAAGGCAAAATCTTCATTGCCAAGAATGGATCCTTTCTAGAGAAGGAATTTCTCGAAAAGAAGTGATGGAAGGAAAGTAGAACTCGACGAGGTTGTCGAACCTTCTCTCGAATTGCGAGTAGCGCAAGACCGAAGAAGTTCCTGTGGTGCCTGCACCAATTAGAGAGGAAGCTAATGATGATGATCATGAAACTTCGTTGAAGTTGCTACTGAGCCTCGAGGTCAACGAGAACTCATACCACTCCAGATTGGTATGATCCCGTTATGAGTGTCATGTTGGTGGACAACACCGATGACCTCGAGACATATGAGGAAGCGATGATGAGCCCAGATTCCAATAAATGGCAAGAAGCCATGAAATCCGAGATTGGATCCATGTACGAAAACCAAGTATGGACTTTGGTGGACTTACGGGATGGCCTGGGAAGGTCCGAGAACAAATGGATTTTCAAGAAGAAAGCAGATGTCGATGGTAATGTTATCGTTTATAAAGCTCGACTTGTCGCAAAGGGTTTCGACAAATTCAAGGAGTTGACTACGATGAGACTTTCTCACCAAGAGTAAGCTAAAGTCTGTGAGGATTATGTTAGCAATCGCTGCATATTATGATTATGAGATATGGCATATGGATGTCAAAACAGCATTCCTCAATAGAGATATTGATGAAGAGTTGTATATGATGCAACCCAAAGGTTTTTTCGATCCTAAAGATGCTAACAAGGTATGCAAACTTCAACGGTCCATCTATGGATTGAAGCAAGCATCCCGAAGTTGGAATCAATGTTTTGATAAGGTGATCAAAAGTTTTGGTTTTATACAAACTTATGGAGAAGCTTGTATTTACAAGAAAGTGAGTGGGAGCTCTGTAGCATTCTTAATACTATATGTGGATGACATATTGTTGATTTGGAATGATGTAGACCTTCTTAATAGTGTCAAGGAATATTTGAATAATAGTTTTTCAATGAAGGATCTTGGCGAAGCAGCTTACATATTAGGCATAAAGATTTATAGAGATAGATCGAAACGCCAAATATCATTGTCACGGAGTACATATTTGGACAAAGTTCTAAAGAGATTTGGAATGGAAGAAAGCAAGAAAGGGTTCTTGCCCATGTTGCCCAATACGACCTTGAGTAAAACTCAAAGTCCGACATCGGCAGAAGATAGAGAAAGGATGAGTAAGACTCCCTATGCCTCAGCCATAGGATCTCTAATGTATGCCATGCTATGTACCGACATTGCATATGTTGTTAGTTTAACTAGCAGATATCAAAGTGATCCAGAGTGGATCATTGACAATGATCAAAAACATACTTAAGTACTTGAGAAGAACTAAGGATATGGTTCTTTCTTATGGAGGTGATGAACACTCGTTGTTAATGGTTACACCGATGCTAGTTGGAACACCGATCCGGATGATTCTAAATCACAACTGGATACGTATTTATTTTGAATGGTGCAGTTAGTCGGAGGAGTGCAAAGCAAAGCGTTGTGGCGAGATCTTCAACCTAATCGGAATACATGGTCGCCGGAGGCTTCACAAGAAGCGATATGGATGAAAGAGTTCATTACAGAGCTGGGTGTGGTTCCTAGTGCTACGGACCCAATGTCTATCTATCGTGATAACATGGGCCATAGCCAATGCGCAAGAACCAAGGTCACACAAGAAGTCAAGCATATCAAGGCTGCGTTTTCACGCTATTCGAGAACATATCCAGATGGGGATATAAAGATTTGCAAAGTACACAGATCTGAATGTGGCGGATCCGTTGACTAAACCTCTCCGAGGGCAAAACATGACCAACACCAAACCGCCATGGGTGTTCGGTATATTACCATGTAATCTAGATTAGATGACTCTAGTGCAAGTGGGAGATCTGGAGATATGCCCTAGAGGCAATAATAAATATAGTTATTATTATATCTTTGTGTTTATGATAAATGTTTACATTCATGCTATAATAGTATTAACAAGGAAACATTAATACTTGTGTGATTTGTAATCTTAATTTGAAGTCCCTAGTATAGCCTCTATACTTCACTAGCTTGTTGGTTGATTAATGATTGTGGTTTCCCTATCATGAACATTGAGATGTTATCAACAACAAGATCATATCGTTAGGAAAATGATATGGTGGACATACTCCTATAGATAAGCATAGCATAAAGATCAAGTCATTTCAATAGTTCAATTGCTATATGCTTTCTGATACATAGTAACCTAATTCCTTCGACCATGAGATCATGCATATCACCTTTACCGGATGGATGCTTTGATGACATCAAACACCACACCGTAACTGGGTGTCTATAAAGGTGGCATTAAGTGTTCGGAAAGTATTGGTTGAAACACATGGATCAAGAGTGGGATTTGTCCATCCATATGACGGATAGATATACTCTGGGCCCTCTCGGTGTAATGTCATCCAATTAGCTTGCAAGCATGTGACTGGGTCACAAGGGATCACATATCACGAACGAAAAGAGTACTTATCGGTAACGAGGTTGAACTAGGTATGCAGAGATACCGATCATAACCTCGGATAAGTAAACTATCGTGAGACAAAGGGAAATTGGTATCGTAAGTAAGTGGTTCATTCGATCGCAAAGTAATCATAAAATATGTGGAGCCATATGAATTTCCAGATTCCTCTATTGGTTATTGTGAGAAGTGTCTCGATCATGTCCGCATAATTCACGAACCGTAGGGAGACACACTTAAGGATTCGACGTTGTTTGAGTAGTTATGGTGTTATGAGAAAGAGATCGAATGTTGTTGAGTCTCGGATGGGATCCGGATATCACGAGGTGATCCGGAATGGTCCGAGAATAAGATTCATATAAGGAAAGTCCTGTTTGAGTTCGAGAATGATTCCGGTGTTTTCATCGAATGTTCTAGAAGGTTCGATTGTCCAGACACTGGGGGAGTGTACATGAATGTGTCATTGAATGATTGCATCATGTACTAAGTGTTCTTGCTGTTCCAAAACTGAAAAGTCAAATTGCCAGTTTGAAAGTCAAACGGCTAAAACAGGATGTGGCATCCCGCAAAACCACTACTAGAAAATCGCGTTGATTTTTGTGCATTGCATCGTCATCATCATACATTGTTTGCCAAAACTATTTTCGCAACGCCCGTTTTGTTTTCCAAACGCCCTCTTAATTCAAACACGCAAAACCCGTCACGGATTATTTTGTTTTGGCCATGCGGCGGTTTGCAAGTCCAATTAAACCAATAAAAATATTTTTTTAGCGGGGGCGTCCGACCCGAACGACCACCCGGTTTGAAAATCGGTCCACCTAACCACCTGCTAATCCTATAGCTACCCAGAAATCTACCTAACCCACCCTCCACATCACCCCACCCAATCCCGGACGCCACCTCATCAACCTCACCCTCTCACCTATCACCTAGCGCCACCTAGCCCTCTCTCCTTTCCTTCTCTCTCTCAAGAACCTCACACCACTCACCCACACACCAAACAACCACACACGCAACGCAGCAGCCCACACCCCACACCCCACTGCCCCACCTCCCACGCCCCCATCTGGACAAGACACCCCGCCCACACCCCACACGCTGCCTCTCTCCTCCCTCCTCTCTTCTTCCCAGGCTCCCACCCCTAGCGCCCGCCGCCCAGCTCCTCCCCTCGGCCTCGCCTGCCTGCCGCTTCGCTGCCCTCTCCCTCTCCTCCTTCCTCCGCCCCTGACCCTGCCGCCCTCTCCCTCCGCTGTGAGGCGGCTGGCCCAGCCTGGCCGCCGGCTCGCTCCACCGCGCAAAGCACCCGCGCCTCCTCTAGCTCCTCCCCAGCGGACCTTCCTCTCCTCAGCTCCGCCCCGCTGCAAGAGCGCCCGCTCCGCCGCACGCCGCTTGCCGCAGATCACATGAGCCCCGTGCCCGCCTCGCCAGCGCCACCACGCTGCTCGCCCCTGCGCCCGCTGCTCCGCCGCCGCCGGTCTCCGCCTCCGCCTTCCCGACCGAGCACGCCCGCCGCTTCCCTGCCGGCAGCCCCGCACCTTCCCATCGCGAGCCTCTGCTGCCCCGCCACGCCCAGATCCCGAGCCGCCTTCCAGCCGCCACGGCCACCTCAAACCAGGCCCCGCCAAGTTCGCTCGCCTGGAAGCCCGCCCGGCGAGCCGCTCCGGCCGACTCCGCCCGTCTCGCGGAGTCGCCAGCCCCGCCTGCACCGCGGTTGCCTCGTCTCCAATCGTGTCGTGTGCGGTGAGGAACACCAAGTTGTGCAAGTACCACGCCTCCCACAAAATTCGGTGGGACAAGTGCGTCATGGTACGTCAAGAACCCCGGACACGGATGCCAAGATCGTCGGCATAAGATCGAGACCCCGGACGCTGAGACCCCGAACACGGTGCCGCGCCAAGATCATCTACACCGAACCCCTCGGGTTGACAAGATCTTCATCATCGTACCGATGGTCAGAATCAAGATCGATCCCGCCGAACCCGAACCCCGCCAAGATCTTCATGAGCCCCGAATCAAGATCGCCACGAACCTGGACATGGAACGCCATAAACTCCTTCACGGCACCGCAAGCGGAGACCAACCTCGACACGCCAAGATCACCTCGCCAAGGTCTTCGCCAGATGTACGCCGAGAATTTTCCCCGGCGAAGGTCCGAGCTCGCTTCATAGAACGCCAAGTACCAAGACCGTTCATTGAAACCCCAAGATCATCAACGCACCCGAGCTCGACATCGGCAATTAGGATGGCCCCCACGAGACCGTCGACAAGACACCGCGAACCGAACCACGAGGTTCTCCATCAAGGACGCCAAGACCGACACCATGACCAAGACGCGAATGCGACAAGAACGACCCCAAGACTCCAAGAACGTTCCATGAGACCGCCTTGAACCCTAGACCCGGACCCAACCGAACCCCAAGATCGCCGAGAACCACGATGTGACCCTTTTCGAACCCTACTTTTATAAATGCCAAACATAAAATTTGTTGCATATTTAATTGACATTCCGCATGCATAGCATTGGTTTGGGGGCCTTATGCCGATTCACCGAATAATTAAATATGGGGCCCATATGCGGGCAAATTCAGTCTCATATTGGCCTCATTTAAACTTGTGTAGCGAACCGTATCTTATCTTGCCTTGTTGAAACAACATTTAAATTGCGGGTTTAAACAATCTGGAACCATCTAATTAATTGTCGGGACCTTGCCCGCTTAATATGACCTAATTGCACCGCACCTTTGCCATGCCATACATCATGCATGCATCATGCCGATCTTCCGCGCTTTATTAAATGTTGCATCCGTGTTTCTTCTAGTGTTTTGCTTCTTCATGATAAGGCCGTTGAGTTGATGTGAGCTTCGCCGATCTTCGGGGAAAACCTTGACAATGTTTAGCATCTCCCCTTTCTACCTATCTTACTTTTATAGTCTTTATTCCCTCCTGTTGATCTATTGCTATCTGTGTTGCGATGCTTTAGTTCCGTACCTGTGATATACCGTGCAGCCCTATATTGCCTTGGACACACCCTATTGCACGTTGTTGGTAGATAGTTGACCGCGTCGTAGTTGCTTGCTCAAGTGCTGATGCGTGTCGCCATGCCACAGTTGCTGATGAATTGCCGCATGTTGATGATGGAGATGATGCTAGTTTTACTTATCGTCATTTTAATTTCTGTTTAACAACTAAAATTGAATAAGCAGAGGCATCGGTGGGTGATAGATACTATTTGGTTAACGCCCACTTGTGTCCCGTGAGACCCCGAGTACTTGATACTGTTCCTTGATTTATCGCGCTATCCACATATGGGGAGTATGGGCCCCTAGCCGAGCTTGATTAGCTTTATTTCTTGGGGCCACAACTAGTTTGGGGTTTTATTACTATCCTGTACTTATGCCATGCTTTATCGCTTTATTTACGATTGTGCGGTATAGCACCTGCATCGCTTTTGGAAGCGGGATGTTTCGGCGATGTCAGCCCCGATTGGGATCTGCCGTTTACTGCCCATCGGCAGACCTTGAGTCCGTCTCGAGCTAGCTTACCGTTGCGGGTAGCTTAATGGGGTGGCCCCAAATATTTCAATCTTGCGATTGCTCACGTGAGACCTCGTTGGGTTTTGATTTGGTTTTTCCGAGGTTGATCGTGTGTGTTGTTATTGGTGCACCCCAGGGTTAAAACTTTCAAAGCCGTGTCATGTTATGGACGACTTGGAGCAGATCTCGATCATAGACAAGCATAACTAAAGTTCTGCTCTAAATTTGACTTATAATGACTAGTAATCAGCTACACTATAATGGAATGGCTAATTAATACTACCCACAATTGCTTGTTTGGTTGTCGCTATACAATTGTATCTGACTAGTAAATCTTGCAACTACAACGGAATGGTGAATAAAAGTATCAACAAGCTACTGGGTTTAGGGTTATCTCATGATATACATGTCGATTAGTAATTGATGTAACTATAACGGAATGGTTAACTAAAAGTGCCCATCGCTTACTTTATCGTGACGATTCTCTAAAACACGACTAGTAAAGTGCCGCAACCATAACCGAATAAGTAAAACCGCCAACGGTGTGAGTTCCTGGTTGATTCCTCGGCGGTCTCGAGGGGAAACACCAGGATGGGTTTGTTTGGTGTTAGCTTCAGGTTGGATTCGGATAGGTCACTCTTATCCCTCTCTGATATTCGCCAGTTGTATCGAGTCTCTATAGGTTGTTTAGTGCATCTTTGCGCCTGACCATACCTATGTAGGCGAGGACCGCGAATTCTAGCCTCGCTGTCTTGGCCTCGATCGACGCCCTTCTTTTTCCTTTGCCCTTTGCGGCACCCTTTGTTTAAGGTGTTTTGAGATCGACGCGTTAGCGTGGTTACCCTTGCTTGGCACAGGCGGTTATGGGCGCCATTGGTTATTCCTCGGGGCTCTTAGCCCCATTTGCATCTTGTCCGTGGACGCCTATCGTTTTCAAGGTGATTTGGATCTTTGTATATTATATCTCGTATTCTTGACTCTTTGAGTCATTATATATATCTGCTCGTGGGTCCCATCGGGACTTGTGTAATGTTATTGCCGCTTTCCACCGCACGAAAGTGCTGGTGGGCACCTTTGAATCGCTTCTGGCGAGTTTGGCGAATTTTGCTCAAACTTGCATAGGTCTGATTCTGAGGTGTTACAGTGGTATCGAGCTCAGCTATGATACCCCACAAGTCCACTGTAGGATAACCTAGCTAACGGCCAAGTAGAGTGTCCAAAACTATTTTGAAAAGTCGGTTGGATAGTTACGTTAGGTCTGATTTTACTCCTTACCCCTCCGCTATTCCCTCTTATCTCTACGTTTTGAATCCGCTCTCATCTCTTTCTTCGAGTCCAGAATTCTCGTGGTTGGGTTTCTTCGTGGTTTCGCTTCCTGCGATAACGGTGTATACAACTGGTCTTCATGCCATCCGAGGAATCGCCTTCGGGTAACCTTCTTTGTTCCTTGTTTGTGCTTTCGGTGTTTCCGACGACATCATCTACGCCAGATCCGATGCAGGGTCTGCATCCCTCCGTTGTTTCCGAACCTCGCTTGTCGAAATCTTCAGTCTGACTCCGAGAGTTGGTTGCATAATCCGCCTATTCGTGTACAGAGTAATGGTTTGGGTGCGGGATGGAGTAGCTACCATACCACTACTCTTATCATTCGCTCTTGTACATCGAATCAGTGGATCCAGCAGTTTTACTCCGTCCACGGAAGTTAGGGGTGGCTTTATTTGTTGATACCCCTACCTTCGACCTTTTTGTTCCGGAGAGTTCTCTCGACGATCACGGACAACGACCTCTTGTTAGTGGTGTCGCGAGGATCTACACGAAGCGAGAAGATTCAGATCGCCGACCTTCCTTCCGGTACCATGAGGCGGATCTCGAGGGCGAGATCCATTGTTAGTGGTGTCGAATTGTGGCATCCCGCAAAACCACTACTAGAAAATCGCGTTGATTTTTGTGCATTGCATCGTCATCATCATACATTGTTTGCCAAAACTATTTTCGCAACGCCCGTTTTGTTTTCCAAACGCCCTCTTAATTCAAACACGCAAAACCCGGGTCGCCGGATTATTTTGTTTTGGCCGCGAGCGGTTTGCAAACGGTCCAATTAAACCAATAAAAATATTTTTTTTTAGCGAAGGCAAGCGTCATTCCGACCAACGACCACCCCCAGTTTGAAAATCGGTCCACCTAACCACCCTGCTAATCCTATAGCTACCCAGAAATCTACCTAACCCACCCCTCCACATCACCCCACCCAATCCCTGGACGCCACCTCATCAACCCTCACCCTCTCAGCCTATCACCTAGCGCCACCTAGCCCCTCTCTCTCTCCTTTCCTTCTCTCTCTCAGCAACCTCACACCACTCACCCACACACACCAAACAACCACACACGCAACGCACGCAGCAGCCCACACCCCCACCGTACCCTGGCCCCACCTCCCCTGACGCGCGCCCCACGCGGACAGCACACCCCGGCCCCACCACTCCCCCACACGCGTGCCTCTCTCCTCCCTCCTCTCGTCTTCTTCCCAGCGCCGCTCCGCCACCCCTAGCGCGCCCCGCCGCCCAGCTCCTCCCTCGCGCCTCACCCAGACGCCGCTCGCCCTGCGCTCGCCCCTCCTCTCCTCTCCTTCCTCCCGCCCGACCTGCCGCCTTCCTCCAGCGTCTGCGGCCAGCGTCGTCCAGCTCAGCCCGCCGGGCTCCACCGCAGCTGCAACCCGCGCCTCCCTCTAGCTCCTCCCTAGCGGGCGACCTTCCTCTCCCCTCCTGTGCATTCCCGCCGCCCGCAGAGCGCCCGCCGCCTCTGCCCCGCCCTGTGCCCTCCCGCCGCCGGGCCAGCGCCACCACGCCGCCTGCCCGCCCGCCGCTTCCGCCTGGCCGCCTCCGCCTCCGACCCGAGTCCTGCCCCGCCTGCTCCGGCGCGATCGCCCTGCACTTTCCTCGCGAGCCTTCTGCTGCCTCGCCACGCCAGGATCCGCCGGAGCCCCTCTCCACCGCCACCGGCCACCTCCACCAGCCCCCGCCTGCTGAGCCCGCACTTCGCCGAGCTCCGCCGGGCGAAGCCCCGCCGCCGACCTCGCCCGAGCCGCCTCACGTGAGTCCGCCGAGCCACGCAGCACCGCCGGTTCGCCTCGTCTGTCTCCAATCGTGTATGTGTAGCGTGAGGAACACCAAGTTGTGCAAGTACCACGCCCCACAAAATTCGGACAAGTGCTTCATTATGGTAGATGCCAAGATCGTCGGCATAAGATCGAGACCGGACGCCGAGACCCGAACACGGTGCCGCCAAGATCATCTACGAACCCCTCGGTTGACAAGATCTTCATCATCGATCGATGGCCGTAATCAAGATCGATCCGCGCCGGAACGAACCTCGCCAAGATCTTCATCGGAGCCCGAATCAAGATCGCCACACGAACCACGGACATGGAACGCCATAAACTCCTTCACGACATAATCGAGACCGAACCTCGACACGCCAAGATCACCTCGCCAAGGTCTTCATCGGGTACGCCGAGAATTTTTCCCCCGGAGCAGAAGGTCCGGAGCTCTGCTTCATAGAACGCCAAGTACCCCGAAGACCGTTCCGCTGAAACCCCAAGATCATCAACGGCACCCGAGCTCGACATCAATTAGGATGGCCCCACGAGACCGTCGACAAGACACCGAACCCCGAACCTGAGTTCTCCATCAAGGACGCCAAGACCGACACCATGACCAAGATCTGAATGCGACAAGAACGACCCGATACTCAAGAACGTTCCATGAGACCTCCGCCAACCCTAGACCCGGACCGAACCGGAACCCCAAGATCGTCGAGAACCACGATGTGTGACCCTTTTCCGAACCCTACTTTTATAAATGCCAAACATAAAATTTGTTGCATATTTAATTGACATTCGCATGCATAGCATTGGTTTGGGGCCTTATGCCGATTCACGAATAATTAAATATGGGGCCCATATGCGGCAAATTCAGTCTCATATTGGCCTCATTTAAACTTGTGTAGCGAACCGGTATCTTATCTTGCCTTGTTGAAACAACATTTAAATTAGGGGTTTTAAACAACTGGAACCATCTAATTAATTGCCGGGACCCGCTTAATATGACCTAATTGCACCGCACCTTTGCCATGCCATACATCATGCATGCATCATGCCGATCTTTGCCGTTTATTAAATGTTGCATCCGTGTTTCTTCTAGTGTTTTGCTTCTTAGCGGATAAGGCCGTTGAGTTGATGTGAGCTTTGCCGATCTTCGGGGAAAACCTTCGACAATGTTTTCAGGCGAGCATCTCCCCCTTTCTACCTATCTTACTTTTATAGTCTTTATTCCCTCCTGTTGATCTATTGCTATCTGTGTTGCGATGCTTTAGTTCCGCACTGTGATATACTGCAGCCTATATTGCCTTGGACACACCCTATTGCTGTTGTTGGTAGATAGTTGAATGCGTCGTAGTTGCTTGCTCAAGCGTCGATGTGTCGCCATGCCACGCTTGATGAATTGCCGCATGTTGATGATGGAGATGATGCTAGTTTTACTTATCGTCATTTTAATTTCTGTTTAACAACTAAAATTGAATAAGCAGAGGCATCGGTGGGTGATAGATAATATTTGGTTCGAACACCCACTTGTGTCCCGTGAGACCCCGAGTACTTGATACTGTTCCTTGATTTATCGCGCTATCCACATATGGAGTATGGGCCCCCCAGCCGAGCTTGATTAGTCTTATTTCTTGGGGCCACAACTAGTTTGGGGTTTTATTACTATCCTGTACTTATGCCATGCTTTATTTATTACGATTGTATGCGGTATAGCACATCGCTTTTGGAAGCGGGATGTTTCGGTATCGATCCCCGATTGGGGATCTGTCGTTCTGACCATCGACGCAGACCTTGAGTCCGTCTCGAGCTAGCTTACTGCTATGGTAGCTTAATGGGGTGGCCTCAAATATTTCTCGAATCTGCGATTGCTCGTCGTGAGACCTCGTTGGTTTTGATTTGGTTTTTCCGAGGTTGATCGTGTGTGTGTTGCTATTGGTGCACCGCCGGGTTAAAACTTTCGAAAAGCCGTGTCGCGGTTATGGACGACTTAGACAAGATCTCGATCATAGACAAGCATAACTAAAGTTTATGCTCTAAATTTGACTTATAATGACTAGTAATCAGCTACACTATAATGGAATGGCTAATTAACTGCCCACAATTGCTTGTTTGGTTGTCGCCATGCACAATTGTATCGACTAGTAAATCTTGCAACTACAACGAATGGCTGAATAAAAGTATCAACAAGCCGGGTTTAGGTTATCTCATGATATCCAGATCGATTAGTAATTGATGTAACTATAACGGAATGGTTAACTAAAAGTGCCCATCGCTTACTTTATCGGGCGATTCTCTAAACCGACTAGTAAAGTGCCGCAACCATAACCGAATAAGTAAAACGCCAACGTGTGAGTTCCTTGGTTGACTTCCTCGACGGTCGAGAAACACCAGATGGGTTTGTTTGGTGTTAGCTTCAGTTGGATTCGGATAGGTCACTCTTATCCCTCTCGATATCCGCCAGATTGTATCGAGTCTCTATAGGTTGTTTAGTGCATACGCCGCTGCCGCCATACCTATGTAGGCGAGGACCAATCTAGCCTCGCTGTAATCGCCTCGATCGACGCCCTTCTTTTCCTTTGCCCTTTGCCGCACCCTTTTGTTTAAGCGGTTTTTGAGATCGACGCCATAGGTGGTTACCCTTCCGGCTTGGGCAGTTATGGACGCCATTGGTTATTCCTCGTGGCTCTTAGCCCCATTTGCATCTTGTCCGTAGTGGACGCCTATCGCTTTCAAGGTGATTTGGATCTTTGTATATTATATTCGTATTCTTGACTCTTTGAGTCATATATATATCTCGCTGGGTCCCATCGGGGACTGTTGTGTAATGTTATTACTTCGTTTTCCACCCGCACGAAAGTGCCTGGTGGGCACCTTTGAATCGTTTCTATGCGAGTTTGGCGAATTTTGCTCAAACTTGCATAGGTCTGATTCTGAGGGTGTTACACAGGAGACTATGGAAAACAGGAAACTGTGGGAAACAGGAAACTGTGGGAAACAAGCAAGAGGAGGTTGAAACCAACTTGGAGGAGGAGTTCCTCTCCTCCAAGCCGGCGGCCAGCCCTAGGCCGAGTTGGGGAGGACTCCCTCCTCTCGGCGCCAAGCCCCTCCACCTATAAAAGGAGGGGCAGGGCCTCCTCCTTGAGACACACAAGTTTCTACCTCTAATCTCCGGTTTAGAGCCGTTTTGGTTTAGGGCTTCTAATTGCTTTAGCTCATGGTTTAGAGCCTTCTAATTGGTGTGTCTAATCTCTATACCACTAATAGCCCTCTCTCATACTCCACCATACTCGCTTAAGGCGAAGCCTCGGGATTCCTCTACTTAGGTACCACATTGTCAGCCCGGAATCGCGATGAGGAGAGTGCTACAACCTCCGCCTGCTGGAACAAGGGAGAGGAAGGTCTTGCCGAAAATCGAACATGTGACCGATCATGAAGGCCAGGGTTTAACGCAACGCCGGAAGGATCGTCCACACGATCTTGAGATCGGAAAGAGTACGACTACATCACCCATGAGAATCCGCTCTCGTTAAACACTTTGGAATCTTCGAGGGTAAGTTATTCCATCGACTCGTTGCTACAATCTAGTAGATAGATCTTGGCTTGTTTGTTTGTATGCGATAGAAAATTTTTGTTTTCCATGCTACGAACCCCTACACCAAGCACATCCAACAGTTGGACAGCGAAAACAAGATCCTTAAGCAGGAGAGGAAAGACATGTTGAAAATGCATGAGGATTCCATGAAGGCCCTGCAGGACTCCGCCTCCGCGAAAATCAATCGCTTGAAGGAGGAGCTTGAGATCTTAAAAGATCAGAAGCAAGCTGCTGATGAGCAAAACCAACGCCACAACGAGGCGTATAAGCTCCTCCAACAAGAGAAAGAATCCTTGGCGGACACCCTCTGGCAGGCTAAGGCCAGCATCTTCAGTAAGTTTCCTCCTCCTTGTATTTATGTAGTCTGCATATTTTGAATTTATCGAACTCATGTTATCCTTGTCGGAACTTACATCTCCTATGGGTTTAACCCGATCGCCTCCTTTGGACAAGGAATGCATGGTTCTTGCCGACAACTTTATCAACACCGCCATCACCCAAGCCAAAGAGATTTCCAAGCCCCTCCAGATACACATCAAGGCATCGGACTCTGTGGCGAAGTACTCGAAGATTCTGCGCCGAGCCCCCGAGTGTGTCACAAGCTGGAAAGCTTCATGTGCACGGGCTGGCGCGAGGATGGCGCTGTCAATGGTGAAGTCACACTACGAAGGTGCCGACATCGACACGGTGACCTCTGGCATCCCCGACGTCGATGATGATGGTAAAGAGATTAATCACGAAGCCATTTTGTCATCTCTCGCGGGTTATGACACCAGAGTTGCCGAGTTGGTGGATATCTATGTCTTCGTGCCCATGAACACCATCGACAGCGGCAACCAAGATTCTTCCGAGTCCACCCATAGCGCCGACTTCGAGGGTGGCTCTCCGGTTGGTGACGAGGCTGTGTCTAAGTCTCCTGCGCCAAAGGAATGAAGAACAACTTTGTATTATTTGTTTCACCTTTGGTGTATGTGCGGGAAAAACTTATTGATGTAACTTAAGGCGGAAAACAATGGTTGTTATTTCCTGCTACTTAAGAACTAGTTTTCAGCATGTATATATTTTTAAGCAAGTGTTGGCTTATCCATTACTTTGGTTTTTATGCTTGACCTTTCATGAGTCGAAAGACTTATTGTCGAAACCATGCGCTCAGGTGATGATGCCCAATGGCACCGTCAATAACCTGAGCACAAAATCGCCGACAATAAGTGTCGAAAGTCAGTACTCCAGAATTCACATAGAAACGACAAAGAACGTGTAGACCAGAAAACTTAAGCTAATGCCCGTAGGCAGAATTTTCACAAGTGCAAACACAAGGCTTGTGCATAAAGGTTTTACATGATCCAAAAATGAACACTAAAGGAGGTAAAAGACTCAGAAATGTGAGTGAAATAGAGAGCTTTATTTCATTGATCATATAAGAAGTACACAATTAGATAAAAAAATGCTAAGTGTAAAAAGGACGTAGCTATGCTATGTTCCATCGCCAATCAAGCTCCGGGTAGTCATCATCCGGGTCAGGTCGCTTACGCTTATGATCCTCGTTGGGTATATCCTTCAGTTCACGATTGTCAACGAGGTAGTAAGACCCATTGAGTAGCGCCTTGCTTATGATGAACGGTCCTTCCCATAGCGGGGATAATTTGTGTGACTTCTTCTGCTTAAGTCGGAGCACCAAATCCCCCTCTTTAAACGAGCAATGCCGGACGCGGCGACTATGGTAGCTGCGTAGCTTCTGCTGGTAGATGGCGTATCTTTGGCATGCCAAAACGCGCTCCTCCTCGAGAAGGTCCACATCTAGGCGTCTGGATTCTTTAGCGTCATCTTCGTCGTAGGCGGCAACTCTTGGCGCATCGTGAAGTATGTGAGAAGGCAAGATGGCTTCTTCTCCATATACCATGAAGTAAGGGGTGTAGCCGGTGGATCTATTGGGTGTAGTTCGTAAACTCCACATCACAGATGGCAGCTCTTCCGCCCAGGCCCCAGCTGCTCTATGTAGCGGTGCCTCAAGACGTGGCTTGATTCCCTGCAGAATTAATCCATTGGCTCGCTCAACCTGACCGTTGGATTGTGGGTGTGCCACAGATGCCACATCACAGTTCTTAGAGATGAGTTTCCAACATGGTGAAGATGACTCTTTCAACATGGTAAAGATTCATCTCTATCCGTGTCGATGTCTTGCCCTTCATGTAAGGTGTGCACAGATGCTCTAGGAAAACTCCTATGGAATTTGCTTGCGCTCGATCCAAGCTTAGATAGCGATCGCCTGCTTTGCTCCCTAGGTACATATTTGACTTCAGAGTCTAAGAAGCTCTTGGCTATCTCTGGCCCACTTCGCCTCGATATGCCGCCATCATACGGTTCACAGATTCCGTGTGCCACCACCGGGCAACCAAGTCGTAATCTCCACAGCAAACTATGCGCTTGATGCCAATATACTTGGGTACACGTAGTCCGTGAATGAGTGCTTCATACTCCGCCATGTTATTTGTAGCCTCGAAGTGGATCTGCAGAACGTAGTGTAGCTTGTCTCCTGTTGGTGACTGTAGCAATACACCAGCCCCCGAGCCGTTGAGCAGCTTTGATCCGTCAAAGTGCATCACCCAGTATTCTGGTTCCGGCAATGGAGTAGTATCTGGCGTCTCCGTCCAATCTGCAATAAAATCCGCCAAGGCTTGTGACTTGATAGCGTCGCGCCTATTGTAGGTGATCTCGAAGGCGGCAAGTTCAATGACCCACTTCGCGACCCTTCCTGTAGCATCGCTGTTGTTGATAATGTCGGACAGTGGAGTCTTGCTCACCACTATGATTGGGTGCTCCTGAAAGTAATGCCTCGGCTTCCGAGAAGCAAGGAATACTCCATAAGCTATCTTTTGGTAGTGCGGGTAACGCTGCTTGGACTCCGTCAAGACCTTGCTCACATAGTAAACTGGTCGTTGAACTTCGTGCTCATAGCCTGGTTCCTCCCGCTCTACCACGACGACGATGCTGATTATCCGGTTGGTTGCCGCCATGTAGATTAACAGGGTCTCTCCAGGCTCGGGTGCTGCAAGGATGGGCGCTGAGGAAAGAATCTCCTTGAGATTCTTCAATGTTGCATCTGCTTCGTCCGTCCATGTGAATTTGTCCGCCTTCTTCAGCAACTTGTACAACGGCAGAGCCTTCTCTCCAAGTCGGCTGACGAACCGACTAACTGCTGCAACACAACCTGTTAGTCGTTGAATGTCCTTTAGGCGTGTCGGACGGTTTATATTTAATATGGCCTTGATTTTCTCCGGGTTAACCTTAATTCCGCGTTGGGAAACGATGAAACCCAACAGTTTGCCTGCTGGAACCCCGAAGACGCACTTCTTAGGGTTAAGCATCATGTTGTATTTCCAGAGATTATCAAAGGTTTCTTTTAAGTCGGAGATTAAGTCGTTTGATTTTTTTTGACATCACCGCAATATCATCCACATAGGCGTGAACGTTCCGACCAATTTGGTCATGGAGGCAATGTTGCATTGTCCGCTGGTACGTAGCACCTGCGTTTTTCAGCCCAAAGGGCATCGTAACATAGCAAAACGTGCCGTATGGTGTAGTGAACGAAGTGGCCAATTGGTCCAACTTCCTCATCTTGATCTGGTGGTATCGTGAGTATGCATCGAGAAAACACAAAAGCTCCGAGCCAGCCGTCGAGTCAATGACTTGGTCAATGCGAGGCAAAGAAAACAGATCTTTGGGACATGCTTTGTTCAAGCCGGTGTAATCAACGCACATTCTTAATTCGTTGGTTCCCTTTTTGGGGACAAGTACAGGATTGGCCACCCATCGGGTGTGAAGGACTTCGCGGATAAACCCAGCTTTAAGTAACCTAGCTATCTCTTTGCCAATGGCGCGTCTCTTCTCATCTCCGAAGCACCGTAGAGGTTGTTTCACTGGTTTGCATTTTGTATCGATGTTTAAGCTATGCTCGGCAAGTTCCCTAGGTACACCTTTCATGTCGGCAGGTTGCCAGGCAAATATGTCCCTATTCTCACAGAGGAACTCGACGAGCGCGCTTTCCTATTTGTGATCCAGGTTCGTCCCAATGGAGACGGTATTGGAGGCATCGCCTGCCACAAGTTCCACTGGCTTGGTCTCGATGGCGGCCTTGAACGCAGGAGCGGAGTCAGAGATCTGCTTCTTCGACGCGGGCATCTCTGAGTCATCGACCCTGCTCTAGATCTCTTGAAATCTTCACTGTAGAGGACAACTTCTACAACGGCTGCTTCATTAATCTTGCAGTCCCTTGCCTTGGTAAAGCTTCCGGATACGGTGATGACACCATTTGGTCCGGGTATCTTGAGTTTGTTATAGACGAAGTATGGCTTGGCCATGAACGTCTGGAATATGTCGCGGCCGAATATGACGTGGTACACGCTCATGAAGGGGACCACCTCGAAGGTCATGCGCTCTTGGCGGTAATTGTTAACGTCGCCAAAGGCAACCTGAAGTGTAATGCACCCAAGGGACCGAGTCTCCTGACCAGGGACTACGCCGTGGAATATGGTGTTGGTCCGCCTTAGGTTTGCCTTCGTCAAGTTCAACTTCTGAAGTGTATCCAGGTACATGATGTTGATGCTGCTTCCACTGTCCACCATACACTTAGTGAACTCTACGCCGTCATTCAAAGGGTTGATGACCATGGCGTACTGGTTCTCCGTAGGTATAAGGTCTGGGTGGTCCGTCCTGTCCCAAGTTATTGGAACCTCCGACCAGCGCAGGTACTGGGGAACTGGGGGGAGAGTGGCCATCAGGATCCTCAGAGAGGTCTTCTATTGTCGGACGGTGGGGGTGCCAAGGAAAGTGTGGTAGACTGGAGCCTTTTTCGCAAAGGGTTTCTTGCCCTTGTCGTCGCTCTTGGCGGTGTTCTTGGGGTCAACGTCTTCGTCCATGTCACTTGAATCCTTGGACTCCTCCTCCTTCTTCTTCCCCTTGCCCTTGCCTCGCGGTTTGTTCTTCCGACTTCGCTTGTAGCCGGACTCCGGGTCTTCCTTGAGGTCGTTGACGAACTTGCAGTGTCGATTGGTATGGGTGGCTTTACCGTTGGCATCGAGGTGTACGAGGCACGACATGTCACGGTACTCCTTGTAGGTTTGGGGAACGCGGAGCGGCGCCGAGGTGGTTTCACTTCCTCGTTGCTGCCCACGACCAGCTCCTCTTCCTCGGCCACGTTGTCCGCCTTCGCCTCGTCCTGCAAAAGTCATAGTGACCATGTCGGTAGATTTCTTTTCTTCTGGAGCGGTTTTCCGCTTTGTACTGTTGTTCCTCCGAGCTTGAGTTGGAACGGCTGCTGCCGGCAAGGAGCCACGAGCATCATCGTCGGTAGCTGCGAACTCACTAGCCAACTGAAATATCTGGTTCAAGTCTAGCTGGTGATTGTCATGCAAGAGCTTCAGCTTATGTCGGAGCAACGTGCCTCTTTCCAATCCGTCAATGAAGGCGGCCATGGCGGCCTGAGCGTGCACTCCTGCGCAGGAATTCTTCATGTCCAGCCAGCGAGAGAGGTAGGCGCGAGATGTCTCGTATTTCTCTTGCACGCACCGCTGTAGATCGCCAAGAGTGCAGGGACGCTTGTATGTACCCTCAAAGTTCTTGGGAACGCCTCTTGCATGTCCAACCAGTTGTAGATAGATTTCTCCGGCAAGTCGTCGATCCATTGACGGGTCGTGCCCGCCAACATTAACGGGAGGTACTTGACGGCGACGTTGGGGTTGCCACCAACAATCTTCACCGTGTTGCCGTAGTCCTGCAACCATGTGACTGGCTTGGTGGTGCCATCATAGGGCTTGATGGTCTTGTCAATCCGGAAACCTTTGGGGTAAGTTGCGGACCGTATTGCAGGTCCAAATCAACGTGGTCCCAGGTATGGTCCTTCCCGGGCCTCGTGGATTTTGTCGATCCGCGAACGTGCATCGTATGGCTCCGGGTTCTTCTTCTTCTTGTCAACAGGGGACGGGCTGCATGAACGACGCGGGCCCCCTCCGCCATGGTGACTGCTTGGTGGTGACGGAGGCGGAGGTGGCGGTGGGTTAGCCTTCTTGTTGTTACCCTCCCGCGACTCCTCACGCCTGTCATGGTTGCTTGTCGGACGCGGAGGGTCATGGTGCGACCTGCTCCTGTGTCCTTGGTTGCGCTCTCCGTCATGACGGGTCTGCTCCGTGTTGTCGTGGATGACGATGCCACACTGCTTTGGTGGGGGCATATCCGTTCGATTGTGAGCCTTGTGATCGTCGCAATGTCGGGGAGATCGGGGCGGTGGCGACGGGCGGTGAGGTCGAGCCTTTTCTCCGTGGTCGGAGGATATGGGGATGGCATCCTTCCTGTTGCGCGCGTCCCTCCATCTTCGTTCTGATGAACCCGTCTGGGACCCGACATCAAGAGGAGATCTGTCCCTTGGCGGTCTGTATTGACTAGACCGGCAAAGCGCTCGATCGGACTCGAGCCTCTGAGAGGTGGCCTTTTCCTGCCGCTTCACCGCCTTGGACACTAGGTCATAGACCTGTTCCACTGCCTCGGGTGATCTATCCTGCTCCAGAAGGGTCTTGGCGACGGCGAGGTTAAGGAGTGGGGTGGACATCACCTGCTTGCCTTCACTGTCAATGTATGGCTTGGCTTGTGCCGGCTTCGAGGGATACCATCCTAGGTTGCGCCGTACACCTGGATCGTTGATGACGCGAGCCGGAGCTTTCTTAGCCTTCTGCTGCTGCAGCAAAGTCTTGTACTCGGCCTCCATTGCTCTAGCTTTCACTATAGATTTCTGCGCGTTGACCAGATCTCGATCTAGCTTGCCGCCTTGCTCCGCGATGGCCTGCGCTTCCTCCAGCAGCTGCTGGCATTTCTCGTCAAGATGGGTCACGTTCCGGATATGAGCAACGGTCGGTGGCTTGACGAGGAGGTTGTCGTACATCACTCTATTAGCTGGAGTAACTTGGGCTGCTACAGACGTGGATGCTGGGGGCGGCAAGTTTGCGGTGTTATTGTTGCTCGGGCCGGTGCCGAGTTCCTGTGGCTGCTGCGTTGGGTTAGGCGGAGGAGGCATGACCTTTGCGCGATCATAGTCAGCAGCAATAAGTGGCCCCTTCCCCTTGTCCAGCGATGTAGGCGGAGCTCGTCCGGGTTGATCTTCTTCCATCGCCGTCCCAATGGTGATGAACACCCCTCAGGATGTGACGGCGTTGTTGGCTTGCTCGTCGCGCGAGTACTCCTCCTCCATCTCCTGCATAGCGGAGTCTAGCTCTTCTGGACTGAAGTCTATCTCCTCAGAATCTGCACTAAAATCAGCATAGAGCGCGTCAATGACAGAGTCGGAGGGTGCCAGGACTTCCTCGATGACGGGAGGTGGAGGTGCAACGGCCTCGACGATGACTGGAGGTGGTGGTGCTGCTGCGACGATGGCGGTGGGAGGCGGTGGTGGCGGTTGCTGAATCGAAGGTTCTCCATCGATGAGTGCGAGTGCCTTCTGGGCCTCCGTGTCAGCCTCCGCGTAGTTTTTGACGGTGCTCACCATCTGTTAGAGGGTAAGGCGTCCTGTTGCCTGCTGCCGTCTTAAAGAATGTCGGAGAAGCGTGCCACGGTCCAATCCTTCCACGAAGTGATACATAGCGTTATCATCGGGGTAGTGGGCCAGATCGGCTCGTATACAGAGCCACATGGATAGGTAATCGCGGGGGGTTTCGCCTTCTCACTGAACACAGTGTGCCAGATCGAAGATGGTGACCATGCCGACGAACTTGGATCTCTGCTTTCCAGACGCACGGGCGAAGACGGCGGATTTGCAGTGATCTTCCACCTTTATATCCTGCACAGGGGCGATTTGGGTGGGCCTTGAATTTTTCCGATCTTTGCCGACAAACTCTGAAGAGAGATCCGACATTGATCCTTCCGCGAACGTATCCTGCCCGTAGGCGGTCCGCGCGGGACTTGAATTTTTCCGATCTTTGTGGCAAACTCCGAAGAGAGATCTGACATCGATCCTTCCGCGAACGTATCCTGCCCGTAGGCGGTCCGTGCGGGCCTTGATGCTCCTCCGACTCCCAGGGAACTAGTGCCCGGGTCGGTTTCGCCGATGAAGAGGTGGATGTCTCCGATAGGAACGATCAAACACCGCGTAGGGTTCTTCTTCGCTGGGATCCAGAACTCGTTAGGGGGGACGATCAGAATTTTGTCGGAGAAGAGAACGCGACCGATGGCTACGGTTTCACCGATTCCCGCGAAGATCTTGGTCCTCGCCCGCTGAAGAGCCTGAAGCGCCTCTTGCCCCACGGTGGGCGCCAACTGTCGTGGTATTGCCGATGAGTACGTCATGGAGGGGTCCTCACAGTGCGTGTTTAGAGACGTGGGGTAAGGCGGACGGTTGACGGGTACGAGGTAACACAGCTTACCCAGGTTCAGATCCCACAACGGTGGCGGAATCCTACTCCTGTTATAAATCACTATAAGGGCAATACGCCGAGTTACAGGGATTAGTTCGTTGTGCGAGGTTGTCTGAAGTTGTGCCCTAAAGGCTCCCTTAGGCCCGACTTATATAGTCGCCAGATCCTAGGGTTACAGGGGAAAGTCCTAGCCAGACAGGTTACAGAGTCCTACACTGTATATTACTAGTCTTATCTATCTTGCACTCCAAGGCTCCGGGTACGTTGGTGACTCCACCGTAGCCTTCCTTTATCTGGCATGGGCCTCCCTTGTGGATCCATATAACTGGGCCGCCCAGCAGGCCATAGGCCATGCTACCAACTGTGGGCCACCCGGGTTAGCCGGATAAGATACATGCTATAGGGATACCCATATAGCATATCCCCAACAGTGAGTGCCTTTATGGAATATTAATGAGAATTTTCATCTTTTACTTTTGCACTTCTTATTTTAGTTTGCAATCTCTATTATATGATTAATCTTGTTGATCAGTATTGGTATCACTTTGGGAGCATCAAATAGATCTATATTGGTTTTGGCAAACCGAGCTCTATTCAATAGCAACATTTTTTGTGATTTGAAAGGAAAAGATAAAAAGCTTACAGGTATTTTGTATCATTTATTTTATTTTTTGATTGGCTCATGAGCTTAGTATTCTTTATTTAAGATCTTTTGTGTATTCAAGGAAGATTGCATGTTTGGCTTTATCACTTGTAGGTTTGCTTGTTTCCTTCAACTCTTTTGCTTGCTACCCAGCCTTGCTAGCCAAAAACCTGTTTTGAGAAGGCATACTTCTCATGCATCCAACCCCCTTGAACCAAACATGTACCATTTGTGTCCACCATATATACCTATTAGCATTATTGCTATTCCAAGCAAATTATCAAGCTTCATCTATCTTTCGAAATAAAAATTATATTGTTATGTGAAAACTAGTTAGTAAAGCTCTCACGAACTTGATGGCACACCTTATTTTCTTGCCCCTAATAATCTTGAACCATTGTGTCATCGAAGTTGTATATGCTTGCATCTATACGTTGGGATTAGCAGAACCGTGTTGTCACGGGGAACACTTTCAACACTTATGGATGCATATCCAGTTGATATCATGCTCTTTTGTTTGCGGAAGTCGTCGGTGTGAAATAAAATGGGAACTTGTAAGTCCATGGAGTTATGTATGTGTGTTAGAGAAACGCCTGGTCCGCTAGCCTAAGCCATGCCTAATCATGGTCGAAACTTGCAACATAACCATAGTGAGCAATCTGTGAAGCATCCTCAATAAAAACCTATGCAAATAGTAAATAAAAAGATCACTGAGATGCTCACTGTATGCTTGCCTTGTCATTTTTATTACGGGATAGATCCTGTATCATGTGCAAGGGGTACCCCGTTGGCGGTTCTTTATGATACACATGTACTTACAATGACAAGAACTTACCGATAACTAAAGTTGAGTATCATGAGGAGCGGCCCTCGTACTCAAGGGACATGAGATTGCCAACTTATATTTCGTCAAGCATATACTCCATCTTTGTTCACTCTAACCTTAATCACCTCGAGATGCTTATGATAAGGGCAATGAGGGCTCAAAGCTAGTAAGTACCATAATCTTTTGGAAGCTCTTTATGAACTTGAAATCCCTACTTCCCTCTATGAAGGGCCTTTCTCCTATTTCTAAGTTGAGTCAGTAAACCTTTTTCCTCTCTATCTCTAGCAAGCATTTGAGTTGTTGTGTTTCAAGCATTCATATGATGATTTAGTCAATCATGTTCTTTATCTTCCTTGTTTGCATATGACTCTTATATATTGAGTATTACTTTGAAAGCCATCATTGTGAAAAACCTTTTTGTTTGAGCAAAAGAGTACTCCTGTTGTAAACTTCTTCAAAAGCTTTTTGTGAAACTGTTTGCCATATGTTCTCTAACCAAGAACAAAGTTTGCCAATTCCAATTATGATTTATATTTATGCATCTCTATTGTGACTCCTGTACTTGTTGCAAGCTAAGTTATATAATGGTGAGTTGCTTTCTTCTATGAGTTGTGTAATGGTAAGTGTGATGCTTCTTGTCCGTATTCTTTTATCGACACTTCAATCCATAAACCTGTGGACATGTTTACTGAGCTCGGTTTTCGCTTGGGGACAAGCGAAGGTCTAAGATTGGGGGGAGTTGATACATCCAATTTGCATCACCATTCTATATCATAATTTGCCTCTATTCATTGATATATTTCTTATTAAGAGGTGTTACTTATGTCTTTTCATCTGTTTTTGCATGTTGGATGATTCTTGTAGGATCAACTGCCGGAGTCAGGATTCTGATGGAAAAAGAGGTGTTTTGATGCAATTTCACGAAGATCAGAAAAATACCAGAAATGTCATGGAAAATCATATTTTCCCACAAGACGAAGGAAGATAGAAGGGAAGGCGGAGATGGGCCACAGGGGGCCCACACCCCCCAGGCGCGGCCCCCTGGGCCACGCCTACAGGGGGTGTGGCCCACCTGGCTGGCCTCCGGCTCCGCCCTCTCGCCTATATCTTCCCCTCGAAACCCTAAAACCGGGGGAGGGATCACAAAAAGATTTTGCCGCCTCTGCGGGGCAGAAAACACTAAGAGAGAAAGAGCTCTCCGGCAGACAGATTTCTACCGGGGAAATTCCTTCCCGGAGAGGTGTAGGGTTTCGTAGCATGGAAAACAAAAAATTTCTACCGCATACAAACAAGCAAGCCAAGATCTATCTACTAGATTGTAGCAACGAGTCGATGGAATAACTCACCCTCGAAGATTCCAAAGTGTTTAACGAGAGCGGATTCTCGTGGGTGATGTAGTCGTACTCTTCCCGATCTCAAGATCGCGTAGATGATCCTTCCGGCGCATTCGCAGCGCCCCGCAATCGGTCACACGTTCAGATTGACGAAGACCTTCCTCTCCCTTGTTCCAACAGCAATGAGGTTGTAGCACTCTCCTAGTGATTAAAGGCAGACACAAAGTGGTACCGGAAGTAGGGGAGATCTCGCAGGCTTCGCCTGTTTGAGCGAGTATGGTGGACTATGAGAGAGCCTCGGTGTTCTAGGGTTTAGACACACGAGGAGGAGGCTGACGGCTACGGTTGCTAGGCGCTGGCGGCGGTTTGCCCTAGGGCGGCGGCGGCAGCAGGAGGTGGCTGCGCCGGCGGCTAGGGTTTAGAGGTGGAGGTGTTGGGTGTCTAGGAGGGGAGCCCTGCCCCTCCTTTTATAGGTGGAGGGGCCAAGGAGGAGTCCTCCCCAACTCGGCTTCAAGATGGGCCGGCGGTGGAGGGGAGGAACTCCTCCCCAACTCGGTTTCCACCTCCCTCTCCACTTCCCAAAAATAGCCGTTTGACTTTCAAATTGGCGTTTGACTTTTTCAAACTAGGATTTGATTAAACCCTTTATTTTGTTCAGCGATGACACCTAGTACATGATGCAATCATAACAAATTGATATAACACATTCATGTACCCTTCCCCTCCGGAGTGCCGGACATTCCGGAACCTTCTAGAACATTCCCGATGAAAACACCGGAACCATTCCCCTACTCCGAAATAGGACTTTCCTTATATGAATCTTATTCTCCGGACCATTCCAGATCTCCTCGTGATATCCCGGATCCCATCCGAGACTCTGAATAACATTCGGTCTCTTTCTCATCATTCCATAACTACTCAAACAACGTCGAATCCTTAAGTGTGTCTCCCTACGGTTCGTGAATTATGCGGACATGATCGAGACACTTCTCCGAACAATAACCAATAGAGGAATCTGGAAATTCATATGGCTCCCACATATTTCTACGATTACTTTGTGATCGAATGAACCACTTACATACGATACCAATTTCCCTTTGTCTCACGATAGTTTACTTATCCGAGGTTATGATCGCTTCAGATCTGCATACCTAGTTCAACCTCGTTACCGATAAGTACTTTTTTCTCGTTCCCGTGATATGTGATCCCTTGTGTGCCAGTCACATGCTTGCAAGCTAATTGGATGACATTTCACCGAGAGGGCCCAGAGTATATCTATCCGTCATATGGATGGACAAATACCACTCTTGATCCATGTGTCTCAACCAATACTTTCCGAACACTTAATGCCACCTTTATAGCCACCCAGTTACGGTGTGGTGTTTGATGTCATCAAAGCATCCATCCGGTAAAGGTGATATGCATGATCTCATGGTCGAAGGAATTAGGTTACTATGTATCAGAAAGCATATAGCAATTGAACTATTGAAATGACTTGATCTTTATGCTACGCTTATCTATAGGAGTATGTTGTAGCATCCCAGTTGTCTAACCCCTGTAATGCTACATGTTATAATAATAAAATGGGCCACTTCCAACATATAATTGTTGCATCATCATCATATCATTCTCATGTCATCATGTCCCCTTGCATTTGAGCATCATATAAAACCCTTTCTTGTTTGGTTCTTATCTCATGTGCATGATTAATTGTAGTTGCCTCTTGATATTGTATTTGGTTCCTAATATATTGTTAAATGCCCAAGTTGAGTTGAGGGCATCTCTCTTATTGACTCCACCACCTTTTTCTTTCACCACCTTATAATTCCACCATCCAACTAATCTGAGCTTGGCATTTTGTTGGTTTATATCTAGCTCATGCTGGTTGGTTGGATTCCACCCATAATCTTTGCTTGGCCTTGCCCACCTTTTGGGAATGCATATGAATAATGCCCTATTAATCTTATTGTTCTCACAAGGATAAATGTGGCATTAATTATCTTGCATGGGCCATGCAAGTGCCACCTTTTCTAGTATTTGGTTTTTGCTTGCATTCTAAGTGGATCATCTTTTCCTTTGCTTAATCTTGTTTTGGGCTTGTAGTTTCTTCATCAAAACACCTCCCTCTCTTCTCCCCTTTAGCTAAACCCCTACCCCATGCCCCATGCACATACATGTGCTCATGAGGCATGCACCAACCAACCCACCTCTTCTTTGGATCTTGCTTGGTCTTTATTTTGGATCTTGCATGCACTAAAGAAGAACCCCATCATCTCATGCTCATCTCTCTCTCCCTCTCCCTCTTTTCTTGCTTGATCTTGTTGAGGCTTGTTTGAAGCATGCTTGATCAACCTAATCTCCACCTCCCTCTTTCTTGCCTCTCTTAGCAAAAACCCTAAATCCTACCCTTGCCATCTATCCTTTCTAGCTAAACCTAAAACCCTAATCTCCATCTCCCCTAAACTAAACACTAACTACACCTACCCTAAACAAAACCCTAGCTAACCCCCCCTCTTCCCTACTTCCTAGTTAGGCCACACCAAACTCTGCCCTAGCTGCCCCTATCTCCCTCGGCCTCCCCTCTCCCTGCATGAGGACCCCACCTCCCTACCACCTACCACCCTTCTCCATCACCCTAGCCCTAGCCCGAGCCGGCCCCTCTCCTCTCCCCTCTTTTTCTCTCCCTAGCCTCACCTGCCACGACCCGGGCCACACGCCACACCTCGCCTACCCCAATTGAAGACACCCACTCGCCTGACCCACTGGACCCCATGGCGAGCACGTGAAGGGAAGGCATGACACCGACGCCACCCCGGCCTACCTCCCCCACGCCACCTCCTGCCCCCTGGCGTTCTTATCCTCTCCCTTTCACCTCTCTGGCCTCTTCCCAGATCCATCCCTAAGCTCCTTTTCCCCTTCCTCCTCCCTCTCCACCTCTTCTACCCCGACGCCGCCGCATCCACCTCGCCAGCATACACGCACCAGGAGGCAGGCGCGGAGCTGCAGGTGTCGAGGAGGGCCTGAAGAACGTCCGCGTCGCCCCAGTGCTCCGCCGCGAGGAGGAGAAGCCCCAGGAGCCCTGAACGCCGACGCTAGCCGACGCGAACCCTAGGTCGTCGGAGCTTCTGCCTCGTCGACGTTACGCTGTACCTCGTCCCGATCTGACGCCAGCAACCTCCCCGCGGTACGCCCCTCCACCTCCTAGACAACCCCCTATGCTCGATCCCGCCTTAGCTGTGCGGCCGTTCGTTGAACGCCTTGAGCGCCTGGGCCGATCGATGGTTGCCACGAACCCGCACCGTCTAGAGCCACATCTAGGCCCCAACCCCCTCGCTGTCACCAAGCCCCTAGCCACCGCAGTGGCTCCGCTTCTGCGCGCGTGCCCCGCGTCGCGGGATCGAACCCCGCCCGCGCCGCGCACCGCTCCGTGCGCGCAACGCAGAGAGAGGAAGAGAAACAGTGGCCGCGGCCACTGCTTTGCACAAAACCCCCTGCCTACTTTTGTTTTCCCTCAACCCGCACCCTCTAGCCCCACCAGTCAGCGACGGTGGCCTTTTTCTGAAAAGGCTCCCGTGGTTTCCTGGAGTCAACCGCGATCTGCCAGGCCACCTCGCTGTGGTCTTTGCAAAAGGCACCCCAGCTTTCTCCACCTTCAACCGCGGTCCCTTTTTGTTCCCAGACACTGGCGTGGGACTGAGAAGCCTGCCCACCTGAAGCGCCTAGGGTCGGGAGCCTCGGTGTTAAAGGTTTTTCAGACTGCTTAAAATTCAAAACTAATTAAATTATTCAAATTCAAATCCAATTGATTTCAAATAACTTTTTCATACTAAATCCAAATTGGGCAAATAATATATGTTTGGATATCAGCAAAATGAGAGGATTCCAAATATGCCATCTATTTTGCCTTTTGCACAAATAAAATTCCAAGTTTATTTAAATTACCCAATTGCCACTAGAATTTAAATAATTCATAACTTTTGTTTCCTAAATCCAAATTTAGCAAATGATGTGTCTAAATTGATCAGCTCGACGAGACCTTTCTGTTTATGCTATCCATAACTTCAATTGCAGCATGCATTATATAAATATATAGTGAACAACAACTGTTATGGCAACAAATGTGATTCCGAAACCCCATTAAAATGTTATTTCTTGGATTCCACACCTCACCCATGCCATGCTACCTTATTGCCATGTAAATTGTGCATCATTCATCATGGCATGATTGTTTGCTTGACGCATCTTATTCATATGCTTGTGCTCTATATTCATGTTGGCCTTGTTTGTTTGGTTTTTCTCGGATAGACACTGAGCAGGGGTTATATCAAGAGAACTAGGAGCACTACCTAGATCCGCCCCTCGCTTCAACTGAGATACCAGGCAAGCACTTCCACATGCTTGCATACATACAGTACCTATTGCCTCTATCTTATTCTTGCATCATTGAGTCGCGATTGCATTTAAAATGAATCCCAAGTATGCATAGCCTTTACTTTTAAACCCCACCAAGCTTGTTCCTCCATCCCATGAGCCACTACTATAGGAGTTGCTTGAGCCATGCGAGTCGTAGAACAAAGATGTAGGGTATGTGAGAGTCATTGAATAATGAGGTACCTAAACAACTTAACTTTGAGTAGTTCGGGATAACTAAAGAAAGTGGCACGGTGAGCAACATCCGCTATTTGGTTTTTCCTGCTCACTTGTGTCCGTAAGACCCCGAGTACTTGATTCCTGTTCCTTGTTTTATCGCTATCCACATCCGGAGGTATATGGGACCCCCGGGCCGAGCTTGATTCCGTCATATTTCTTGGGGCCACAAACTAGTTTGAGGTTTTATTTACGATCTGTACTTATGCCATGCTACTTCAGATTTAAATTGTGCGAGGAGCACATCAGACTGCTCAGATCGTGGCACGATTCCGCGGTGTCGACAAGCCCAGCCACACTTTCGGGTTCCCAATGCTCGTACCGTCCCCACAACCTTGAGCCCGTCTCGAGTCACCGCTTCGCTATGGATCTACTTAAGGGGTGGCCCCAAATATTTCTGAATTCGTGATTGTTCACGTGAAAGCCTCGTTGGGTTTTGATTTGGTTTTTCCGAGGTTGATCGGCGTGTGTTGCTATTGGTGCACCCGGCCGGTAAAACTTTCGAAAGCCGTGTCCGGATATGGACGACTTGGAGCACAGTTTCTTGATCATAGACAAGCATAACTAAAGTACCGCTTTAATCTGACTAAGTAACTTGACTAGTAAATAGAGCAACACTCATGGAATGGTTAATAAAATTGCCAACGGATGGGGAGTTGTTCGTCCGCTTCCTGTTGGTGTTGGTGGAGGAGGATGGATCGGATGAGATTACCATTATAAGCTGTACTTAATTCACGGACATCCGTCATCATTGGTTAGGCGGATGGTTAGCGCTATCTGTAGAACTGCTAGGGTTTATCTTTCATTGCAATTCGTCACCCTGGTTGTGTCCCCTTTAGAGGCATTAAGACTTCTTTGAGTACCCTTAGGGTCTCACACGATAAATTCTTGATTCAGATGAATGTACCTTCACAGACGGACATTGGGTGGAAGAAGTCAAGATGTGGGCAACGATCGCTCGGTGTAGAGATTCCGGAACGGGATCCGTGAGACCTGTAGTTGTGATGTGCTTATTTCTATGGCATCTTATGCCGATTTGCTTCTTATCCGTACTCGGATTTTGTTTGCCGCTTCCGCATGATACTCTGATATGTGTTGTATGAGGAAGTATCCTAAAATATAGATCTATTTAGGTCATTTGAATCTTGTAGTCTGGCGATGATCTATTTCCTTTCTTTCTAGATGGTATGGCTCGATGTACTCTTGTATGGTGGCTTTGCGACATACCCACTTGTGTCGTAGTTGATCCCTTCGCCGACCACGCCGCAGACAGTCCTGTTGAGAGGGTAGTGGTTGGGACGTCAAAGGACTACCAAGGAGTGGCTTTTGGGGCCCCAATTACTATTTCAACCACTACCACTCATCCGGGCTTGTATCTAGGAGCGTAGTTCACCGAGGTAGTTACAATTGGTATCGAGCCATCCCGACCTTCGTGGTTTCAGCCAAACGGTCGTTGTTGTCGATCTAGCAAATATTTTGGTAGTTATGTATATTAGGGAAAACAAAACGAGAGTAGGACTGCTTCCATTTTTCTTCTTACCTCCCACCCACCCTTTTCTCGTAAGGAAGTGCAACGTTTTCAATCCTCTTCTCAAAGTTCAAACTAGGATTCACGTGTTCGGGTTTCCAGTACCATAGGTTGTGTGTGTGTGTGTAATCCTTGTCTATCTGTTGCATCCAAGTTGTTATCTTATACGCCTTTGGCTATCAACCTGGTACATTCCATACCGATGTGCTTTTGCAAACCGCAATCTATCTTCCTCTATGTATCCGACGCTATCTTGTTTGGGGTGTTCGTTTCCGTAGTTACCAATCTTAGGTTTCGTCGTGAGAAGAAGGGGTTAGGATATGTGTTCCACTTGTTCATGTGCGGAGTAATGATTTGAGTGCGGGATGGAGTCGCGACCATACCACTACTTTTATCATTCGCTTTTGTATATTGAATCGGTAGAGTCACTAATCTTGATTCGTTAAGTAATTTTGCGCATCTATTGGTATTTTAATGTCGAAATTTGTGGAAATTTTTTCTTTGATATATTGTGTACCACACTCCTTTTCAGTCGTGTGCGATATGCTTAATATCTTTTAGGTGCTATGAACTTTGTTGATATTTTAATATCATCTCAAGAATTGTATCCTTTAATCTTGGTTAATTCCATCTTGGTACTATTTTGGATTATTATCATTCTCCATTATAGTCTTGACTTGAGTTTTATATCAATGACAGGATGGCTCCCCACGGGATGAAGAGGACATCCTCCGAATCGGCTCGCCAATACAAGCATAGCTAATGCTTTGGCGGCAATGCAAGAGAACCAGCGGCGCTTTGAGGAGAGCGTCGAAGGAATGAGTTTGCTCCACTTCCTCCACCTCCCAAGCGTGGTGACATCAAGAGCTTCCTCAAGTTCAACCCTCGTCGCTTGATGTGTCCGACCTCTTGACGCGATGATTGGTCGCGAGATCTCAAGGTTGCTCGAGGCTGATGTTCGAGCGAGTGGGTAAAGTGTGCTACTCACCTTCTCAAGGGAGATGCAGCTCTTTGGTGGGAAAACTACTTGAAGGCAAGCTGCACCGGGTTCCAGCCAACTTGGGAGAGGTTCACGCAGCTTTCAAGGAGCAGCTTTCTCAGAGATTGTGATGGAAAGGATGAAGGAGGCTTTCCTCAACTCAAGCAGTGGAAATGATAACGTCAACACATATATCAGAACTTCATGAATCTGTCCGTTATGGTGGTGATGAGGTATCGATGACAAGAAGAAGCGTAAAAGGTTCAGGCAAGGGCTCAATGCGTCGATCAAGTATGCAATCACGCATGCAAGACCGCAACCTTCCCGAACTACTGACACACAACCTGCAAGAGGAGGCAAGCGTGGCAAATGTTCGAGGAGTCCAAGAAACATAACGAGGATGCATCAAGCTCTGCGGTTATGGCAGCTCCTTCTAAGCGGCGTGTCGGGTTCCTAACACCCCACCGCTCCGGCTCCACCAAGACCTGCGAGTTTCACGTCAAGGCCACCAAACTTCACCACTGCGGCTCCCGGGGCTACAACAACCACTACTGGGCGCTGGCGGAGTCCACAGCTACTCGCTCCACGTCCTCACGGTGCTTGTTTCACATGTGGAGATCATGGACATCCCAACTAGAAGCCAATGAAGAACAAAGCTCTCCCTCCACCCCGCCAAGATTCGCAAAAAGCTCTCCTTGGTTCGTGCACCACCGCCTCGGGCTCTCAACATCAACACTAAGCCGGGTCTGCGGTTGTTCACAGCTAACGTCAACGCCTCTCAAGCCGAGCTACTTTGGAGTTGTAATGGGTATGCTTTCAGTTAACTCAGTCCCTGCACGAGTTCTCTTTGATTCTGGTGCATCGCATTCTTTTGTGTCTCACAAGTTTGCATATGAGAATGTGTTAAATCTGGATCCTCTCCTTAAGAAGCTAATGGTCCTATCCCCTGGGTCCAACCTGAGAGCTGAGTATATCAGTCATGGCAATAAAGTTGAGATTGGTGGTTCGTCATTCTTGGCTTCTTTGATTGTTCTGGGCAACTCTGACATTGATGTCATATTGGGCATGGATTGGTTGACAGCAAATGCAGCTGTGATTGATTGTGCTGAACGCAGCAGTGTCTCTGAAGATTCCTGAAGGCCATATAGTCTTTTCTCCAAGTCTGACTCCTGCTGTCCAGCTCTATTCCTTGGCAACTCTGAATGATGATGCTATGGAAGCTATTCAGAGGGTACCAGTGGTCTGTGAGTTCCCAGATGTCTTTCCTGAAGAATTGCCGGGTATGCCTCCGGATCGCGAAGTTGAATTCGTGATTGAGCTTGAACCTGGAACGGCTCCTATCTCCAAGAGGCCATATAAAATGGGTCCTTCTGAGTTGGCTGAACTCAAACGACAACTTGATGAACAAGAGAAATTGGGTTTCATTCAACACAACACTTCTTCTTGGGGTAGCCCAACAATCTTTGTGAAGAAGCGTGACAGAACCGATAGGCTATGTGTTGACTACCGGGCTCTAAATGCTAAAACCATCAAGAACAAATATCCTCTCCCATGGATAAATGATCTATTTGATCACCGGCGAGCTGTGGTGTTCTCTAAGCTGGACTTGAGAAGTGGTTATCACCAAATCAAAATTCGCAAAGAAGATGTGCCCAAAACAGCTTTCACCACCCGCTATGGCCTGTATGAGTACACGGTCATGTCTTTCGGCCTCACCAACGCACCTGCTACCTTCTCGAGGCTGATGAACTCCGTTTTCATGGAGTACCTTGACAAGTTTGTCGTGGTATATCTGGATGACATTCTGGTCTATTCCAAGTCTAAGGAAGAGCATGAAGAACACCTGCGGTGTGTCCTGAACAAGCTTCGTGAGAACCGCTTGTATGCAAAGTTCTCTAAGTGTGAGTTTTGGCTGCCTGAAGTGACATACTTGGGTCATGTTATCTCTGCCAAGGGCATTGCAGTCAACCCGGAAACCATGAAGACAATAGTTGAATGGCTTCCTCCTGCTAATGTCAAGGAAGTGCGGAGTTTTCTCGGCTTGGCTAGCTATTGTCGTCGCTTTGTGCAGAACTTCTCGAAGATAGCAAAGCCTCTCACCGATCTCGTCAAGAAAGGCAAGAAGTACCTGTGGACTCCTGCTTGCCAAGAAAGTTTTGAGACACTCAAAGAGAAGCTCACTTCCACACCAGTCTTGGTTCCTCCAGATACATCTAAGCCTTTCCAGATCTTACTGGCGCCTCTTTGCAAGGATTGGGTGCGGTCCTTATGCAAGAGGCAGTGGTTGCTTATGCTTCTCGTCAGTTGAAGACGCATGAGATCAACTATCCCACACATGACCTCGAGCTAGCAGCAGTTGTCTTTGCTTTGAAGCTATGGAGGCACTACTTGCTTGGTAACCGTTGTGAGATCTTCTCGGACCACAAGAGTTTGAAGTATATCTTCACTCAGCCGGACCTCAACCTTCGGCAGAGGAGATGGATTGAAGCAATCAATGACTTTGATGTGACCATCAACTACACTCCAGGCAAAGCAAATGTCATGGCAGATGCGCTTAGCCGTAAAGCTTATGTCAACAACCTCATGGTGGAAGAGCAACAACCTCTCTTGTGCGAGGAATTCCGTCAGCTCAACCTGGAAATTGTGGAAAAAGGGCATCTCCTGAACCTTCTGGCTACCCCTCTCTTGGAAGAACAGATTCGCTCTCGTCAGCTTGGTGATCCGCACACCAAAAAGCTCATCTCTAAGCTTGACCTTCCGAAGTATGAGTCCTTCCACGTTGATGATCAAGGCACGCTCTTCTTTGAACACCGGATGTTTGTTCCAAACTACCCGGGTCTGAGAGACCAAGTTCTCAAGGAGGCACATGATTCGGTTCTTTCTATCCATCCTGGCAGCACAAAGATGTACATGGACTTGAAAACACAATACTGGTGGCACAGGTTGAAGCGGTATTGTGCCAAGTATGTCTCAGAATGTGATGTCTGTCGCAGAGTCAAGGCTGTCCATCAGAAACCATTTGGTCTTCTACAGCCCTTGAAACCTCCGGAATGGAAATGGGAGAAAGTAGAGATGGACTTCATCACTGGCTTTCCAAGGTCGTGAAGGGCAACAATGCAATTTTTGTTGTCATCGACAAAGCTTTCTAAAGTGGCTCATTTCTTCCCATCAAAGAAACAATTTACGGAATTCATTGGTTGAGCTCTATATCAAAATTGTCTCTCTGTATGGGGTTCCACTTGAAATCAGTTCGGACGTGGGAGCATCTTCACCTCAAAGTTCGGGAGAGTTTCCAAAAGCTTTGGGAACAAAGTTGAACTTCACTACTTACCACCCTCGGTCGCAAGGACAAGTGGAGAGAATCAATCGATTGGAGGATATGCTTCGGGCTTCGTCATCTCGTTTGGCATGAAGTGGGAGGAATGCCTTCCATATGCTGAATTCTCCTACAACAATGACTTCGGAAGAGTCTCAAGATGGCACCATTTGAGGCTCTCTATGGTCGCAAGTGCGAACTCCCATTGGTTGGTCAGTGCGGGAGAAAGAATCTGGTTTGGCCACGACATTGTAACCCAAGCAGAGGAGAAGGTGCATATCATTCGGAGAACTCAAGATTGCTCAAAGTCGTCGGAAGAGCAACTATGACAGAAGCACACAGATATGGTATATGTCCTGGTGATCTCGCTACCTTCGTGTCACTCCCATGAGAGGAACACACCGCTTGTATCAAAGGAAAGTTGGATCCTAGATACATCGGTCCTTTCAAGATACGTGGTAGAAGAGGAGAAGTTGCTTATGCACCGGAGCTTAGGAAAAACTCAAAGTCCATGATGTTTTCCACATCTCAGCTCAAGAAGTGCTTCAAAGACCCGGCAAGACCGTGGATCATGAGCTAATCGACCTCCAAGAAGATCTGTCTTATCAAGAACACCCCACCAAAATCCTTGAGACCGCATGAGCGAAGGACGCAACAAGTCCATCAAGTTTTGCAAGGTGCGGTGGTCACACCATTACATTGATGAAGCCACATGGGAGCGTGAAGATGAACTCCGTGCAAACCATCCTTCTCTCTTGTATCTTCTTCTTCCTAGAATCTCGGGCGAGATTCTGTTTAGTGGGAGAGTTGTAGCATCCCAGTTGTCTAACCCCTGTAATGCTACATGTTATAATAATAAAATGGGCCACTTCCAACATATAATTGTTGCATCATCATCATATCATGCTCATGTCATCATGTCCCCTTGCATTTGAGCATCATATAAAACCCTTTCTTGTTTGGTTCTTATCTCATGTGCATGATTAATTGTAGTTGCCTCTTGATATTGTATTTGGTTCTTAATATATTGTTAAATGCCCAAGTTGAGTTGAGGGCATTCTCTTATTGACTCCACCACCTTTTTCTTTCACCACCTTATAATTCCACCATCCAACTAATCTGATCTTGGCATTTTGTTGGTTTATATCTAGCTCATGCTGGTTGGTTGGATTCCACCCATAATCTTTGCTTGGCCTTGCCCACCTTTTGGGAATGCATATGAATAATGCCCTATTAATATTATTGTTCTCACAAGGATAAATGTGGCATTAATTATCTTGCATGGGCCATGCAAGTGCCACCTTTTCTAGTATTTGGTTTTTGCTTGCATTCTAAGTGGATCATCTTTTCCTTTGCTTAATCTTGTTTTGGGCTTGTAGTTTCTTCATCAAAACACCTCTCTCTTCTCCCCTTTAGCTAAACCCCTACCCCATGCACATACATGTGCTCATGAGGCATGCACCAACCACCCCTCTTCTTTGGATCTTGCTTGGTCTTTATTTTGGATCTTGCATGCACTAAAGAAGAACCCCATCATCTCATGCTCATCTCTCTCTCCCTCTCCCTCTTTTCTTGCTTGATCTTGTTGAGGCTTGTTTGAAGCATGCTTGCTCAACCTAATCTCCACCTCCCTCTTTCTTGCCTCTCTTAGCAAAAACCCTAAATCCTACCCTTGCCATCTATCCTTTCTAGCTAAACCAAAAACCCTAATCTCCATCTCCCCTAAACTAAACACTAACTACACCTACCCTAAACAAAACCCTAGCTAACCCCCTCTTCCCTACTTCCTAGTTAGGCCACCAAACTCTGCCTAGCCCCTATCTCCCGGCCCCTCTCCTGCATGAGGACCCCACCTCCCTACCACCTACCACCCTTCTCCATCACCCTAGCCCTAGCCGAGCCTCTCCTCTCCCTCTTTTCTCTCCCTAGCCTCACCGCACGCCACGACCCTGGGGCCACCGCCACCACCTCGCCCTCGCCTACCCCACCTGGAAGACACCCACAGCCCTGCCGCGCGACCCCCTGGACCCCATGGCGAGCACGTGAAGGGAAGGGCGACACCGACGCCACCCTGGCCGTCTACCCCTCCCCCACGCCACCTCCTGCCCCCTGGCGTTCTTATCCTCTCCCTTTCACCTCTCTGGCCTCTTCCCAGATCCATCCCTAAGCTCCTTTTCCCCTTCCTCCTCCCTCTCCACCTCTTCTACCCCGACGCCGGCCAGACCGCCGTCCACCTCGCCAGCATACACGCACCAGGAGGCAGGCGCGGAGCTGCAGGTGTCGAGGAGGGCCTGAAGAACGTCCGCGTCGCCCCAGTGCTCCGCCGCGAGGAGGAGAAGCCCCAGGAGCCCTGAACGCCGACGCTAGCCGACGCGAACCCTAGGTCGTCGGAGCTTCTGCCTCGTCGACGTTACGCTGTACCTCGTCCCGATCTGACGCCAGCAACCTCCCCGCGGTACGCCCCTCCACCTCCTAGACAACCCCCTATGCTCGATCCCGCCTTAGCTGTGCCAGTCGTTCCGTCGAACGCTCTCGGAGCGCGCCGTTCGCCGATGGTTGCCAGGGACCCGCACCGTCTAGAGCCACATCTAGGCCCCAACCCCCTCGCTGTCACCAAGCCCCTAGCCACCGCGGGTTGCAGCGTGCCCGCGTCGGATCGAACCCGCCGCGCCCGCCTTGCTCCCGTAACGCAGAGAGGAAGAAACGATGGCGCGCTTTTGCACAAAACCCCTGCCTACTTTTGTTTTCCCTCAACCCGCACCCTCTAGCCCCACCAGTCAGCGATGGTGACCTTTTTCTGAAAAGGCTCCCGTGGTTTCCTGGAGTCAACCCTTGATCTGCCAGGGCCACGTCGATGTTGTGGTCTTTTGCAAAGGCACCCCAGCTTCTCCACCTTCAACCCGCGGTCCCTTTTTGTTCCCAGACGCTGGCGCGTGGGACCGTAGAAGCCTGGCCCACCTGTAAGCGCCTAGGGTCAGTGGAGCCTCGGTGTTAAAGGTTTTTCAGACTCTGTTTAAAATTCAAAAACTAATTAAATTATTCAAATTCAAATCCAATTCAGATTTCAAATAACTTTTCCATACTAAACCCAAATTTGACAAATAATATATGTTTGGATATCAGCAAAATGAGAGGATTCCAAATATGCCATCCATTTTGCCTTTTGCACAAATAAAATTCCAAGTTTATTTAAATTACCCAATTGCCACTAGAATTTAAATAATTCATAACTTTTGTTTCCTAAATCCAAATTTAGCAAATGATGTGTCTAAATTGATCAGCTCGACGAGACCTTTCTGTTTATGCTATCCATAACTTCAATTGCAGCATGCATCATATAAATATATAGTGAACTACAACTGTTATGGCAACAAATGTGATTCCGAAACCCCATTAAAATGTTATTTCTTGGATTCCACACCTCACCCATGCCATGCTACCTTATTGCCATGTAAATTGTGCATCATTCATCATGGCATGATTGTTTGCTTGACGCATCTTATTCATATGCTTGTGCTCTATATTCATGTTGGCCTTGTTTGTTTGGTTTTTCTCGGATGAACAGGCGGGGGTTATATCAAGAGAACCGAGAGCACTTCCTGGATCCGTCCCTTGCTTCAATCGAGATACTGTGCAAGCACTTCCACATGCTTGCATACATCAGTACCTATTGCCTCTATCTTATTCTTGCATCATTGAGTCGGGATTGCATTTAAAATGAATCCCAAGTATGCATAGCCTTTACTTTTAAACCCACCAAGCTTGTTCCTCCATCCCATGAGCCACTACTATAGGAGTTGCTTGAGCCATGCAGTCGTGAACAACATGTGTAGGGTATGTGAGAGTTTGTTGAATAATGAGGTACCTAAACAACTTAACTTTGAGTAGTTGGGATAACTAAAGAAAGTGGCACGGTGAGCAACATCGCTATTTGGTTTTCTGCTCACTTGTGTCCGTAAGACCCCGAGTACTTGATTCTGTTCCTTGTTTTATCGCGTTATCCACATCCGGAGGTATATGGGACCCCCAGGCGAGCTTGATTCCGTCATATTTCTTGGGGCCACAAACTAGTTTGAGGTTTTATTTACGATCTGTACTTATGCCATGCTACTTTCGTATTTAAATTGTGCGAGGAGCACCTTGTCTGCTCAGGATCGTGGCACGATTCCGCGGTGTCGACAAGCCCAGCCACACTTTCGGGTTCCCGATCGTTCACTGTAGTCCCACAACCTTGAGCCCGTCTCGGTCGGTGGCCGTTGCGGGATCTACTTAAGGTGGCCTCAAATATTTCAATTTTCGTGATTGTTCGATCGTGAAAGCCTCGTTGGGTTTTGATTTGGTTTTCGAGGTTGATCGGCGTGTGTTGCTATTGGTGCACCCGGGTAAAACTTTCTGAAAGCCGTGTCCGCCGATATGGACGACTTGGAGCACAGTTTCTTGATCATAGACAAGCATAACTAAAGTACCGCTTTAATCTGACTAAGTAACTTGACTAGTAAATAGAGCAACACTCATGGAATGGTTAATAAAATTGCCAACGGATGGGGAGTTGTTCGTCCGCTTCCTTGTTGGTAAGCAGGGAGGAGGATGGATCGGATGAGATTACCATTATAACTGTTGTACTTAATTCACGGACATCCGTCTATCATTGGTTAGGCGGATGGTTAGCGCTTATCTGTAGAACTGCTAGGGTTTATCTTTCGCTGCAATTGCGTCACCCCAGGTTGTGTCCCCTTTAGAGGCATTAAGACTTGCTGAGTACCCTTAGGGTCTCACACGATAAATTCTTGATTCAGATGAGCAGTACCTTCACGGGACGGATCTTTGGGTGGAAGAAGCCGAAGATGTGGGCAACGATCGTTCGGTGTAGAGATTCCGGGAACGGGGATCCGTGAGACCTGTAGTTGGGATATGCTTATTTCTATGGCATCTTATGCCGATTTGCTTCTTATCCGTACTCGGATTTTGTTTGCCGCTTCCGCATGATACTCTGATATGTGTTGTATGAGGAAGTATCCTAAAATATAGATCTATTTAGGTCATTTGAACCTTGTCGTATGGCGTTGCTATATTTCCTTTCTTTCTAGATGGTATGGCTCTGATGTACTCTTGTATGGTGGCTTGCGTACATACCCACTTGTGTACGTAGTTGATCCCTTCGCCGACCACGCCTGTCACAGGTCCCGTTGAGAGGGTAGTGGTTGGGACGTCTGAAAGGACTACCAGTGAGTGGCTTTTGGGGCCCCACCGTACTATTTCAACCACTACCACTCATCCAGGCTTGTATCTAGGAGCGTAGTTCACCGAGGTAGTTACATATGTCCACCATATCATTCTCCTAACGATATGATCTTGTTGTTAATAACATCTCAATGTTCATGATAGGGAAACCACAATCATTTATTAACCAACAAGCTAGTATTATAAAGAGGCTTTACTAGGGACTCTATTTTAGTTTACAAATCACACAAGTATTAATGTTTCCTTGTTAATACTATTATAGCATAAATGTAAACATTTATCATAATCACAAAGATATAATAATAACTACATTTATTATTGCCTCTAGGGCATATCTCCAACAAGAGGGGAGATCATCGCCATCAACACCGTCATCAAGCTAGACTTCATCGGGATCATCATCATCCACACCATCATCTCCATCAGCACCATCATCACCGCTCCATCCCGTTGTAACAATTGTGTTGAATACTTGCATAGTTCTTAGGGGAAACTTTCCCGATGTTGATTACTATTGTAGTTGATGCTTATGACTCGAACCATTGGATTATTGTTTATGTTCATATTGTTATCCATCACCATATCATCTTTGATCTTGATCCATATGATGTCTTGTGAGTAGTTCGTCTAGTTCTTGAGGACATGGGAGAAGTCATGTTGTTAGCAGTGGATTTGTGTTGAGATATTATTCAATGGTTTAGTATTTAAGTTGTGGTGCTATTCTTCTAGTGGTGTCATGTGAACGTCGACTACATGATACTTCACCATTTATGGGCCTAGGGGAATGCATTGTGTATTTGGCTACTAATCGTAGGGTTGTCGGAGTGACAGAAACCTGAACACCCGTTAGGATACCATTGCACGAGGGAGCGTAGGATCTCAGAGTTTAATTTTGCGGTTACGTTTATATCTTAATTGCTTTCCTTAGTTGCAGATGCTTGCAGGGGGTTTAATCACCAGTATGTATTAGTCCAATTAAGGTCGGTACATTAGCACAGTTTCACCCACACAACACCTACAACACCAAAGAATATTACTGAGCTATTTGAAGTGAAATCACTTGACAGTATTCCCATGTGTCCTCGAGAACGTTTGGTCCTTATAAGTATTTCCACCGGCTTGTCCTTTGCTAAGAAAGGATTGGGCCACTTGCTGCAGTTGTCTGTTGTCTTTATTACTTGCACTTTGTTTCTTTGCTTTATCAGAAAACCCCTAAAAATCCGTTTGCTAAGTATTAACAGAGATTTCCTACTCCATACCACTAGTCAACACCTTCTGCTCCTCGTTGGGATCGACACTCCTATTTATCGAAAGTACTACGATACACACCCTATACTTGTGCGTCATTAATAACCCAAGAGTTTTCTTGAGTCTTGGAAGTTATTATTTCTGTAATGACCTCTCCTTATCCTTTTTGTTTGCTTTTTGTGCCAAGAATGACCTCTAATGAGAGGGAAGTAAGATTTGGGGAGTTGTTGTTGTCCCAAAACAGATTTTTATGCTCCACCATAAAAAATCGTGAGGAATCTCTATAAGTCTGATTAAGCTGATATTTTTTGACTAAATCCCCCAGTATGTTAGCTAACTTTATTTAGTTCAACACTTTTTGATTTTAGCAGCAGAAGGTCTTCGAAAAATCGGTTTCTACCTGATGGTCTGTTTTGACAGATTTCTGCCATTATTTGCATTTGCTTCTTATTGATTCCTTTTTGGGTTCTTTTTGGGAAATTGAACTTTTTGAGGGAATTTCTATAGTAGATTATGTTTTTAGTAAAAGTTTTTTTTGTTCTAAATCTAAACCCAAATCTTTTGAATACACTAATGTTGCTAATGAAGATTGTGTGAAGTTTTGTATGAAGGAAAATTTTTAGGTGTAGGGAAAGAATGATGTAATGAGATGAAGAATGGACAAAAGCTCAATCTTGGGGATGCCACCCCGTGTCACCCCAAGAAATATTCAAGAGGTACAAGCGTCAAAGCTTGGGGATGCCCAAGGCATCCCCTTCTTCATCAATAAAAATCTTAGGTCTTTCTAGACACTTAGTTTTTATTATTTTATGCACTGTTGTGTTGTTCTTGGAGCGTCTTAGTTTTAATTTTGGTTTTCGTTAGTTTAGTTTGTTGCAATAAGTTGGTTGGATTACAACACACTTCTTTTGGAGAGACACACACTTTGTTTTCATTGCCTAGAACACTCTAGTTTTCACTCTTATTGTTCTGTGAGTGTTCTCTTTTGCTAGCACTGTATTTAGCCTTAGTTTTCTTGTGCTTTCAGCTTAAAACTTTTTATTTCTTCTTTGTGGATTTGTGAGACAATCTCACTGATCTTTATTGATTATTATCTTTGTGAGTTGTTTCAAATAAGTTGATTGGTGTTGGAAAGGAGTAGGAAGTTCTTGCTTATAGTAGTACAAAAGGAGCTTGCTTTGACTATGACTTAGACTTTATCATGTCATGCTAGATGTTTTTTTGACTTTATGATTAGTGATTATTGTTGTATCATGACTTGTTCCAAACAATTAGGATTGCTTAATGTGCCTTGAAAGAATCATGCGTTGTTTTAGCATACAAAAGCATAGTATTGTGGTATTCTACTGTGATGCTTTGTTTGGGTTGACTTGGCACATGCTCACACCATGTTATGACTATGAACCAATCACCATAGCCTCTATGATCATTTAGTCCTAGTTTTATGCTTTGATTAGTAATGTTTTATCGCTCTGCATGATTATGGCCATTATTGCTCTCTTAGTTGGTCGCTCCCAGTCTTGCTAGCCTCCACTTGTATTGAGTAAGCTCTACTCATGCATCCAACTCCTAAGAAACCAAGTTATTACAAAGTGTCTACTATAAATTCCTATGCATGGTGTGTTATACCATTCCAAGTATATTCTTGTTTTCATCTATCTTCCAATTAAAAAGTATTTTGTTATGTGAAAACTTAGTGATTAAAGCTCTCACAAACTTGATGGCACACTTTATTTTTCTTGCCCCTAATAAACTTGAACCATTGTGTCATCTATGTTGTATATGCTTGCACTTATACGTTGGAATTAGCAGAACTGTGCTATCACGGGGAACGCTTTTAACATTGCACTTGTACTTTGTACACAATTGATATCATGCTCTTTTGTCAATGGATGTCGCCGGTGTGAAATAAAAGGGGAGATTGTAAATCCATGAAGTTATGTATGTGTGTTAGATAAACGCCTGGGCCGCTAGCCTAAGCCATGCCTAATCATGGTGGAAACTTGCAGCATCACCATAGTGAGCAATCTATGAAGCTTTCTTCTTATAAAAAAAGAGACATATTGAAAAGAGGAAAGAGAGAAAAAAACACCTTTTCCCATGGTAAATAAGAAGATTGCTGAGATGCTCATTGTCTGCTTGCCTTGTCATTTTGGTTATGGGATAGCTCTTGTACCATGTGCAAGGGGTACCCCGTTGGCGGTTCTCTATGATACACATGTACTTACTATGACAAGAACTTACTGGTGACAAAAGTTGAGTAGCATGAGGTGCGGCCCTCGTATTCAAGGGACATGAGATTGCCAACTTATACTTTGTCAAACATATACTCCATAGTTTGTTCACTTTAACCTTAATCACTTCAAGATGCTTATGATAGGGGCAATGAGAGCTGAAAGCTAACAAGTACCATAATTTTTGGAAGCTCTTTTTAAGACTTGAAATCCCTGGTTCCCTTTTAAGGGCCTTTCTTCTACTTTTATATTGAGTCTCCACCTTCTATCCTTAGGCACCAGTTAAGAGAGCATAGTTGCCATTCTTAGTTCTATGTGCATTGTCCCAAAACTTATTGATTGATGCATATTGTTGATATTACCTATTCTTGTGCTATTTGTTGATATTACCTATTCTTGTGCTATTTGTATCTAGTCACTCTTATGAACTTTGAAGGTGTCCTATGCATCTATTTGCTACTCCATGAGGGACAAGCTGAATGCCACTATGCTATGTTTTATATATGTGAAACAAACAAACGTTTTTCAATGCATTATTATTCATGAATCTTTGTTTGTATCCTTTCATGTTGCAGCATAGTTGCTATGTCATATTGTTAGAACTTCATGTTTCATGCTCATGTTTAGAGTACTTTGATCCTAGATTTCAATGCTTGCAAGTGGTTTAATCTTGATTGTGATGGTGCATGTCACCTCAAAAAATATTCTTTTTATCACTTACCTACTTGAGGACGAGCAGGAGTTAAGCTTGGGGATGCTTGATACGTCGTAAACGTATCCATAATTTTTGATGCTCCATGCTTGTTTTGTATCAACTTTTCTATGTTTTGTCTACACTTTGAGATATTTTTATACACTTTCTAGAAATAACCTATTGACAAGATGTCATAGTGCCAGTTGCTTGTTTTCTGTTGTTTTTGGTTTCAGAAAGCTAAAAAATGAATATTCTCGGAATTGGACGGGACAAAAGCCAAAGTTCATATTTTCCCTGAACGATACGAAAAATCGAAGACGAGACGGAGCAGGACACCAGGGTGGACACACCCTAGGTGAGCGCGGGGCCCACCCAAGCCACACCCACAGGGGTGTGGGCCCCTGGCCCTCCACCGACCTTGCCTCCTTCGCATATAAGAAGCCCCCGACTCAGAAACCCTAAAGGATTGAACATAAAGCCACGAAAAGTTCCATAGCGCCTCCGCCACCGAAGGGGAGATTTGGGGGACAGAAAGTCTCTGTTCCGGCCCCCTGCCGGGATGGGTAAGTGCCCCCGGAGCCATGTCCATCGATCTCCACCACCATCTTCATCATCGTTGCTGATACCCATGATGAGGAGAGAGTAGTTCTTCCTCGAGGCTAAGGGCTCTACTAGTAGCTATGTGTTCATCTCTCTCTCTATGCATGACCTTGTTGTGGTCATGAGCTTTGTAATCAAGTAGAACTACTCTGTTACTCAGGTGCTTCAATAGATCTCTGCTCTCCCCATGTATGTGAAAGTGACAGCGTGCACGCCATGGTGGCACTTAAGCTAGAGTCTACATAAATACTCATCGTGCTTTAATAGATCTATGCTTTCCCCACGTGTGTGAAAGTGACAGCGTGCACACCGTGTGTGGCACTTAGGCTAGATTACATATATATTTCATGAGTTATATTTTGAGTTGGTTGTCTCTATGAAATTGTGGTGTTTGTTGGAACCATCTAGTGCTCAAGGTGACTGTATAGGGTTATCTAGATTGGGAAAGGCGGACTTTTACGTGTAAAGTTATAGCCCTGCCATGGATAAGAGTGTCCAACCGGAGAGTAGTTAAGATTAGTATCATTAAGAGAAGATATTTATATGAGAGAGTGTTCACTAGTGAAAGTATGATCCCAAGGCCTTTTTTCTAAACATTGAAACACTGTTTGCATCTAGATCTGTTGCATGTTTGCTTGCTTCCATATTTTTTCCTTTAGTCTTTACCTCACTGTCAAGCTATTTTCTGGCACCATTACCACTTGTATTTAACTATATCTTCGCCAAACTAGTGCACCTATACACCTGACAAGTGTATTGGGTGTGTTGGGGACACAAGAGACTTCTTGTATCTTAATTGCAGGGTTGCTTGATAGGGATATCTTTGACCACTTCCTACCTGAATTCGATAAACCTTGGGTGATCCACTTAAGGGAAACTTGCTGCTGTTCTACAAACCTCTGCACTTAGAGGGCCAACAACTATCTACAAAAATAGAAGTGCGTAGACATCACCAATCCAGAGGAGACAAAAGAGATACAACGCCAAATTCAGGAACTACTCGACATAGATCATATTCGTGAGTCCCTTAGTGTAACACCCTCAGAATCGGCCCTATGATATATACAACGGTGACTCAAAGAGTCAAGAATACAAACAAAGATCCAAATCACCTTGAAAGCGATAGGCGTGGTCTCACGGACAAGAAGCAACAAAGGAAAAGAAGGCGCGATCGAGGCCGTGTGCACGCGAGCTAGAGAATGCGGGTCTCGCCTAGATCGGCCAAAGGGCACAGACACGCAGAGTAGAGCTCGGCCGTCCGCGCCATAGGAGACTATCATCAAGCAAACCCATCTGGCATTTCAGACCAAACGAGGAAGTCAACCGAGCATACCACCACGTTGGCGCTTTACTTATCCGATTATCGTTGCAGCAATTACTAGTCGTTTAGATAATCGTCCCGATAACAATTATCATGAGATAACCCCAAAACCTTGTTGGTACTTTTACTTAGCCATGCGTTGTAGTTGCAATAATTAATTAGCCATTCCATTATAGTGAAGCTGATTACTAGTCATTATAAGTCAAATTATAACAAACTTTAGTTATAGTCCATAACCGGCTTCTACGCGCTACCGAAAGATTTAACCGCAGGGTGCACCATACACCACCGTCGTCTCTAAGGACTAGGGGGTACGTAGCTTGCTTAGGGTGCGACAAGATGCCCCCAAACGAATAAAACCTCAAACTAGTTGTGGCCCCAGTACAATACTTTGAAATAATTCAATTTTAGTTGTTAAACAGGAATTAAAGTGAACAATAAGTAAACCATGATCATCTCCAACGAATTCTCCAACAAAGGTGAAGCAAAACACTTGAGCAATTCACGACACGCCGGGTCCATCTATCTACCAAAGTACAGGAATAGGATGAGTCCATGGCTATATATATCACGGCACGAAACTAGAGCAACACAGGATAGCAATAGATCGTAAATACTAGAAAGTAAGATAGGTAGAAAGGGATGCTGCGCTGAAAACATTGTCAAGGTTCAACAAGATCGGGCGGAGCTCACATCAACTCAACGGCCTTATCCGCGAAGAACCAAAACACTAGAAGAAACACGGATGCAATATTATGATGCATGTATGATGGATGACAATTTTAGGTGGTTCAAGTTGTTTAGCTACCCGCAATTTAATGTTGTATTAACAAGGCAAAATATCAATTTAAATGAGGCCAATATGAGACATATTTAGTCATTAGGTGAATAAACCAATGCTATGCATCGGGAAATGACAATTTAATGTGTAGCAAATTGACATGTTATAAAATAGGGTTCGAGGATAAGGGTCACACATCAAAGGCTCTCGTTAACTTGGATCTAAAGTGGTCTAGGGTTCGTTCGATCCGGGGTTCGCGTCCGGTCGAGGGTCGATCTTTCAGTCTCAGATCCGGGGTCTCGATGTCCGGAAGCGAACTTGTCGGGTAACTTCTCATCATCCGCGAAGGTCTTCGGGTTTTCGGGGTCTTTCGGGGTCACGCCATCGAAGCGGTCTTGGCGAAGAAAAGAAGTGGGCGTTCCCGCGTCGTCGATGTTCATCGCCCGCCTCACCAGCGCCTCTCCGTGGCTCCATGCCTCCCTTGAGGATCATCGGTGTTCGTGAGGGCCGGTGGGCGCGTCGTCGTTGTGCGTAATGTGGGGGGGGGTGGGTGGGTGGTGAGTTCTTTGAGAGAGAGGAAAGGAGAGAGAGGGCTAGGTGGCGCTAGGTGATTTGATGAGGTGGCGCCCAGGATTGGGTGGGGTGATGTGGAGGGTGGGTTGGGTAGACTAGTGGGTGAGTTTAGGATTTAGGGGTGGACCGTTTTAAAAAAGTCGGGTCGGGTTTTGGCCTGCTCGATTGCCGCCTACTAAAAATAATTTAATATTTATTTTATTTTCAAATATCTTGGTAACTAGTTTTGGCAAACAAAATATTCAAACATCCGTTGGCGTTTGAATAAAAGACGGGCGTTTTATAAAACAAAACGGGCTTAGCAAACATAGCTTTGGCAAACAATGCATGATGATGACGATGCAATGCACAAATTCAACGCGATTTTCTAGTAGTGGTTTTGCGGGATGCCACACTTAGCCCATGTGATGTTCCTATTATTTTGGTACCTAAGAAAGATGGTTCTTCACGCATGTGTACTGATTGTAGATCTATCAATAATATTACTATTAGATATCGTCATCTTATTCCATGTTTAGGTGACATGCTTGATGAATTGAGTGGCTCTACCATGTTTTCTAAAGTTGATTTGCATAGTGGTTACCACCAGATTTGCATGAAATTGGGAGATGAATGGAAAACTGCATTTAAAACTAAGTTTGGTTTATATGAGTGGTTGGTGATGCCGTTTGGTTTAACTAATGCACCCAGCAAATTTATGAGATTAATGTACGAAGTTTTACGTGCTTTCATTGGACGTTTTGTGGTAGTCTAATTTGATGATATTTTGATTTATAGCAAATATTTAGAGGATCATTTGGAACATTTATGTGTTGTTTTCAATGCTTTACGCGATGCACGTTTGTTTGGTAATCTTGAGAAGTGCACATTTTGCACCGATCGAGTTGCATTTCTTGGCTATGTTGTTACATCATAGGGTATTGAAGTGGATCCAGCCAAGATTGAAGCTATTGAGAATTGTCCGCAGCCCAAGACGGTCACACAAGTGAGGAGTTTTCTTGACCTCGCTGGTTTTTATAGGCGCTTTATGAAAGACTTTGGATCAATTTCCGCGCCGTTGAATGAACTTACCAAGAAGGATATGCCCTTTGTTTGGGGCGATGCACAACAACAAGCCTTCGTGATATTGAAAGATAAGTTAACACATGCTCCATTACTCCAACTTCCTGATTTTAATAAGACTTTTGAGCTTGAATGTGATGCTAGTGGAATTGGTTTGGGAGGTGTGTCATTAGAAGACGGAAAACCTTTTGTATATTTTAGTGAGAAATTGAGTGGGGCTAGTCTGAACTATTCTACTTATGATAAAGAATTATATGCGCTGGTTCGGACATTAGAAACTTGGCAACATTATCTATGGCCTAAAGAATTTGTTATACATTATGATCATGAATCTTTGAATCTTTGAAGCATATTTGTAGTCAAGCTAAGTTGAATCGTCGTCATGCAAATTGGGTTGAATTTATTGAGTCTTTTCCTTATGTTATCAAACATAAAAAGAGTAAAGATAATGTTATTGCTGATGCTTTATCGCGCCGTTATACTTTGTTATCTCAACTTGATTTCGAAATCTTTGGATTGGAAACTATTAAGGAACAATATGTGCATGATGCTGAATTTAAAGATGTGTTGCAGAATTGTAGAGATGGTAGAACATGAAACAAGTTTGTCTTCAATGATGAATTTGTGTTCCGTGCTAACAAACTATGCATTCCAGATAGTTTCGTTCGTCTTTTATTATTACAGGAGGCGCATGGAGGAGGATTGATGGGACACTTTGGTGTCAAGAAAACGAAGGATGTTCTTGCTGCACACTTATTTTGGCCACGTATGCGTCGAGATGTTGAGATATTCGTAGAACGCTCCACTACTTGTCAAAAAGCTAAGTCTCGCCTTAATCCACATGGTTTATATATGCCTCTTCATGTTTCTAGTGTTCCTTGGAAGGATATTTCTATGGACTTTGTTTTGGGATTGCCTCGTACACATAAGAGGAGGGATAGCATTTTTGTTGTTGTGGATCGGTTTTCTAAGATGACACATTTTATTCCTTGTCATAAAATGGATGATACTGCGCATATTGCTGATTTGTTCTTTCGTAAAATTATTTGTTTACATGGTGTGCCAAATACTATTGTTTCTGATCGTGATACTAAATTTTTTAGCCACTTCTGGAGATGTTTATGGGCTAAGTTGGGGACTAAATTGCTGTTTAGTACTACATGTCATCCCCAAACTGATGGACAAACTAAAGTAGTGAATAGCACTTTGTTTACTATGTTGTGGGTTGTTTTAAAGAAGAACTTAAAATTGTGGGAAGAGTGTTTACCTCGTATAGAATTTGCTTATAATCGTTCGCTGCATTCTACCAAAAAGATGTGCCCATTTGATATTGTGTATGATTTTGTTCCTTGTGCACCTATTGATTTATTTCCATTACCTTCTTCGGTGCAAACTAATTTGGATGCTACACAACATGCACAGATGATATTAAACTTACATATGACTACTAAGATAACATAAAACACATGAATGCTAAGTATAAACTTGTTGGGGATAAAGGGAGAAAGCATGTTGTGTTTGATGTTGGTTATCTTGTTTGGTTACATTTGCGTAAAGATCGTTTTCCTGATTTGTGCAAGTCTAAGTTAATGCCACGTGCTGCTGGTCCTTTTAAGGTGTTAGAGAAAATAAATGATAGTGCATATAAACTTGAGTTACCAACAAATTTTGGTCCGATTAGTCCTACGTTTAACATTGCAGATTTGAAGCCTTACTTTGGTGAGGAAGATGAGATTGCGTCGAGGACGACTTCAAGTCAAGAAGGGAACATGATGTGGACATCCCATCTATTGATATAACTGTTGCACCTACAACTACACACATACAAGGACCTATCACTTGAGCTCGTGCCAAGCAACTTAATTATCAGGTACTTTCGTTTCTTGGAACTATTCCTTATATACATGAGAATATGATGCTGCCTAAATCAGATATGTTTGTTACTCTTAGGAATAATGGACCTAGCAAGGATGAGAAGGACAAGCATTGGAGCATGATCATGCATGGAGATGGCAACAAGCATGTGAGGATTTAAGAGCACGCCACGAGTGGAGATTTTAGAACTTTAAAGCCACCATAATGAAGATTGAAGGCTTGGACGAAATATTTAAGATTAATACTTCACAAATTCGTCCATAGTTTAATATGGTGTTGCGACACCTTTATTTTGGGCCAGGCCCGTGTAATTTTCTCAGGATTTTAAATAGCCACTTTTTGGAGTCCGTATTTGAGGAGAAAAGGACTTCTAGGGTTGTATACAGCCACCACCTCTATGGCTGGCCGAAACCCTACTTTTTCCTCCTTAAATACTCCCCATAGCTGTCACTTTAGACTCGGATTTTGTCTAGACATAAAGTTAGCCATCATAGCAACTTCGCCAAGGCTCGAGCGTCGCAGAGGCCTCTTGTACTTTGCACCTATACAGGATTCCACCTTTTCAATAAAGCTTTCATCTTAATCTGCAATATCTCGATTGCAATATTAGTTTTTACTTGTTCTCAATTTCAGGTAGGAATTAAGACCCTCGCTGGTCAGGCTGATTGTGCTTCTGCAAGATCGATAACCTCCAAGAGATTGTCCTAGCGATTGCATTGGCGCTCGTGCTCGCATGTGTAGTCGGATTGTCAAGCCCAAACTCCACCCAGATCGACTATCACCATCTCATCGAAAGATCGGACACCTTCGCCCTATCGGATATGTGCTTCACCTCGCTCAACATGCGTGTCACACCATCATGTGTCCTGATCTTAACAGATCCAACACCAACAATATGGCATGGATTGTCATCCCCCCCCCCACAAAATCTCTAGTCTGATACTCATATGAACTAAACCAATCTTTGTTACAACAAATATGAAACGAACATGAAGTATTAAGTATCCATTCATCATCACGAGAAGCACAAGTAGCAAAAACAGCTAAGCATTCACCATCAGAACTGTCAGAAACAACAGCTGCCTTACCAGAACCTTCAGACTTATCTTTCGGTTGATAAGTTCCATTCCTTTTCTCCTTATTCTGCAACTTCCAACAATCAACAATAACATCATTAGATTTCTTATAATACCTATAGAATTTGTCCTTTCCCTTGGACTTTGAACGACCTCTGTTGTCCTTGCTCTTATCTCTGTTGCCATAGTTATTGTTCCTTTGCTCGGTCCTGCCACGGACCTGTAGAGCCTCACCCTTGGATGATGTCCCATCTGCACCTACCATAGTTTTCATCGTTTCCCTTTGTTTGAGGGCATCATGTACTTCGACAAGGGTTAGTTCATCACGACTCAACAATATTGTATCACGAAAATGTGTATAGAAACTAGGCAATGGGCATAAGAGTAGAAGAACTAAATCCTCATCATCATATTTTACCTCCATAGACTGCAAGTCTGAAACGATCTCTTTAAAAAATAGATATGTGATTTATTACCGATCCACCTTCTTGCAACCTATGTGAGAACAACTTCATCTTCACGTTCATTTTACTGGTTAGATCCTTTGACACATAGATCGTTTCTAGTTTTGCCCACATGGCAGCAGCGGATTTCACCTCCAGTACTTCCTGCAAAATATTATTGGACAATTGAAGTTGAATCAAAGACAAAGCCTTACGGTCCTTCCGCTTCTCTTTGGCGGACCAGGTCTTAGCATCCTTTTCGCTGAATCCATCCAGCGCTTCATCCAGATCAGAAGTTTGGGCGAGAATCACCCGCATCTTCACCTGCCACAAGGAGAATCTTGTGGTGTAGTCCAGCTGTGGTAGATCGAACTTCAATGACGACATGTCGCAAACCCTAGATTGGAACCTAGGGCTCTGATACCACTTGTTATAACTGCGACAAGTAAATAACGAAGATCAGAATCAAAATATAGCAAAGGGGACATAGATTTAACGTGGAAAAACCTTTCTAACAAAGAGAGGAAAAAACCACGGGCGTCGGCCAGCAAAACTTCACTATATCGGGGAGTGTTTACAAATACCGGGGATTTCACAGATACAACTTATCCCAACCGACGGCTTATAAAGGGTTTATATATCGGTGGAAACCAAAGTCTTCAACGATCAGGCCTCGCTCCACTCCTCAGAAGTTAGAGCATGTCTAGTAGAGCCCCTAAACCCTTATCAAACCGTTTTTTTTATAGTTTTGAGGGTCCAATTCCCGTAGAATAGAACCCCTAAACCCTCAAAAAAAATTGAGGGTCCAACTCTCAGCCCGTGCTCATCCCTGTAGAAGTGAGGGTTGGAGGCTCCAACCCATACCCCGACCCGGCCGTCTTCACAACGAGCGCGGGAAGGAAATTTCCCCTCCCGCATCCTACCCCGCACCGCCGGCCGCCGCCTCTGCCCGCCCCGGCCGCCTCCCGCTGCCGATGAGCCGCCTTGGCCCCCTCCCCTCCTCATGGCGTCCGCCTCTGGCTCCTCCCGCCATGGGCGGCTACCTCACTTGGGCCCGGCTCCGGCCCCCACCTCCTGGGCCTCCTCATCCCCCGCCCCTACCTCCTCGGCCCCCTCGTCCGCTGTGGTGACCCAGCATACCACTGCATGATGTAGTATACTATAGTCGTTGACATAACACCAATGAAACACCGTTCACTAGTATTACATCCCTCAGAATGGCACAACAGAAACACAGCGGGTCCAATACATGGCTAGAGGTTACAACTCACTCTTTACATAAGATCCAGAGAACACTCTAGGTTAAAGAGAGATAACGAATTTCTTACGGAGAATAATCAAAGATAAATAACGCAAAATCAATCATATTATTAAGTCTAGTATTCTAGCTAAGAGGTTGGCATTGCTGCTATTGCAACGCACTACAGAAATAGGTTCTTTGGCTAGAGATTATATTCCTAACTAATCAGTAACTACGCCTTCACTTGAGTTGAGGTATATGTCGACTTCCTTGTCTTCATTGAAGAGCTTTAGCTGGGCATGATAAGTCCTGGAGCATATCTTAATGTGGTTGTTGCCTATTCTAACTTCGGAATCTAGAAAGGGTTAAGAAGACACTTTGAGTACGAGCGTACTCAGCAAATTCACTAAAAAAGGAGTGTTTGATGCACTATAACTACAACCACAAACCGTAGGTCGTAGGCGATGCAAGTTTTTATAAACATTTCTTAACAGGTTGTTTTTATTCTGAAAAGCTATGTCCGTTAGCCTTCACGGGTTTACCAGAACTTTCATGGAGTTCCTTTCCCGCCACGTTCGTAGCTCCTTCCCGGAACAGGGAGTAACAAGTTACAGTTCTTACACTCTGCAGATGTGTGTCACTTTATCCATGAGAGATCAACTCTTTGTTCCACAACCGGGTAGCTTATTCCCGTCCACAATTCCATGATGTGGGGCCCAGAAGATGATCCAAGCCAATCACTGCCCCCTTCGTGACCTCGCATGCCTCCTTGGTGTACACCATGCCCACATAAAGGATTACGGCAATGGTTTGTACAAATCGTTAGATGTCAGAACTATCGTGGGACGTTGTGAAGGGAATATGCCCTGAGAGGCAATAATAAATTGTTTATTATGTGTATTCCAAGTATATGATAGATGTTTATTTTGCATGCTATAATTGTATTAATACGGAAACGTTAATACATGTGTGTTTAATAAACAAACAGAAAGTTCCTAGTTAAGCCTCTCTCATAAACTAGCTCGTTGATTAACAAGATGATCAAGGTTTCCTGATCATGGACATTGGATGTTGTTAATAACGGGATCACAACATTAGTGTAATGATGTGATGAACATTCATCCGAAGTATAGCATTACGATCAAAGTCATTGAGTTTATATGGCTATAACAACTTACGAAGTGATCCTAATCCTTAGACCATGAGATCATGTCAATCACTAACAGGAAGAGTTTCTTGATAACATCAAACGTCACACCGTAACGGGTGATTATAAAGATGGGTTGAACTAATAAAGTGTTATGTTGAGGCTCATGGATCAAGAGTGGAATTTGTTCATCCCGATGACGGATAGATATACTCTGGGCCCTCGGTGATATCACATTGATTAGCTTGCAAGCAAGTGATTTGATCACTAGAATGTTATATCACGGGAACAAGAAAAGAGTACATGTAGATCAAACTAGGTATGGAGATACCGATGATCGAATCTCGGACATGTAATATATCGTGAAACAAAGGGATTAAGATACTAGCGTGAAAGGTTCCGACGATCACAAGAAAGTCATCGTTGAATGTGTGGGAGTCGTATGGGTCTCAGATCCCGCTCGATTATTGATCCGAGAGGGTCTCGATCATGTCCGCATTATTCACGAACCGTAGGGTGACACACTTAAGAGACACCGACATCCAATTGGAGCAAAAGTTTCATGCGAAAGAATAAACAAGCGCAGGAATTTATTTCACTAGATAAATGTGTTTTCGGGTGAAATTGCATAAAGTGGTTATGCATGTGAAATAGAATTCTAGCAAGGGGTTATTGTGAATGTTTGTCATTAAAGTAATTGACAAAATTCTGAATAAAATAAAAGAGTTTTATTTAATGAGAGTTTGCATTAAATTTGGTGGAAATTTAATGGGTTTTTGAGTGGGATTTTGAGTGGACTTTTGAAGGGTCATTTTGTGAGTGGAGTGTCCACCCACATGATGAGGGAGGGCAGGGGCAGCCCCATGCGCCACCCCTTGGGGTTCCCCCTCCTCCTATAAAGGAGCCCTCCTCTCACTTCTCACTTACACCTCCTCGTGAAGGATCTCTCTCCCCTCTAGAATTTATCCCCATGGTCTCGGACTAGCGAGATACATGTTCGTGGCTTTTCGGCAAGAAAGAGTTGTGCTTCCTGCATCGCTGGGCGAGGCGGAGGTTGCTCGGTGCCTCGAGCGTGTGTGCGAGCACGGATCTTAGCGATTGCTAGGACTTCCTCTCGATCTTGAGATCGGCAGAGATCGTCTACATCAACCACGAGTTTGGACTCGTTAAACTTTGTCGGTCTTCAAGGGTATGTTCTCTACGGATGTACATCCGCCCGCTGTTTGTATCTAGTATAAATAGATCTTGGTATATAGTTCACACCGTAGGAAAATTTTTGTTTTCTATCTTGCGAACCCTTGATGGTATCGAGCCGGATCTATGCGTAGATACTTTACGGGTAGTACACATATGAGTATGTGGGCGATGATGATCATGTTGTTGCTCCTTTCTTGTGATTTTGGATATTGGTGGCATAGTGGGATGAAGCGGCCGGACAAACTTTACATGTCCTCGCACATGAGACTGTTCCACGCTTGACATGCAACTAGTTTGCATAAGTGGCTAGCGTGTCTGTCTCTCCTACTATAGTCAATATCTATTTTGCAAGCGAGTTGTCAACAATTTGATTATCCTCGTTGTGGTTCATGTTCGTAGGTAAGAACGGTTCTATCTCGAAAGCCCTCACCACGTAAAACTTGCAATGGATAAATTAGAAGCGTCTAGTTTAGATTGTTCTGGGCTAGTGTTATGATATGGTAGTGTTGTAAGTAGAAGTATGAGATGATACTCTTACAACACATAGCGTAAAACCCATAGATTGTGGATTTACACATATAGGTATGATAGTGATCATACCACGATGCACATGATAGAGATCATCTGCGGGAACCATATAATTTCACTATTAAACATATGATGTTTGATTGCATCTTATATTGCTTGTTTAGCGCTTTGTTAAGCATAATAAGATGATCCTCATTTTAAATATCAAGATAAGAATGTGTTCTCCCTTTAGTATGCACCGATTATGTTTTCGCTCCAAGACATCACGTGATGATCGGGTGTACTTGGATCCTCGACCATACTTGGTGTAATTGCACGCAAATACTAAGGTTCTAACTTGGCGAGCCTAGCATGTAGACATGGCCTCGGAACCGAAAGGTTAAGCATGAGTCATATAGTTGATATGATGCCCATTTGATGCTCGCCTTTGAAGCTATACACTCACGTGATGATCGGACTTGGTGTAGTGGATTTGGTTCATGTAATCACCAAAAGGACACGAGGGATGTCGCTTTTGAGTGGGAGTTCATTCGTAATATATATTAGTTGAACTCAATCTATCATACACTTAGTCTAAACTTTACAAATTCTGTTGTAGATGGCACCACCCTTTTAATTTCAATGCGTTCATGGAGAAAGAGAAACTCGGTAGCAACTTTCTTGAATGGGCCATGAATTTGAGGATTCTCCTCTCTGCACAAAAGCAATATGTGCTAGAAGCGCCGTTAGGCCCCACCTTTGACGATGCCTGACGAGGAGAAGAATGTCTATCGACTCGTCGGAGGACCACAACTTAGTTCATTGCGGCATATTGTATGGGCTAGAGCGGAACTTGAAAGCGTTTCGGCAATGCTTTTGATACAATGGGTGAGTTGAAAATGATTTTCGACACACATCTTGCCAGAGAGCTACAATGCTTGAAAAGTTCTTTAGCTGCATGATGGAAGGGTTAGTGAGCATGTACTCAAGATGTCGCCGATAAGCTTGTGTCCTTGGAATAACGATTCCCATTGACTTAGGCATCCATCGTGTTCCGCCACCTAGCTATAAGAGCTTCGTGATGAACTATAATATGCAAGGCATGAAGAAGTCTCTCCCGAGCTTACAATGCTTAAAAAGTGGAGATCAAAAGGAACATCAAGTGTTGATGATCAATAGGAACACTGGTTTCAAGAAAGACAAGAAGGAAAGCGGAAGGAAGTAAGGCGGCAAGCTGTTGCGCTGAAAAAAACCCGAGTTGGACCTAAGTCGATATCAGTGCTACTATTGTAAGGGATTGCCATTGGCGCCCCAAGTATCTGGCGGACAAGAAGGCGGCAAGGCAAACAAAGGTATATATGATATACATGTTATTGATGTGTACTTGACTAGTGCTTATTGCTAATATTTGTAACTCGAATCGGGCGACCGCTAGCAAGGGTGAGGTCAAGATGCGTGTCGGCAATGGATCAAACGTTGATGTGATCGCCTTTAACGCTACCTCTCCACTTACCGTCGGGATTAGTTATAAACTTAAATAATCATTATTTGGTGCCGAGCATGAACATTGTATCTGGATCATGTTTGATGCAAAGTGGTTTTCATTCAAATCGAGAACAATGGTTGTTCCATTTATATGAATGAAATCTTTTATGGTCATGCACCAATGTTGAATGGTTTATTTCTGTTGGATCTCGATGATAATGTTACACATATTCATAATATTGATGCTAAAAGGATTAAACTTAGTGATGATATATCCATATATGTGGAGGTCATATTGGCATTAAGCATGAAGAAGCTCCATTCGGATGGACTTTTAGAATCACTTGATTATGAATCATTTGATACATGTGAGCCATGCCTTATGGGCAAGATGACTAGAACGTTTTCGGTTCAATGGAGCAGGCGACATTTATTGGAAATCATACATTCGATGTATGTGGTCCAATGAGTGTGGTGGATATCGTTATTTTGTTACTTTCACGGATGATTTGAGTAGATACGGTTATATCTACTTGATGAAACACAAGTCTGAAACCTTTGAAAAGTTCAAGGAATTTGAATGAAGTGGAAAATCATCGTAATAGAAAGATCAAATTTCTGTGGAGGTGAGTATCTAAGTTACGAGTTTAGCACTCACATGAAAGAGTGTGGAATTGTTTCACAACTCACAGCTGCCGGAACACCACAGCGAAATGGTGTGTCAGAACGTCGTAATCGTACTTTATTAGATATGGTTCGATCTATGATGTCTCACGGACTTGCCGTTGTCATTTTGGGGTTATGCACTAGAAACTGCATTCACTTTAAATCGGGCACCATCTAAATCTGCTGAAACGACACCGTATGAATTGTGGTTTGGAAACAAACCTATCATTCTTAAAGTTTGGGGTTGCGATGTTTATGTGAAGAAACTTCAACGGATAAACTCGAACCCAAAGCGGAAAAATGCGTCTTCATAGGATACCCTAAAGAAACTATTGGGTATTCCTTCTATCACAGATCCGAGGGCAAGGTTTTTGTTGCCAAGAATGGATCCTTTCTAGAGAAAGAGTTTCTCGCGAAAGGTGTGAGTAGTCGGAAGGTAGAACTCGAAGAGGTTATGGAACCTTCTCTTCAAAGTATGGCGAGTAGCCAGTCACGGAAGTCGTTCGAGTTGGCTCCACTGTTGAAGAAGGAACTAATGATAATGATCATGAAACTCAAAAGAGTACTACCGAACCTCGCAGGTCAACAGACGTGCGGCTCCGGAAATCTGTCATAAATTTCATGGTTGATGAAAATAATGACCTGCGACGTATGAAGAAGCGATGATGAGCCAGTTCAACAAATGGTTAGAAGCCATGAAATCCGAGATGGAATCCATGTATGAAAATCAAGTTTGGAACTTGGTGGAATTACCTCACGACCAAAGGCCGTGGAGAACAAATGGATTTTCAAAAGGAAAATCGTCGATGGTAATGTGACCATCTATAAAGCTCGACTTGTCGCAAAGGGGTTTCGACAAATTCAAGGAGTTGACTACGATGAGACTTTCTCTCCGTAGCGATGCTAAAGTCGATTAGGATTATGTTAGCAATTCTGCATATTTCGATTATGAAATATGGCAGATGGATGTCAAAACCGCGTTTCTCAATGGTAATATTGAAGAAGAGTTGTATATGATACAACCAAAGGGTTTTGTCGATCCTAAGGATGCTAACAAGGTGTGCAAGCTTCAGCGATCCATCTATGGATTGAAGCAAGCATCACGGTTGGAATCTCCGCTTTGATGAGGTGATCAAAGAGTTTGGATTTGTCCAAACTTATGGAGAAGCTTGTATTTACAAGAAAGTGAGTGGGAGCAATGTGGCATTTCTGATACTATATGTGGATGACATATTATTGATCGGAAATGATATAGAACTTTTAAACAGTGTTAAAAGTTATCTAAACAGCAAATTTTCAATGAAGGACCTGGGTGAAGCATCTTACATATTAGGCATAAAGATCTATAGAGATAGATCTAGGCGCCTAATAGGGCTATCGCAAAGTACATACCTTGATAAGATTTTAAAGAAGTTTAAAATGGACGGAAGTAAGAAGGGGTTCTTACCTATGTTGCAAGGCAAGACATTGAGTAAGACTCAAAGTCCGGCTTCGGCGGAAGAAAGAGAGATAATGGACAAAGTCCCTATGCTTCACCATAGGCTCTATAATGTACGCCATGCTATGTACAAGACGGATGTGGCACGCTATTAGTTTGACTAGTAGGTACCAATCGGATCCAGTTGAACACTGGATAGCGGTCAAGAATATCCTTAAGTACTTGAGAAGAACTAAGGATATGTTTCTTGTATCTGGAGGTGAAGAAGAGCTCGCTAAGTGTTATGTCGGCTAGCTTTGACACCGATCCGGATGACTCTAAGTCTCAATCCGGATCGTATTTCTCATGAATGGCGGAGCGGTTAGTTGGAGGAGCTCCAAACAACCTGTGGTAGCGGGATCAACAACGGAGGCGAATATGTTCGCTTGAGCGGCTCGGAAGCGCTTTGGATGAAGGAGTTCATATCCGAACTAGGAGTTGTGGGCGTTGGACCCAATGGTGATCTATTGTGACAACAATGGTGCCATTGCCAATGCCAAAGAGCCAAGGTCTCACAAGCATTCCAAGCATATTAAGCGCCGGTTTCACTCCATCCATGAGCATGTCAAGGATGGAGATATAAAGATTTAGAAGTACATACGGATCTCAATGTAGCAGATCCGTTGACTAAAACTCTCCTAGAGCAAAACATGATCAACACGAACTCAATGGGTGTTAGATATATCACTATGTAACTAGATTATTGTCTCTAGTGCAAGTGGGAGATCAAGGGAATATGCCCCGAGAGGCAATAATAAATTGTTTATTATGTGTATTCCAAGTATATGATAGATGTTTATTTTGCATGCTATAATTGTATTAATACGGAAGCGTTAATACATGTGTGTTTAATAAACAAAGAAAGTTCCTAGTTAAGCCTCTCTCATAAACTAGCTCGTTGATTAACAAGATGATCAAGGTTTCACGATCATGGACATTGGATGTTGTTAATAACGGGATCACAACATTAGTGTAATGATGTGATGAACATTCATCCAAGTATAGCATTACGATCAAAGTCATTGAGTTTATATTGCTATAACAACTTACGAAGTGATCCTAATCCTTAGACCATGAGATCATGTCAATCACTAACAGGAAGAGTTTCTTGATAACATCAAACGTCACACCGTAATGTGGGTGATTATAAAGATGGGTTCAGAACTAATAAAGTGTTATGTTGAGGCTCATGGATCAAGAGTGGAATTTGTTCATCCCGATGACGGATAGATATACTGGCCCTCTCGGTGATATCACATTGATTAGCTTGCAAGCAAGTGATTTGATCACTAGAATGTTATATCACGGAACGAAAAGAGTGCATGCCTTTAACGAGATCAAACTAGGTATGGAGATACCGATGATCGAATCTCGGACATGTAATATATCGTGAGACAAAGGATTAAGATACTAGCGTAAAAGGTTCCGACGATCACAAGAAAGTCATCGTTGAATGTGTGGAGTCGGTATGGGTCTCAGATCCGCTTCGATTATTGATCCGAGAGGGTCTCGATCATGTCCGCATTATTCACGAACCGTAGGGTGACACACTTAAGAGACACCGACATCCAATTGGAGCAAAAGTTTCATGCCGAAAAGAATAAACAAGCGCAGAATTTATTTCACTAGATACCTAAAGCAGTTTTGGTGAAATTGCATAAAGTGGTTATGCATGTGAAATAGAATTCTAGCAAGGGTTATTTGTGAATGTTTGTCATTAAAGTAATTGACAAAATTCTGAATAAAATAAAAGAGTTTTATTTAATGAGAGTTTGCATTAAATTTGGTGGAAATTTAATGGGTTTTTGAGTGGGATTTTGAGTGGACTTTTGAAGGGTCATTTTGTGAGTGGAGTGTCCACCCACATGATGAGGGAGGCAAGGGGCAGCCCCATGCGCGGCCACCCCTTGGGGTTCCCCCTCCTCCTATAAAGGAGCCTCCTCTCACTTCTCACTTACACCTCCTCGTGAAGGATCTCTCTCCCTCTAGAATTTATCCCCATGGTCTCGGACTAGCGAGATACATGTTCCCGTGGCTTTTGGCAAGAAAGAGTTGTGCTTCCGCTGCATCGGGGCGAGGCGGCGAGGTTGCTCGGTGCCTCGAACGTGTGCGAGCACGGATGCTTGATTTTGGCGCTAGGACTTCCTCTCGATCTTGAGATCGGCAAGAGATCGTCTACATCAACCACGAGTTTGGACTCGTTAAACTTTGTCGGTCTTCAAGGGTATGTTCTCTACGGATGTACATCCGCCCGTTGTTTGTATCTAGTATAAATAGATCTTGGTATATAGTTCACACCGTAGGAAAATTTTTTGTTTTCTATGCTGCGAACCCTTCACGTTGAGGGTTTCCACCCATATCCTGCATATCCTCTACGAATTACCAATTAATATGCACGCTACAAGGATAACAGCCACGACTTGCACATCCGACTTCATGCGAGAGGAAGAAGATACATCTGACTTCTCCGTCCCATTCCAAATCTCATGGTCAACGCGTAATATACGGCGCAAGAATCACTGGCGACATTGGTGGTTAAGTCCTATGTGATATAGTTCTGAACAGTGGTATTCCAACTGTTAGATTTAATAGATTAGTTGATCACCCTAGATCAGTAACCGATAGTTCACATTATTATCTAAACTAGTGTTTTTAGACCCTTTTCAATGAAGGTGATAACAACACTAGATTTGTAAAATACTTTACAGAAAATAAACAAAGGACATGAGCAAGTGTGAACTTGCCTTTTGTGATTGCAAGATTATGCACTCACGGTCTTCGAGTCAGTATAAGATCCAAAATCTGAAATCAGCATCATTGGTCCGGTAAGGACTAATGTTTAAAGAAGCAATATGCTTTTATGCATAAGTAATGTGATGCATGTTCTAAACGCAAATCCCGGGGATAACGTTGTCCTAGGGTTTGGATTTCGAAAATGGCTACTTTGGAATATGTGGTCCTTTTAGATAGGTTTCACATTTGTGCTTTGATTAGAGCTTGTGAGTGGTTGTGGGCAACACTTATGTAGCAATAAAATACATATACTGATATAATGCTAGTAAATATTGCTTATAGAAAAGTTCTTGTTTGAAGTAGCAAGAATAATAACCTTCGACGAAAAGGTTTCTTTTCTAAGGTCTAGACAAGCTTTGGGGTTAGTTAGTGGTGGTTGATGTTATTTGTTTGCTCGAATGGTTTGGCTTGAGTTGCTTTATAACTTAATTACTTCAGACCAAAGTTAACTATTAAACATATAATAATGTTTATAGTGTTATATTTAGATTCTTGGAGACTAAAGTTAACTTTAAAATATAGATAGTCTTGAGGGTTTAATACTTATAACATTGGTATCTTGTGTATCTGGAATGTTTCCTTTAGGTTACTTAATATTAGTGATCCTTTTTACTTAGTGTAGTGGTTTCTTGATTTTATAATGGAGTAGTAGCATTTATCTTTTATAAAGGAGTGATTATGGTTTATACACCAAAATATAATATTACTTAACTACTTATGGATTTATTATAGTGTGGTGGTAGTTTTTGTAATCTGGTGGTTAAAGTAGGTAGGACTGATCTGGTTTATTCACAAGTTGTTCTTTAGGGTTTTTATTATGAATAGGAATCCTTTGAGAATATAATCTTCCCTTAAGATTGGGGATAATTTAAATAAAAGGTATTTACAATGTTTTGAACCATTATGGTCTTATATTATTAATATTTAAGACTAATACTATTTATTAGACTTATTTGACATATTTTAGGAATATTAATAAATTTTATTTATCCTTATATGAATTATTAATGAAGTAAATAATTTTAAATTTGAGTTATTAAAATATTTAAATTTTTATTTAACTCAAAAGGAGAATATTAGATTTTTAACATGTAGATATTATTTTTGTGATCATTTTGGTATATTACATTTACTTTTGTGATTTATAAATAATAAGATATGATTTTTACAATTCTTATTACTTTATAATTACTTAATAAATAATAAATATTTACTTAAGTGAAATAATAATACATGATTATAGTTTAAAATTATAATTCTTATTTTTCTAAGGTTTTTTGGTATCCTATTTTTTTTAAAATATTTACCATTTTTAAAATATGAATTATCAAAGTTTTATTACTTATAAAACCTTTATTGAATAATATTTATTTAAATGTTCATCATAACAATATTTGATAATAGTTTTAAGTTATAGATTTTATTTTTCTGAAAATTTTCATATATTATATACATTTTTCTGAATTATAAATCAAAAGTTATTAACTAAACAAGATTTAATCATTTATTTGATTTCTGAAATATTAATAATTGAGTTTATAACATTTTATTACTTCTTAAACAGGAAATACTTTTTACATCGTACCTAGAGCTAGCCCCAGTCACTGACTAGTGGGCCCTGGTCCACCTCAGCTCTCTGGTTTAGAAAATGCATATGTTACTGACCCTTTCTCTACTCACAGTCAATGACACATGGGCCCAAGGCCATGTCATCAGCCACGCGAGGCAAGACCAGTCAAACTAGCTGACGTGGTTTGATCATGAGGTGAGCATGACATCACTCGAGTTGATCCTCACTATTTGAGGATCAATCAATCGATCTGGTGCAAGCGCGGGGCTGTGGTTAGGTTCGTTGGACAGAGGGAATCGAGGCGATCCTATTGATGGTGGCGCCGCTATCTAATGGTCATCGGAGGGTCATCGGCGACGAGCTTCCGCGGCAGCCAGCGGCGATGCTCAACAAAACTAGACCTACGGTGCGAATCAGCAAACGAAACTAGGGTCTAGAGATGTGTAATCTTACCCTGATGACGATAGAGCGGTCGAGGAGGCTTGGGGAGGCGTGACGATGGCGAATCGACGGTAATGGCCACGGCGGCCGAGGAAAAGGAATGCTCGATTTCACATGATTCCCGGCGAGCGGGCCTCCGTGCTTGGTCCTAGATGGTTCAGTCCACGACGACGTGTCCAACGGTGGCTACCACAAGGCAAGGGGTGGTCGGAGTTGGCTGGAATGATGAACTCTGACGAGCTAGGTTTTCGGGTGAAGGAAGGAAGTGAGTCTGGAGAGCGAGATTGAGGATGACGATGAGCAAGGTTGTCGCGGTGGCCTTCTTATCCTCTCCTAGCAACAGCGGCGTTGATCTTGGCGCAAAGACGGCGATGACAGCATCGGGCGACGACAAGCTCTGTCAGCGAGCTGTCTGTGTGCGTGACGATGACGACGATTGCTGTTTTGCGGATAACCCCCTGACGATTCTTTCTTCTCAACCCGCAGTCCTTATCTGGCCCCACTTGTCAGTCATAGAAGAAAAAGAACTGGGATGGTTACTGGGTCGTTGTGGTCTGCACAGGGGCGTTAGGTAAGCAGGTAGGGTTGGGCTGCGGCCAGGTAGTGTTTTTATTTGTTTCACCCTTTTTCTATTTTCTGTTTTCTTATTCAGATTTGAATTTGACTTAGATTTTGAACTTTTCTTTGTAGAATTTCTTTGCTGGATAATTTCAATAATACAAAAATACAGTTAATATCTTTTGCATTATATATAATCTTGTTGTATTTCTTTTATTTTCTCAATATGTGAACCCCCTTTTTAATATTTTGTAGAAGCTTTTTCTTATTATTTTCCTTTCCTCTTTTAATCATGAATTGATTAAATGATACATCCTTATTTGTTTATAGACTTAACTCTAGTTGGCTCATAGTTTGAATAGAAACTTTTATATGTATAATGATCCTATACCATTATTTGATGCATGACATATAAAAGACATTGTTATGGTTATTACTACTCCCATTGATTTGGAAAATGGCAATATGCATATTCTATTGTGATAAACAAAGTAGTTTAAGGTTTTGTATTATGAATATTTACCCCGAGGTTTAGGGTTTTTAATATACTTGGACTCTTTATGGATGTGGTTAAAGATTCAATAACTAAACATATTGTTTTCTGTTTGGGATATATGATGGCATCACCTTTAGTACTATAAATTTGTATCTTGAATGCTTTATAGAAAAGAATTAATAAAGATACTCCTAAGAACATATAATTATGATAATTGGAATAAACAGAGATGTGCTTATGTGATTTGTTATAGGAAAAATATTCCTATAAAGTGATATATATATAAGATGAGAACTTTCTTAATATGAAATGGATATTATACTTGGTTTTAAGATTTAGAGTTGATTGCTTACCAAGAATTACTATCCTCCATAATTCATAATTCTAGACTTCTTATTGAAGAATTCCTTTCCTAGATATACTACTCTTTTCTATCTGTCATCATGGTTAACATGATGAATTTTACTTCACATGAATATTCTGATTCACCAATTGTACTTCTACTTATTGATAAATCCCTTGAGTTAATACTAGAGCATTCATAACTTTCTCATATCATGGCTTGGTTGTATTTACTACTTTACTGTTGATAGCCTTCCATCCAACAAATATTTCCTTCAACTCTACTCATAATCTTCTCAATCATTCATTACTAATGTATCTTTGTTATTTGTATGCTTCCAACTACTTTTCTCTAAAGTTGACAATCCTTTAAAATGAATAACACCACTTCTCTAACTCTATGCTATACTGGCTTTAATTGAATAATATCATCCTATATGCACTTTACTCCAACCCTAAATTATGTTTATGTGGCTTGCAATGACTACTCTAGGATAACTTATCTCTACTAGGGTTCCAATCATGTTCTACCCATCAGTATTACTTATACTAGATGTAAGCACTAAATATTGGTGACTAAAGCACCACCATTATAATCCTTTAAACATTTATTGCTTAGGTTCTTAGTTGGCTAAGCAAAGCTTCCATCCATACAACATTGTAGTTGTATAATAATTATCTTCTGTTTAGCTCTATTGGATTAAGAGATATAATTCATTGACTATACCTACTTGATCCGATAGGACTACTCCTGGTAACTATTCTTAGTATTCATCCTGGGAACCTTCTTTGTTACCATATATATATTTATTTCAAATAACTCTTCTATCCAACCAGGAGTGAGTTTAACTCCTTCTATTATCACATTGATTGGATTCTTTTCAATCATTCCCATCCTACAAATGATTTCTAAAGCTAACATTACTATTTATCTCTGCTTTATTGTTTCTTTATAAGTACTTTAAGTGTAAACTATGATATGGTCAAGAGTTGATAGTTTGAGATGTGGTGAATCAATAGTTGATTCCTCAACATTAATGAACAACAGATATTGAAATATACTCAATAGAAATGATAAGGATTTATATGGAAAGAAAGATATAGGATGTATGATCTAAACTTAGTTTCTTTCCTACTCAATCTTACTTTAAGAAGTAGGGTTAGATATTACCATGATACTGTAGCACCCCAGTTGTCTAACACCTGTAATGCTACTTGATCTAGTAATAAAAGGGCCACTTCCTACAAATAATTGTTGCATCATCATCATGTCATCAGGCCACCTTGCATTTGAGCATCATACAAAAACCCTTTTGTTTTGGTTCTTATCTCATATGCATTAATATTTGTACTTGCCTCTTGATATTGTATTTGGTTCTTGATATATTGTTAAATGCCCAAGTTGATTTGGGGGCATATCTCTTATTGACTCCACCACCTTTTCTTCACCACCTTATAATTCCACCATCCAATTAATATGAGCTTGGCATTTCAACTGTTTACTTCTAGCTCATGTGGGTTGGGTGGATTCCACTCATAATCTTTTGCTTGGCCTTACTCCATCTTTGGGGATGCACATAAAGAAATGCCATGGGATATTATTTTGTTCTCACAAGATAAAACCTGGCATTTAATGCATTTGCATGGGCCATGCAACCATCATCAACTCTGGTCATCTCTGTCTTTATTCCTGCTTTTGGGCTTGATCCATTTTAATCTTGCTCCTACCTCATCACCTCTTTTCCTCTTTCTCTTTTGGCCATCTTGTTGAGCTTGTGTGGGTCATGCTTGATCTAATCCAGACACCAAACCCTCTAACCCTCTCTCTCTCCCCCCTCTAGCTAAACCCTAATCACCCCATCTATCTAGTCCCAATTACCCTCCCCCTCTCATCCTCCCTTCTAACCCTAAACCCCACCTCCCCTCTTAGTCAAGCCCCCTATTCAAAACCTCCTGGTAAAAGGTTCAAAAGATTTTTGAAATCATAAACTGGTTTGAAAATTGAAATATAATAAAAATAACAAACAAATAACTAAAAGACAAGATAAAAAAAGGGGAAAGCCATACCTGGTAGCAGCCACTTTGGCCCAGTCGCCTCAGCCGATCGAGAGCAGCAGCAGCCCAGCCCATCCCCCTGGCCCAGTACCGCTTCAGCGCCGTCGCCCGTTTAGTTCCTGTTCTTCTTCCTGGCGCTGATGCCGTTCCCTGCTTCCTCTCTCGCGACGGGGGACGGAAAGCAGACGGAGCAGGTAGCCGTCGCCCCGTCAGCCGCGTCATCCCCCTCCCCTTCTTATCCATCCCCAGATCGAGGCCCCTTGAACCCTAGCTCTCCCCATCCCCCCTTCCTCCTCTGTTTCCTCCGCATAACACCAAGGCTGCCGCCATGCGCGCCTACGCTCTGCCATCCCAAGAGCAATGAGCGGTCGTGAGAGAGGGACTGCAGACCTCGTCCACGACGAGCCCGTGACAGCAGTGAAGTCAAAGCCGCTAGGAGCGTCGACTACGTCTTCTTCCCGGCGGCACCTGAAGCCTCTCTGCTCCGTCCTTCTACCCGGAGCCGTGCAGCCACCGTTCCCCTCCGCTCCGACCACCTCCTGCCTCGATTCCGGTGGGAATCGACCGAGACACTGAGCAGGGGATATATCAAGAGAACCAGGAGCACTACCCAGATTCGTCTCTCGCTTCAACTGAGTTGCCAGGCAAGCACTACCACATGCTTGCATACATACAGTACCTATTGCCTCTATCTTATTCTTGCATCATTGAGTCGCGATTGCATTAAATTGAATCCCAAGTGTTGCATAGCCTTTACTTTTAAACCCCACCAAGCTTGTTCCTCCATCCCATGAGCCATTACTACAGGAGTTGTTTGAGCCATGCGAGTCGTAGAACAGCATGTGTAGGGTATGTGAGAGTCTGATGGATAACGAGGTACCTAAACAACTTAACCTGAGTAGTAATGGGATAACTAATGAAAGTGGCACGGTGAGCAACATCTGCTATTTGGTTTTCCTGCTCACTTGTGTCCCGTAAGACCCCGAGTACTTGATTCTGTTCCAAGATTATTCGTGCTATCCACATCCGGAGGCTTATGGGACCCCCGAGCCGAGCTTGATTCCATCTTATTTCTTGGGGCCACAAACTAGTTTGAGGTTTTATTTACTATCCTGTACTTATGCCATGCTCTTTTTTATTACGATTGTGCGAGGAGCACACTGTCATCGTTAGGATCGGGACACGTTTCGCGGTGTCGACAAGCCCAGTTTTGGGTTCCCGATCGCTCCTGGCCCACCCAAACCTCGGGTCCGTCTGAGTCGCTAACCGCTATGGTGTACTCCAAGGGGTGGCCCCCTGAAATAATTCTGAATCCTGTGATTGCTTTGTCGTGAAGGCATCGTTGGGTTTTGATTTGGTTTTTCCGAGGTTGATCGAGTGTGTGTTGCTATTTGTGCACCCCTGCAGGGTAAAACTTTCTGAAAGCCGTGTCCGCGGTTATGGACGACTTGGAGCACAGTTTCTCGATCATAGACAAGCATAACTAAAGTACCGCTTTAATCTGACTAAGTAATTTGACTAGCAAATAGTGCAACCCTCATGGAATGATTAATAAAATTTGCCAACGGATGGGGGGGGTTGTTCGTCCGCTTCCTCGTTGGTAAGCGAGGAGGAGGATGGATCTGATGAAATTACTGTAATAACTGTTGTCATAAATTCACGGACATCCGACTATCTTTGGTTAGGCGGATGGTTAGCGAGTATCTATAGAACTGCTAGGGTTTATCTTTTGCTGCAATTGCGTCACCCCAGGTTGTGTCCCCTTTAGAGGCATAAAGACTTGCTGAGTACCCTTAGGGTCTCACACGATAAATTATTGGTTCAGATGAACAGGTACACTCGCAGGACGGATACTGGGTGGAAGAGGCTGATGATGTGGGCAACGATCGTTCGGTGTAGAGATTCCGGGAACGGGGATCCGTGAGATCTGTGGGCGGGATGTGCTTATTTTCTATGGCATCTTATGCCGATTTGCTTCTTATCCGTACTCGGACTTTGTTCTGCCGCTTCCGCTTGATACTCTGATGTGTGATGTATGAGGAACTATCCTAAAATATTATATCTATCTAGGTCATTTGAATCTTGCCGTATGGCGTTGCTATATTTCCTTTCTTTCTAGATGGAATGGCTCTGATGTACTTTTGTATGGTGGCTTGCATACATACTCACTTGTGTATGTAGTTGATCCCTTCGCCTGCCGATTACGCCGCCCGTCTGAGTCCCGATGAGTTGGAAGTGGTTGGGGCGAAAGGTCTACCGTGAGTGGCTTTCGGGGCCCCAGCGTACTATTTCAACCACTACCGCTCATCCAGGCTTGTATCTAGGAGCGTAATTCACCGAGGTAGTTACAATTGGTATCAGAGCCATCCCGACCTTTAGGGTCTCAGCCAAACGGTCGTTGTCAGTCTAGCAAATATTTTGGTAGTTATGTATACTAGGGAAAAACAAAACGCGAGAGTAGGACTGCTTCCATTTTTCTTCTTACCCACCCACCCACCCTTTTCTGGTAAGGAAGTGTAACGTTTTCAATCCTCTTCTTAAAAGTTCAAACTAGGATTCACGTGTTCTGGGTTTCCGTAGTACCATAGGTTGTGTGTGTGTGTGTGTGTGTGTAATTCCTTATCTATCTGTTGCATCCTAGTTGTTATCTAATCAGTCTTTGGTTATCAACTGTTGGTACATTCCATACCGACAGGCTTTTGCAAACCGACGCAATCTGTCTTACTCTTTGTGATCCGACGTTATCTTGTTTGGGGTGTTCGTTTCCGTAGTTACTAATCTTTAGGTTCAACGTGAGAAGAAGGGGTTAGGATACGTGTTCCACTTATTCATGTGCGGAGTAATGATTTGAGTGCGGGATGGAGTCGCGACCATACCACTACTCTTATCATTCGCTTTTGTATATTGAATCGGTAGAGTCACTAATCTTGATTCGTTAAGTAATTTTGCGCATCTATTGGTATTTTAATGCCGAATTTGTGGAAATTTTTTTTTTCTTTGATATATTTGTGTACCACACTCCTTTTCAGTCGTGTGCGATATGCTTAATATCTTCTAGGTGCTTTGAACTTTGTTGATATTTTAATATCATCTTAGTAAATTGTATCCTTTAATCTTGGTTAATTCCATCTTGGTACTATTTTGGATTATTATTATTCTCCATTATAGTCTTGACTTGTTTTATATCAATCACAGGATGGCTCCACCACGCGCTCGATGAGGACATACCACTGAACTAGGCTCATGCTTGTCAAACATCGCCAATGCTTTGGCACCAATGCAGCAGAACCAACAGCGCTTTGAGGAAAGTGTCAGGAGGAACGAGTTTGCTCCACGACCTCCACCTCCCAAGCGAGGAGACATCAAAAGCTTCCTGAAATTCAACCCTCGTCAGTTTGATGTTTCTGATCGACCACTGGACGCGGATGATTGGTTGCGCGAGATGTCAAGGTTGCTCGAGACTGCTGATGTTCCTGAGCAGGAGTGGGTCAAGTGTGCTACTCACCTTCTGAAGGGAGATGCAGCTCTCTAGTGGGAGAATTACTTGAAGGCAAGCTGCACGGGTTTTCAGCCTACTTGGGAAAGGTTCACTGCAGCTTTCAAAGAGCGTTTCATCGAAATTGTTATGGAAAGGATGAAGGAAGCTTTTCTCAACCTTAAGTGGAAATGATAACGCCAACACCTACATCAGAACTTCATGAATCTTTCTCGTTATGGTGGCGATGAGGTATCGATGACAAGAAGAAGCAAAAGAGGTTCGTGCAAGGGCTCAATGCATCGATCAAGTATGCAATCACACATGCAAGGCCGGCATCTTTCACGGAACTACAAAGACACAACCGCAAGAGGAAGCAAGTAGGCAAGTGTTTGAGGAGTCCAAGAAACACAACCGAATGCATCAAGCTCTTGATTATGGCAGCTCCTTCTAAGCGGCGTGTCGGGTTCCTAACACCCCACCGCCGCTCCCGGCTCCACCAAGACACGCAAGTTACGCGTCAAGGCCACTAAACTCCATCACTGCGGCTCCGGGCTACAACCACCACTACCCGGAGAGCTGGCGGAGTCCACAGCTACGTTGCTCCACGCCCACGGTGCTCGCTTCACGTGTGGAGATCCTGGACATCTCAACTGGAACTGTCCGTTGAAAAACAAAGCTCTTCCTCCACCCCCGCCAAGATCTGCAGCAAGCTCTCCTTTGGTTCGCGCACCACCACCTCGGGCTCTCAACATCAACACCAAGCCCGGGTCTGCGGTTGTTCGTGCCAACTGTGTCAACGCCGCTCAAGCTGAGCATGCACCTGGAGTTGTGATGGGTATGCTTTCCGTTAACTCGGTCCCTGCACGAGTTTTGTTTGATTCTAGTGCATCGCATTCGTTTGTTTCTCACAAGTTTGCAAATGAGAATGAGTTAGTCTTGGTCCCTCTCCTTAAGCGGTTGGTGGTACAATCTCCTGGTTCAAACTTGAGGGCTGTGTATATCAGCCATGGCAATCAAATTGAGATTGGTGGCTCTTTGTTCTCGGCTTCCTTAATTGTTCTGGGAAATTCTGACATTGATGTCATCTTGGGCATGGATTGGTTAACAGCAAATGCAGCTGTGATTGATTGTCTTTGACGCTCGGTTTCTCAAGATTCTCAAGGCCATATAGTCTTTTCTCCAAGTCGACTCTGTTGTCCAATTTTTCTCTTTGGCGGCTCTGAATGATGATGCTATGGAAGCTATTCAGAGTGTACCGGTGGTTTGTGAGTTCCCAGATGTCTTTCCTAAAGAGTTGTCGGGTATGCCTCCGGATCGTGAGGTTGAGTTTGTAATTGAGCTTGAACTTGGAATGGCTCCTATCTCCAAGCGGCCTTATAAAATGGGTCCTTCTGAGTTGGCTGAACTCAAACGCCAGCTTGATGAACAAGAGAAGTTGGGTTTCATTCAACACAGTACTTATTCTTGGGGTAGCCCAACAATCTTTGTGAAGAAGCGTGACAGGACTGATAGACTTTGTGTTGACTACCGGGCTCTCAATGCTAAAACCATCAAGAACAAATATCCCCTCCCGCGGATTAATGATCTCTTCGATCAGCTAGCTGGAGCTGTGGTGTTCTCTAAGCTGGACTTGAGAAGTGGTTATCACCAAATCAAGATTCGCAAGGAAGATGTGCCCAAAACAGCTTTCACCACCCGCTATGGCCTGTATGAGTACACGGTCATGTCTTTCGGTCTCACCAACGCACCTGCTACCTTCTCGAGGCTTATGAACTCGGTTTTCATGGAGTACCTCGATAAGTTCGTTGTGGTCTATCTGGATGACATCCTGGTCTATTCTAAGTCCAAAGAAGAGCACGAAGAACACTTGCGGTGTGTCCTAAACAAACTTCGTGAGAACCGCTTGTATGCAAAGTTCTCCAAGTGTGAGTTTTGGCTACCTGAAGTAACCTATCTTGGTCATGTCATCTCTGCCAAGGGCATTGCAGTCAACCCGGAAACTGTGAAGACAATTGTTGAATGGCTTCCTCCTGTTAATGTCAAAGAAGTGAGGAGTTTCCTTGGTTTGGCTAGTTATTGCCGTCGCTCGTAACTTCTCAAGATAGCGAAGCCTCTTACCGATCTCCTCAATAAAGGCAAGAAATACTGTGGACTCTGCATGTCAAGCAAGTTTTGAGACACTCAAAGAGAAGCTCACTTCCACACCAGTCTTGGTTCCTCCGGATACATCTAAGCCTTTCCAGATATTCTGCGCCTCTTTGCAAGGATTGGGTGCGGTCCTTATGCAAGAGAAACAAGTGGTTGCTTATGCCTCTCGACAGCTTGAAGACGCATGAGATCAACTATCCCACACATGACCTCGAGCTCAGCAGATTGTCTTTGCTTTGAAGCTATGGAGGCACTACTTGCTTGGCAACCGCTGTGAGATCTTTTTCGACCACAAGAGTTTGAAGTATATCTTCACTCACCTGATCTCAACCTTGACAGAGGAGATGGATTGAAGCAATCAATGACTTTGATTTGACCATCAACTATACTCGCAAAGCTAATGTCATGGCCGATGCTCTTAGCAAAAGCTTATGTCAACAACCTCATGATGGAAGAACAATAGCCTCTCTTGTGCGAGGAATTCCGTCACCAACTCGAAATTGTGGAACAAGGGCATCTCCGAACCTTCGGCTACTCCTCTCTTGGAAGAAAAGATTCGCTCGTCACCGGTGATCCGCACACTAAAAGATCATCTCTAAACTTGAGCTTCCAAAGTATGAGTCCTTCCACGTGGATGATCAAGGCACGCTTTTCTTTGAACACCGGATGTTTGTTCCAACTACCGGGTTTGAGAGAGCAAGTTCTCAAGGAGGCACATGATTCTGTTCTTTCTATCCATCCTGGCAGCACAAAGATGTACATGGACTTGAAAACACAATATTGGTGGCCTGGTTTGAAACGGTATTGTGCCAAGTATGTCTCAGAATGTGATGTCGCGCAGAGTGAAAGTTGTCCATCGAAACCTTCGGTCTTCTACACCATTGAAACCTCCGGAATGGAAATGGGAGAAAGTAGAGATGGACTTCATCACGGCTTTCCAAGGTCGCAGAAGGGCAACAATGCAATCTTTGTTGTCATCGACAGCTTTCTAAAGTGGCTCATTTCTTCCCGTCAAGGAAACAATTTCGGAATTCATTGGTGAGCTCTATATCAACATAATTGTCTCTGTATGGGGTTCCGCTTGAGATCAGTTCGGTGTGGAAGCATCTTCACTTCAAAGTTCGGAGAGTTTCCAAAATGCTTTGGGAACAAAGTTGAACTTCAGACTACTTACCACCCTCACCGCAAGGACAAGTCGAAAGGATCAATCGATTGGAGGATATGCTTCGTGCTTGTGTCATCTCTTTTGGCATGAAGTGGGAGGAATGTCTTCCTTATGTGAATTCTCTTACAACAACAACTTCGGAAGAGTCGAAGATGGCACCATTTGAGGCTCTCTATGGTCGCAAGTGCGTAACTCCGATTGGTTGGTCGGTGGGAGAAAGAATCTGGTTTGGCCCTGACATTGTAACTCAAGCAGAGGAGAAGGTGCATATCATTCTTGAGAACCTGAAGATTGCTCAAAGTCGTCAGAAGAGCAACTATGACAGGAAGCACACGGACATGGTGTATGCCCCTGGTGATCTCGTCTACCTTCGTGTCACTCCCATGAGAGGCACACACCGCTTCGGTATCAAAGGAAAGTTGGCTCCTAGATACATCGGTCCTTTCAAGATTCGTGGGAGAAGAGGAGAATTTGCTTATGCTCTTGAGCTCCCGGAAAAACTCAAAGTCCATGATGTTTTCCACATATCTCAGCTCAAGAAGTGCTTCAAAGATCCCGGCAGGACCGTGGATCATGAGCTAATCGATCTCCAAGAAGACCTGTCTTATCAAGAACACCCCACAAAAATCCTTGAGACCGCAGAAAGAAGGACTCGCAACAAGTCAATCAAGTTCTGCAAGGTGCAGTGGTCACACCATTCTGTTGATGAAGCCACTTGGGAGCGTGAAGATGAACTCCGTGCCAACTATCCTACCCTCTTTATGTCTTCTTCTTCTTCCTAGAATCTCGGGGCGAGATTCCTGTTTAGTGGGGGAGAGTTGTAGCATCCCAGTTGTCTAACACCTGTAATGCTACTTGATCTAGTAATAAAAGGGCCTCTTCCTACAAATAATTGTTGCATCATCATCATGTCATGTTCATGTCATCAGGCCACCTTGCATTTGAGCATCATACAAAAACCCTTTTGTTTTGGTTCTTATCTCATATGCATTAATATTTGTACTTGCCTCTTGATATTGTATTTGGTTCTTGATATATTGTTAAATGCCCAAGTTGATTTGGGGGCATATCTCTTATTGACTCCACCACCTTTTCTTCACCACCTTATAATTCCACCATCCAATTAATATGAGCTTGGCATTTCAACTGTTTACTTCTAGCTCATGTGGGTTGGGTGGATTCCACTCATAATCTTTTGCTTGGCCTTACTCCATCTTTGGGGATGCACATAAAGAAATGCCATGGGATATTATTTTGTTCTCACAAGATAAAACCTGGCATTTAATGCATTTGCATGGGCCATGCAACCATCATCAACTCTGGTCATCTCTGTCTTTATTCCTGCTTTTGGGCTTGATCCATTTTAATCTTGGTCCTACCTCATCACCTCTTTTCCTCTTTATCTTTTGGCCATCTTGTTGATCTTGTGTGGGTCATGCTTGATCTAATCCACACCAAACCCTCTAACCTCTCTCTCTCCCCCTCTAGCTAAACCCTAATCACCCCATCTATCTAGTCCCAATTACCTCCCTCTCATCCTCCCTTCTAACCCTAAACCCACCTCCTCTTAGTCAGCCCCTATTCAAAACCTCCTAAAAGGTTCAAAAGATTTTGAAATCATAAACTGGTTTGAAAATTGAAATATAATAAAATAACAAACAAATAACTAAAAGACAAGATAAAAAAGGAAAGCCATACAGTGTAGCAGCCACTTTGGCCTCGCCTCAGTAGATCGAGAGCAGCAGCCCATCCCCCATCCCAAGATCTGCCGCCTGCCGCCTGCTTAGTTCTGTTCTTCTTCCTGGCCGATGCTTCCTCTCTCATGACGGGGACGGAAAGGACGAGCAGTAGCCGTCGCCCGTCGGGCGCGTCATCCCTCCCTTCTTATCCATCCCGGATCGAGGCCCCTTGAACCCTAGCTCTCCCCATCCCCTTCCTCCTCTGTTTCCTCCGATAACACCAAGGCCGCCATGCGCGCCTACGCTCGCCATCCCAGTAGAGCAGCCGATCGTGGGAGAGGATCAGACCTCGTCCGACGAGCCCGTGATGAGTGAAGTCAAAGCCGCTAGGAGCGTCGACCACGCCTTCTTCCGGCACTGAAGCCTCTGCTCCGTCCTTCTACCCGAGCCGGTACCACTGCCTCCTCCGCTCACCTCCCGCCTCGATTCCGGTGGAATCGACCGAGACTTGAGCGGGGATATATCAAGAGAACCAGAGCACTACCAGTTCGCTCTCGCTCAACTGAGTTGCCGTGCAAGCACTACCACATGCTTGCATACATACAGTACCTATTGCCTCTATCTTATTCTTGCATCATTGAGTCGCGATTGCATTAAATTGAATCCCAAGTGTTGCATAGCCTTTACTTTTAAACCCCACCAAGCTTGTTCCTCCATCCCATGAGCCATTACTACAGGAGTTGTTTGAGCCATGCGAGTCGTAGAACAGCATGTGTAGGGTATGTGAGAGTCTGATGGATAACGAGGTACCTAAACAACTTAACCTGAGTAGTAATGGGATAACTAATGAAAGTGGCACCGGTGAGCAACATCTGCTATTTGGTTTTTCCTGCTCACTTGTAACACCCTCAGAATCAGCCCTATGCAAGTTTTAGCAAAACTCGCCAAACCCGCATAGAAACGATTCGAAGGTGCCCACCAGGCACTTTCGTGCGGGTGGAAAGCAAAGTAATAACATTACACAACAGTCCTCGATGGGACCCACAGAACTGATACATACACAGCGACTCAAAGAGTCAAGAATACAAATATATTATACAAAGATCCAAATCACCTTGAAATTGATCGAGCGTCCGACTACGGACAAGATGCAAATGGGGCTAAGAGCCCTGAAGAATAACCAATGGCGTCCATAACCCTGCCAGCCAAGCGGAAGGTAACCACTAACGGCGTCGATCTCAAAACCTGCTTAAACAAAAGGTGCCGACAAAGGGCAAAGGAAAAGAGGAGCGTCGATCGACGAGGCAGTACAGCGAGGCTAGAATTCGGCGGTCCTCGCCTACATAGGTATGGTGGATCGAGCGGCATAAAGATGCACTAAACAACCTATAGAGACTCGATACAATGGCGGCTATCGAGAGGGGTAAGAAAGACCTATTCGATCCAACCGATACTAGCATCAAACAAACCCATCTGGCGTTTCTCGAGACCAAACGAGGAAGTCAACCGAGGAACTCACACGCTTGGCGCTTTACTTATTCGATTATAGTTGCGGCACCTTACTAGTCGTTTAGGTAATCGTCACGATAAAGGAAGCGATGGGCACTTTTAGTTAATCATTCGCTTATAGTGGCATCACTTACTAGTCGACACGTTTAGCATGAGATAAACCCAAAACCCAATAGCTTGTTGGTACTTTTACTTAGCCATTCCATTGAAGTGAAGATTACTAATCATATCGGAAACAAGTCAATTTAAAACAATAAACTTTAGTTATAGTTGTCTATGATCAAATCGTGCTCCAAGTCGTCCATAACCGGACACGGCTTCTCGAAAGATTTAACCTGCAGGGTGCACCAAAGTATCCACAGCACTTGACCCTTTTGCGATCGGTTAACATACACCCATCGGTATGTCGGCGGGGCCTAAGTCACGACGTTCCTGCACCAAAGCAAGCACGGGGCCACCCACTAAGTACACCATAGCGAAGTCGGCCGGTCTCGAGACGGACTTAGGGTTTAGGGGTGGGGCGATGGCAGCAGTCCCCAAACGGGGCTGTCGATACCACGTAACGGGTCACAATTCCTAACATGACAAAGTGTGCTCCTCGCACAAACGTAAATACATAAGTAGCATGGCATAAGTACATGATAGTAAAAACACCTCAAACTAGTTGTGGCCCCCAGTACAATACTTTGAAATCAGGTAATGATCAATGGGGGGCCCATATCTCCCCTGTGGTTAGCGCTCGATCTTGGAACAGTGTCAAGAACTCGGTCCCACAGGACACAAGTGGTGATGGAAACCAAATCTTACCTATCACCCACCGATGCCTCTGCTTAATTCAATTTTAGTTGTTAAACAGGAATTAAAGTGAAAAATAAGTAAACCATGATCATCTCCAACATCAACATGTGGCAATTCTCCAACAATTGTGGTACTTGACGACAAGCAAAACACTTGAGCAAGCGACTACGACACGCGGACCCAACTATCTTCCAAACAATGTAATAGGATGTGTCCAAGGCTATATATGGCTGCAAGGATATCACGTGCGAAACTAGAGCATCGCAACACGTATAGCAAAGATCAACAAAGGGAATAAATACTAGAAAAGTAAGATAGGTAGAAAGGGTAGATGCTCTTTGAAAACATTGTCGAAGGGTTCATCCGAAGCTCGGGGCGAAGCTCACATCAACTCAACGGCCTTATCCGCGAAGAACCAAAACACTAGGAGAAACACCGGATGCAATATTTAATACAACGGCAGAAGATCGGCATGATGCATGTATGATGAATGACATTGCAAGGTGCGATGCAACTAGGTCATATTAAGCGAAACCGGGGTCCCGACAATTAATTAGATGGTCCATGTTATTTAGCTACCCCGCAAATTAAATGTTGTATTAACATGGCAAGAGATAGTACCGGGTTCGCTACACCAATTTAAATGAGGCCGATATGAGACTAGATTTGCCCGCATATGGCCCCATATTTAATTATGAGGCGAATCGGCATGAGGCCCCCAAACCACATGATATGCATGCGAGATGTCAATTAAGTATGCAACAATTCATATAGTTAACCATTTATAAAAATAGGGTTCTCGGAGAGGGATTCACACATTAGGGTTCTCGACGGTCTTGGGGTTCCGGTTGGGTTGGTCTCGGTCCGTGGTTCGATGGATCGGTCTCGACGGGATCGTTCTCGGTAACGGGGTAGATCTTGTTGTTCGGGATGAAGCAGTTGTCGCATCGGGGTTCTCGGCGGACTCGGTGTCCGGGGTGAAACACTTGGCGTTCCTTGTCTTGTCGAGGGCCTTGTTGCTCTACGGCGAAGAGCTTAGCGTCAACGGGGGTCCGAGAAGGCGATCTTGACGCGGCACCGGGTACGGGGTCGGCCTTCGGGTTCGGGCGTCTCGGCGTCCGTAGATCTCGGCGCGACACCGGGTTCGGGGTGTCGAGGCTTGGTCTCCGGGGTTCGTGAGGCGGACTTGGCGTTTGAGGGTTCCACCGAAACCATGGCGCGTCCGTGAAGCAGATCTTGTGGGTCCCTGTCGGAGGCCTTGAGGCAGGTTCTGGTACAACACACACAAGCACCAACGCTACACGCAGGAGCACCACGCAGGGGCGGGACGGGCGATGAACACCTGCAGGGCGGCCACGCTATTGGAGGCGGAACGCGGGCGGTGCGAGGCTCGGGCGAGCTCGACGTCGGCACGGGAGCCAGCGGCGGGCGACGACGCCAGCGAGGCCGGCGAGGCGGCGGCGTCGATGGGGATCTCGCGGCGGAGGCTCGAGGCGGGGGTATTTGGCGCCAGGCGGAGGGCTTGAGGTGCGGCGAGACTGCAGGAGGCGAGGTCGGCCAGGCGGTGGACGCCGGAGAGGCGGCAAGGCGGCATGCGGAGGGGAGAGGTGCGGGCCAGGTGGGGGACAGGGGTGGGACCGGTGGGGCCAGCGGGGCAGAGGAGCTGCGGGTGCGTGCGTGCAGGGAGTTGGCTGGTGGGGAGTGGGGGGTGAGAGAGAGAGGAGAGAGAGGGGGAGTGATTGGGGGTGAGGTGGCGGTGAGCGATTGGGTGAGGGAGAGAGGTGTGCTGATGTGGCGTTCAGGGATTGGAGGGGGTGAGGTGGAGGGTTGGGCTGGGTAGGTAGATTGGTAGGTTTAGGATTTGGACGGGCGGTGTAGTTGGACCGTTTTAATTTACAGGCGATCGTTGGTCAATCGGCCCGATTATTGCCCTTGAATAATTTAATATTTTATTTACTTTAATTGGACCGTTTGCAACCCGATAGCAACAAAACAAAATAATCCGGAGACCCGGGGTTTTGCGTTTGAATTAAGATGAGGCGTTCGGAAAACAAATCGGGCGTTGCGAAAACAGTTTTATGCAAACAATGCATGATGATGACGATGCAATGCACAAATTCAACGCGATTTTCTAGTAGTGGTTTTTGCGGGATGCCACATCACTTGTGTCCCGTAAGACCCCGAGTACTTGATTCCTGTTCCAAGATTATTCGCGCTATCCACATCCGGGAGGCTTATGGGACCCCCCTGAGCCAGAGCTTGATTCCGTCTTATTTCTTGGGGCCACAAACTAGTTTGAGGTTTTATTTACTATCCTGTACTTATGCCATGCTACTGCTTTATTTACGATTGTGCGAGGAGCACACTGTATTGTTTAGGATCGGGACACGTTTTGGCGGTGTCGACAAGCCCGATTTGGGTTCCCGATCGCTCTGACCATCCACCCAAACCTCGGTCCGTCTCGAGTCGCCTAACCGTTCTTGGTGTACTCAAGGGTGGCCTGAAATAATTCTGAATCTGTGATTGCTTTGTCGTGAAGGCCTCGTTGGGTTTTGATTTGGTTTTTCCGAGGTTGATCGAGTGTGTTGCTATTTGTGCACCCTAGGTAAAACTTTCTAAAAGCCGTGTCCGCGGTTATGGACGACTTGGAGCACAGTTTCTCGATCATAGACAAGCATAACTAAAGTACCGCTTTAATCTGACTAAGTAATTTGACTAGCAAATAGTGCAACCCTCATGGAATGATTAATAAAATTTGCCAACGGATGGGGGGGGGGTTGTTCGTCCGCTTCCTCGTTGGTAAGCGAGGAGGAGGATGGATCTGATGAAATTACTGTTATAACTGTTGTCATAAATTCACGGACATCCGACTATCTTTGGTTAGGCGGATGGTTAGCGAGTATCTATAGAACTGCTAGGGTTTATCTTTTGCTGCAATTGCGTCACCCCAGGTTGTGTCCCCTTTAGAGGCATAAAGACTTGCTGAGTACCCTTAGGGTCTCACACGATAAATTATTGGTTCAGATGAGCAGTACACTCGCGGACGGATCTTTGGGTGGAAGAGGTGATGATGTGGGCGATCGTTCGGTGTAGAGATTCCGAACGGGATCCGTGAGATCTGTGGCGGGATGTGCTTATTTTCTATGGCATCTTATGCCGATTTGCTTCTTATCCGTACTCGGACTTTGTTCGCTTCGCTTGATACTACGATGTGTGATGTATGAGTAACTATCCTAAAATATTATATCTATCTAGGTCATTTGAATCTTGCCGTATGGCGTTGCTATATTTCCTTTCTTTCTAGATGGAATGGCTCTGATGTACTTTTGTATGGTGGCTTGCATACATACTCACTTGTGTATGTAGTTGATCCTTCGCCGATTACGCCCGTCTGAGGTCCCGATGAGTTGGAAGTGGTTGGGACAGCCGAAAGGTCTACCCGTGAGTGGCTTTTGGGGACCCACCGTACTATTTCAACCACTACCGCTCATCCAGGCTTGTATCTAGGAGCGTAATTCACCGAGGTAGTTACAGATACTCATGGTATATATAGATGAGATTAAGATATAATTGTTACATTCTTATTATTTGTGTTATATCCTCTAACTTGGTACTCGTGAGTGATTATAATGAATACTATAATATGATCACCTAATGATCAAGTATAATTCACATTGTATTAAGATTTAACTTTTAATACATTTGATCTACCCTTAGATCAAATCATGTTTAACCAAATAAGGTTTTAGAAATGGTCATATTGAAACTTATCACAGTTAACTTGATGATCTACTTCAATTCCATCAAGTTAAGAGAAGCTTCATTAAATTTGACAAGTTCTGTTTTAAAAGCGCGAAAATTATTCGGATTTTTTATGCATGAATGCAATGCACATATCTGAGTTCAGCTTATTTCTAAGCTCTAATACTGGGATGTTACATCCGCCGCCTCCGCCTCGGCCCCGCTCGGCCCGACCCCGACCCCGCCTCGGCCTCCTCGACGGACGTGGCGATGGTGGTGGCGACCACCCACGTCGGCGCCAAGCGGAGGTACGCGGGGCAACACGTCGTCCCCGCCTCCGTCCCGGGCCCCGTCGCGGCGCCACCTCCGCCCCGTCGCGCTAAGAAGCCGTCGGTGGTTGGACCAAAAGGCGCTGCGGCCGCCAAGCGCGCATTGGGAGGGACCCCGGCCGTGAAGAAGGTGGCCTCCCGAAAGAAGCCCGCACCCGCGCCTCCAATCGCCAACCCTCCGCCCGTCATGCACGAGGTGCCCGACGGAATGCCCAAAGGGGCGACGTCGTTCATGGGGCTTCTCCAAGATGCGGAGGTGGACATCGGGGCTCCTCCTCTCGAACCCTTTGGGTTTGGTGATGATGACTTGGAGGAAGAGGAGGAGGAGGATGAAGGGGAAGAAGAGGAGGGGTGACCGAGATAGAGAAGGACGCGTTCGCCGCCGTTACCCGCCCCGCCATGCGCGCGACAAACTATAGCGAGGCCGAAGATATTCTCTTCGTTCGTGCTTGGGCCTCCGTGGGGATGGATTCTTGCACCGGTACCGATCAAACCGGCAAACGGTATTGGCAACGCATAGAGGACGCCTATTGCAAGATTAAGCCGAAGACCGGTGGGTTCGTCCCTCGTACATACCGGTAGCTTCAAGGCTGGTGGGAGTTGATGAAGCCCCAATGTGCTCGTTGGAGTGCGGCAATGGAAAATGTGATTAATGCACCGCCTAGTGAAAGAGTGGAGAGTGACTATGTGAGTATATTTGCATTTAAGCATTTTTGGGAGCATCTTAAGGATTTTGACAAGTGGAAGTTGAGGGATCAAGAGACCACACCCAAGAAGGCGACAATGCTTAGGATGCATGATAGTGATGAGGAGGAAAGGAACGCCGGCAAGCCCGAGGGAACCAAGAAGGCAAAGCTTAGGATGAAGATGGAAGGAGAGGCGTCAAGCTTGAAGGAGAAGATGGCGAGCATGATGAAGGCAAGGGAGACATTGACAATGAAGACATTGGAGACAAAGCTTCTTATCACCGAGAAGAAGAAAGAGGTGAAGCTTGCACAAGTTGAAGAAAGGCGTGAAGAAGCCAAGCGCAAGGCCGAAGAAAGGGCGCGCAAGGCCGACTTGGAGGAGAGGATGCTTGCGCTGAAAAAAGCAAAGGCATGGAAAGAACTCATGGTGGAAGAGAGGAGCACATAATGATGTCCAAGAAGGACATGGATGAAGAGCAATTGGTGTGGTGGAAGGAGTACAAGGAGGACATCGTGTAGGGTTTCGTAGCATGGAAAACAAAAATTTTCTATCGCATACAAACAAACAAGCCAAGATCTATCTACTAGATTGTAGCAACGAGTCGATGGAATAACTTACCCTCGAAGATTCCAAAGTGTTTAACGAGAGCGGATTCTCGTGGTTGATGTAGTCGTACTCTTCCCGATCTCAAGATCGCGTAGACGATCCTTCCGTTTGCGTTAAGCTTCCGCTGATCGTTCACACGTTCGATTTTCGAAGACCTTCCTCTCCCTTGTTCCAAAGTGATGGAGGTTGTAGCACTCTCCTCGCGATTCGGCAAAGACAACTGTGGTACCGGAAGTAGAGGGAGATCTCGAGGCTTCGCCTTAAGCCGGCGAGTATGGTGGAGTATGAGAGGCTCCTCGGTGTTCTAGGGTTTAGACACACCAAGGAGGGATGCTAGAGCCGGCGGCTAGGGTTAGGGACCCCAAGTCGGCGACTAGGCAAACCCTAAGGCGGCGGCTATGGTGGGGCTGCGACTTCTAGGGTTTGAGGTGAGAACTTGTGTGCTCTGAGGAGCCACCTCCTTATATAGGTGGAGGGCGTGAGGGGATTGGAGTCCCTCCCCAACTCAGCTTGGGTGGTGTGCCGGCTTGGGGAGGAGGACTCCCTCCCCAACTCGGTTTCACAACCTCCTCCTCTTTTCCACTTTCCAAATTTAGCCGTTTGACATTTCAATTTAGCTATTTGACTTTTCAAACTAGGATTCGATTAATCCTTTATTTGGAACAACGATGACACTTAGTACATGATGCAATCATATCAACTTTGATACAACACATTCATGTACCCTTCCCCTCCGGAGTGCCAGACATTCCGGAACCTTCTAGAACATTCCCGATGAAAACACCGGAAACATTCCCCAACTCCGAAACGGGACTTTCCTTATATGAATCTTATTCTCCGGACCATTTCGGATCACCTCGTGATATCCCGGATCCCATCCGAGACTCCGAACAACATTCGGTCTCTTTCTCATAATACCATAACTACTCAAACAATGTCGAATCCTTAAGTGTGTCTCCCTACGGTTCGTGAATTATGCGGACATGATCGAGACACTTCTCCTAACAATAACCAATAGAGGAATCGAAATTCATATGGCTCCACATATTTCTCGATTACTTTGCGATCGAATGAACCACTTACATACGATACCAATTTCCCTTTGTCTCACGATAGTTTACTTATCCGAGGTTATGATCATCGGTATCTCGCATACCTAGTTCAACCTTGTTACCGATAAGTACTCTTTTCGTTCCCGTGATATGTGATCCCTTGTGAGCCAGTCACATGCTTGCAAGCTAATTGGATGACATTCCACCGAGAGGGCCCAGAGTATATCTATCCGTCATATGGATGGACAAATCCCACTCTTGATCCATGTGTCTTAACCAATACTTTCCGAACACTCAATGCCACCTTTATAGCCACCCAGTTACGGTGTGGTGTTTGATGTCATCAAAGCATCCATCCGGTAAAGGTGATATGCATGATCTCATGGTCGAAGGAATTAGGTTACTATGTATCAGAAAGCATATAGCAATTGAACTATTGAAATGACTTGATTTTTATGCTACGCTTATCTATAGGAGTATGTCCATCATATCATTCTCCTAACGATATGATCTTGTTGTTGATAACATCTCAATGTTCATGATAGGGAAACCACAATCATTTATCAACCAACAAGCTAGTGATGTATAGAGGCTAAACTAGGGACTTCAAATTAAGTTTACAAATCACACAAGTATCAATGTTTCTTGTTAATACTATTATAGCATGAATGTAAACATTTATCATAAACACAAAGATATAATAATAACTACATTTATTATTGCCTCTAGGGCATATCTCCAACACATCGCGGAGAGGAAGAGGATATTCCGTCGTGCCTCCTCTTCTCTTCGAGGTGACACTCCGATGAGTGGTGGTGGTGATGGCGGTGTGGAGGACTCCACCACCGGCGCCTATGGAGGTGCTTGATGGCGCCGATGTGGAAGTGCTCTAGGAGATGGCGCCGTATTGCAACTTTTTGGTGATGGTGCCGACAAGAGGGGGATGATGATGATTTTGTGATGTAAACTATTAAACCATGCATCTATGATCTTCATTTCCTAGTTTGTTTAAAGTGACAATTGTGATGAATTGTGTTTTCCTAGTGATATTTGTGATATGTGCAATGATATTGTGATGAGGGTTTGAGTGTTCGAGGATTGAGGCAAAGACTAGAACCCTCAAATCCTCAGTTGTAAGGGTTTGAGAGTTCTAGTCTCTACCCCCGACCCTCAGTTTTAAGGGTTTGAGAGTTCTAATCTATGACCTCTGCTTTTCACATGTGCACAAAACTGCCAATTTTTAACCCTTCAACTTTTAAGAGTTTAAGACTCTACTAGTGATGCTCTTTAGGCTACACTTTATAGAATTTGTATCAAACTATATAACGGACAGTCCCGACGGACCGTCGTGTCTTCGACAGCTTGACTCTTTCGTTCCCTCGCGGAACGCGTCCGGCTACTCGGTCTGGTCGAGCCTGGAGTCCACCTTCCCATCGGCCACCATCGTGCCGCGCCAGCCGGCAGGACAGAGAAACCGTCCCCTGACACGCCGCCGACTCCCCCGCCTTCTCCTTTCCATCCCAGTAGCTTCCTCCACTACCACCTCGTCCCCTTCCTTGATAGGGCCGTAGGGCGGCGACGATTCCTCACCCGGACCCGCCGTTTTAGTTCGGGTAAGCTTCTTCTCTGCCGCTGCTGCTACGGCGGCGTCTCCTGCAGCCTCCACTCCGATCTAATCTTTCTGCTCACCGAAGGCCCAGATCCATTCCGGCGCGCGACGTGCCGTTCCGCAGGACCCGTGATCTTCCTCTGGAGCTCCCGTGCCCGCGCGATGCTCTTTCTCGGCTAGGGGTGAGTCACAAGCTTGCTGCTGCGAATTGCATGATCTCCCGCGATGCGGCCTTGTCGTCGTCGTGAACCCGAGAGTAGCTGCCTGCTCCGTGTGCGGGTTCGGTGCTCTGGGCGGAGCTAGTGGTTAAGTTGAGATAACTATTTTGTCGATTACGGCACGGAATTAGGAAATGTTCCCCTCGTTGTTGTGTGGTTCTCTGGTGTAACGGTTGTCTTACTAGAAAATTTAAGTAGCAACCTGTTCTTAACTTAGCTCTTGCGTTGAATTATTATTTCCTTGTTTTTTGTCCAGTTTATTGTACTTGTGATGTTATCGAGAATTCACGAGTTCTCTTCCCGCGCCTTTCTAGGTTTCACAATCATTTGCGGATGTGATTAACAGAGAGGCGATACTTCAATGCTGGACTTATCGAACATTTGATCCACCGTTGCCGAGGAGGCCCTGTTTTTCCTCTGCTACTGGTAGGAAAGGCTTGATGGCTTTTGGAGAGGACAGATATGTGAGGTTAGTTCCTGCGCTCTCCTTGCACTGAAGTGTTCGTTGGTGTCTTAAATAGAAATACTAAAAGATTATTCATTTTAAAGAAAAATCTACTCCATTGGAGATATATGAGATCAGCTTCATTATGGTGTACTGAAGTTATAATGTGATAAGTAGCCGCAGAAAAAATATAAGAATGAGCGGTATTCTAGTAGTCTTACCTGTTTTTTTTTTCCTTCAGATTTCAGGACTGGAGGTCAGAGTATTCTGTCAGTTCAGATAAGATAGTCTCAGAACGAAAACATAATGCATTTGACTCAGTAAAGGATAGGACTCTAGGAGCCTTGTCATTCTTTGGGAACGCTTCCCGTTCTGAAACCCTGAACAGATTAACTCCAGAGGAAAAGAAGGCTAAAACAAGAGTTCTTGATCCTCAAGGGCCATTTTTGCAAAGATGGAACAAGATATTTGTGATATCATGTCTTATTGCAGTTTCTGTGGACCCATTGTTCTTTTATATCCCTGTGATTGATGGCAACAAGCACTGCCTGTATCTGGATAAGAAGTTGGCAAAGATAGCAAGTATCATGCGCTTTTTCACAGATATCTTCTATTTGCTCCATATGATATTCCAGTTCAAAACAGGATTTGTTGCTCCCTCTTCCAGAGTATTTGGTCGAGGTGTCTTGGTTGAAGACACATTTGCGATAGCAAAGCGGTATCTATCAACATATTTCCTGATTGATTTTCTAGCTGTCCTACCCCTCCCTCAGGTACTTCACAAGCCATTTTCTTCATTAACCTGCAAGAGTATGTAAGATCACATGTTTCTTCTAATTCTGATTGTTTTGCTAGGATCCATTATGACTCATTGTATGCATGTACTTTTCTAAAAATTTACTCGCATACGATTATGAAGCCAGTCAGAAGCTGTTGCTGTTAGCTATTTTAGGATACTTTAATGAACTTGGAGAGTCTAATGGCCGGTACACATAGAGATATATAACATCCATGTAATCAAGTGCAGCACTGGGGAACCAAAGCTTTACTAACTCAGCATGAGAGATTTAGTGCAGCTATGCACAGATAGGGATCTATGCACAGAAGTGTTAAGTGCTGATGAGATGAATCAACCAAGGAAATGTTATCCCCTGGGAATTACGACGCAATAGTTAAGTGGGCCAGTGGGGGCATTCAGTAATTAGCATGTTGACTAATAAGCTAATGCTATGCAGTTCAGTTACTTGGTATGGTCGAAGTTTTGAGGCACGCACAAACCATGCCAACAAGGGCCCCATACTTTTGACCTATAAACTTGAATGTACTATTTTTAGGTTTGAATGAACAATGTTATAGATTATTGCTCTATGTGTGGAATCTCTTTTGTCATAAAGCTGTAAATGACCACGTCATTTTCTTAACCAGGTGTTTGTATTGATAGTGCTACCCAATCTCCAAGATTCAGAGGTTATGAAGGCAAAAGATGTGTTGATGGTTATAATTACATGTCAATATGTGCCTCGACTTGTCCGAATAATACCACTCTACCTTCAAATCACGAGGTCGGCTGGTATAATTACAGAGACAGCATGGGCTGGTGCTGCTTTTAACCTTTTAATTTATATGCTTGCTAGTCATGTGAGTTCTCTATTCTAAACCTAGTAAGAATGCAAGTTAACTTATTGCTCTTTTCCTTCTCTGTTATTAATTAACATCTTCCAGTTCAGAATTCACACTAATTTGAGTTTGTTGTATGTAGTTTTTGCATTCTTTTTATTCTTGATGGTAAGTGGTAACCCACTAAGTATTGCTTGATAATCAATTTCTATCTGTGACTTGAGAGATTCCTCTTGAATGGACTTTAGTTTGACAGCCCTACATCAACACATAAAAATAATAGGTACATGTGGGAGTTCATATAAAAAATATTATCCTAGATTCATGACCATCTGGATTTTTCTCGTAACTTTTACTCGTCCTAGCAGTGCGCTCCAACAACGTCACATCACCAAAGCACATTGAACATATTTTTGAAACACACTGTTTTTTCATTATCAGCTTCTAAACCATAATGTCTGATACAAAGTATTCATAGCTCAAACATGAAATTGTCACGGTGAGACAAGTCACTTCAGCAAATATTAAGCCCATCTACATTGGGAGAATGATGGTAACATTTACTACTATGTGGAAATCAATCCTTGATTGCCACTTCATGTAATTTTATTTTTGAAAGAACAAAGATGTCCGGGAATGGCATGATAAAAGATGGATAAAGTTAATTCTTTTAAAATGTTATTTCTGTTCTAAAACAGAGTGACTTGCATGAACCACTAAACCTGGAATATTTGATCTGACGTGATTGTGATATGGGAATGCTGAGTATCTTATCCAAGCAAGTACTGGTTCAGTAAGCAATAACATACCACAGAGAACTTTGTAATTTTAGACCAGCCTGTGGAGTGGCTTGCATGAATCACCATGTTCTATTTAAACCTGGAATATTTGATCTTATGTGATTGTGATATGGGAGTGCTGAGCATCTTATCAAGCAAGTACTTGTTCACTAGCAATATCGTACCAGCGAACTTTGTGACTTTAGACTAGCCTGTATGCCACTGATGATTAATTCCCAGATAATGTGTAATTAATTTACGCATTTTTGGTTAGCCAATACTCAAGATATTTGTATTGATCCATTAACTGCTTGCAGGTGTTTGGAGCTCTTTGGTACCTTCTTTCCATCGAGAGAGAAGAAACTTGTTGGACACAAGAATGTAAAACGAGAGGCTGCAATTCTGCATCCTTATACTGTGGGAGTACCCGAGCTGGAGAGAATACATTCTTAACAAGCACTTGTCTGACAAATGGTACCGCCGACATAGACCCAACATATGGAATTTACCTACCGGCTCTACAAACTGTTTCACAATCAAGGAGTTTCTTTGAGAAGTTTTTCTACTGCTTTTGGTGGGGTCTACAGAGTCTAAGGTTTACCCACCCTGCCTCCCACCATCACTCACAAATTTCTTGTTATCAGTTTTCAGTTTGTGTTTCACCTAGAAATATTGAATTGAATTAGATATTATATTTACGTATTTACTTACCTTCTGCAGCTCTCTTGGTCAAAATCTGAAAACAAGCACTTACACATGGGAGAATTTGTTTGCTGTTTTTGTCTCGATATCGGGTTTAGTCTTATTCGCACTCCTTATTGGTAACGTGCAGGTACGTATTTACCATGGATGCTGTTTTTTTGTATTATGCCTATTGTTGGAGTAACTTGTATCTGTTCACATAACTGTAATACATATGAAGTTTTAACTGCAAATAGTGCCTTTTTTCTGGCATGCGAAAAGCACACCACAATCTAATGTGGGATGTTTTCCCCCTTTTAGGTAAACCTCCGCGTAGTTACTTCCTATGCCTAAATTCACTGTGGAATGTACCTGTAGTGTATGATTTCAGGATGCAAAAAGGAAGGTTTAGATGAATTTGTCTAATAGCTAATGCACATTATTCATGTAGTTTGCATTTGAGTGTCTTGGAATCAGTAGATGAATATACTCTAGTGGTAAAGAAGTATATCAAGCTCGTTTAGGTGGTAGAAGAGAGACATGGGAGTAATCTCTATATTTCCTCTAATCTATTGATTTGATAGCACAAAATGTTTGGACAGAACGTGAAATGAAACTGTTGTTAGAGATTTTTTTTAGGAATCTACAGAAGGAGAGGCTCCAATAATAGATTGGGGCAAATCTTTTGCCCCCATTTCAAAAGAAAAGGAGAGGCTCCAATAGCAGGATCTTTATTATTTTCTTTCATAAATATGGTAATCGGTAAATACTAGAACATCAAGATTTTCTATTTTTCCTAACCAAATCTGGATGATCGAGTGGTTCTCAGAACAACATTTTCCATAGATAAATTATAATTTTTTATATCCTTCTGTACTTCTTGAATCTGCCTGATTAGAAATAATTTTGGGACAACAAGTTTGAGGAAGATTTTTAGGAAACATGTTTTAAGTTAACGATAAATAATTACTTTATTTTTTTAAAAAGTCACTATTCGATGTCTTGGTTGAACTATTAGAGAAACACTTAGACCCCTTAACTTAGTTTAGTATCACTCAAGCTCCAAGGCTCTCTCACACACGCACAAACACACACACACGGTCAAAATTTACTAAAAAGAGCATTGCTTACCCATTGGTTAGTTAGTATCGAAACAGTCATTTAGTTGTTAGGTTGTTAAGCATGTTATGCAAATCCAGGTAAAATGGGATATGCACAACAATTTTTTCTAAATGCCTGCAGGGTTTGTGCCATTGGCCTTAAACAGCTAACTCCATAGGCTATTTTGTAGCATTAGCTATGAAGAGATGATGTGTCATTGGCGTAGGCGTGCCTAGGGTTACTAGCTTCATGATGATATTATTATGTAGTCTGAATTTGCTACCCACCGTGGGTACTGTTAACTGCACATACCTAGATTTCACATATTTTGTGCCTCTACACTATGCAACACTGTACTCCCTGTAATGTACACATCGATGTCACTGTATCTAGCTTGTACTTGTCCATTTGATGCATGCTAGACATTGAAAATGAATTCACGATCAGGCGTTAGTCGAATCCAAACTGCATTGACCATATATCCTAGACAGTAGACATGGAGCATCAATCTTTTCCATCTGTTTGGAGGGATTTTCACGAAGATATAGTTTCTTTTTCTATTCCAAATGTTCCAAGATACCAAGTTACCTAGCTCCTTGAAGAGGAGTTTTGTGTCCAAAGCTAACATCCTAAAGATATCTAGCCTGCAGTTCCAGGAGATAAACCTGCCAATGGGTACACATCACCCACATCCAAACCCATACTCACACTTTTTGGGTAGGGTATTGATAAACAGAAATTACCCGTTGCAATCTGGACATGGGGAGGGTAGTCCCCTGTTACCCATGAATAAACTCATACCCATACAGCTATAAAATTTGGTCTGCTTCTTCGTCTTGGTTCACTAAATTTCACCCGAGCGACTCTTTTTCTCTCTAGCGGTGTGAGCTCTCTCTTTCTCCCTCTCCCCTGAGCACTGTGAGCCAGCTGCGACTTGCCACCCAGCTTCACGCTGGACGGCGACGTTGCTGCCTCCGCACGTAGTAGTGAACTGGGGACCGCTCGTTCTGCCCAGATCAGCTACACGGGCCAATTGATCTCCAAGCATCAGCGTGTTGCTGCTAATTCATGGCTTCGCATTGCTACCTACCCATGGTTTTGCCCACATCCAGTGGATGATACCCAACTATTTTGGGTATGGGCAATCTGATATCTGATGGGTATGGGTAATTTTGGGTTTGCGTAACCATTACCCCCTCAGAGGAAGCTTTACCAGGAAATAGTAATTGGATATCAAAATTTCAGCACTTAATAATGAGTGCATTAAAAATATAATATGAAGCCATTCTCTACAATCTGGCCGTTGCAGAATACACGTTTTTCATTTTCAACTTTGAAATTCTTCAAGGGCCGCATATCAGACTGTCGTATTCAACTACCAGATGTAATTCCAAGCCTTGACTAGTAGCCATACAGTGGACACCATAATCATGTTAGCTGCTAACAAGAACTGGTACTGCATCAACTTGGTTATTCTGAAAGTAAACATGGAATAACAATAACGTATACTTTCTTATATTTATTTGGAGATCATTTCAGAAGCTATCCCAGTGATCTTTTCAGTAGATTCCACAACTCACAAGTTATGAGTTATAACTGATCCGTATTCTCTTTTATGCATCATCATTCTCATTCATCTATAAAGTGGCTCCTGATTATATGTCCATCAGTGTATTTTTTTTCATATATAAAGACAGAACTCCATTTTTTAAAGGTGTATCCAGAACAACTATCTTAATGTTATATTTACTAGGCAGCTAAGCTGTGTAAGGTTACCATGCTTCTCCTAATTCTCTGTTTTGATTCTGTAGACCTATTTACAATCAGCTTCAGTGCGCATAGAAGAAATGAGAGTGAAAAGGCGTGACACGGAACAATGGATGGCACATCGACTACTTCCTGAGAACCTCAAGGAGCGAATATTGCGCCATGAACAATACAGGTGGCAGGAAACAAGAGGTGTTGATGAAGAGGGCCTTCTTATGAATCTCCCCAAGGATCTTAGGAGAGAGATAAAACGGCATCTTTGTCTATCACTTCTCATGAGGGTATTTTCTCATATCTTTTCATTTTTAGGGAAATCTCTTATCCTTACATGGTTCTACTATTATAGAATTCTCGTCTCAAGTATCCCTGTCCCAGTATCACATTTACCGTTAGTGGTCTCACTCACCGTGCCAATGGAAATATACACAACCATGCCAATGCAATTTTCCAGTTCTGAAAAATGCCACAGGATGTGTCAGTGCCATGTGGGACCTGGACTGACATGTCATTCTTACATCCAGTGGCATTTTTCAGAGTTGAAACTTTACAGTGGCATGGTTCCAGTTTTCCCGTTTCTAGTGATGAGCTCTACAGGCTCAAACTTACAAACTAGCAAATCAGTGGATATTCTTTCCACTTGCTGTCCTCCAGTGGGATGTTCGTCCCAGTCACTGCTGCTTATCTAACTAAGTCAGTTCTTTTTCTTCGAAAACCTCTAAATCAGATTTTGAAAGCTAATATCATGTTGCATATGCAGTAGAATTAGTGAGGTTTTTAAATCATGCAGTGAAAGCTCCAGATTTGACAGTTAGTTAGGTCTCTTCTTAGTCCTTCTCCACTGTTTGCAGGTTCCTATGTTTGAGAACATGGACGAGCAGCTCCTGGATGCAATGTGTGATCGCCTAAAGCCCATGCTGTACACTGAAGACAGCTGCATAATTCGAGAAGGAGACCCGGTGAATGAAATGCTTTTCGTTATGAGAGGATACCTCGAGAGTATGACAACAAATGGTGGACAGAGCGGTTTCTTCAACTCCAATGTTCTGAAAGGTGGAGACTTCTGCGGCGAAGAGCTCCTCACTTGGGCTCTTGACCCTGCTGCAGTTTCGAACCTTCCCAGCTCAACCAGGACAGTGAAGACATTGTCTGAAGTCGAAGCCTTTGTTCTGAGGGCTGATGATTTGAAGTTTGTGGCCACTCAGTTCAGGAAACTCCATAGCAAACAACTCCAGCATACCTTTAGATTCTACTCACAACAATGGAGAACCTGGGCAGCTTGTTTCATACAGGCAGCTTGGCACAGATATTGCAGAAAGAAGCTGGAAGATGCCTTGGTTGAGAAGGAGAAGAGGTTGCAAGCAGCGATTGTAAGCGATGACTCTACCAAGCTCAGTCTCGGCGCGGCACTGTATGCCTCACGTTTTGCTGGGAACATGATGCGGATCCTACGGCGTAACGCCACTCGAAAGGCCCGTTTGCAGGAAAGAGTGCCTGCAAGGCTGTTACAGAAGCCTGCAGAACCAAACTTTTTTGCTGAAGGAGAGTAATTTTTCCAAACACTGATACAAGCAGAAAGTCACGTTCCAACCCGTAAAACCTGACTCAGATATATGATTGGATGCTGTACATAGGTCGCTTGGTAAGATTTATGTGATGCAATTCAATGTGTAATTGTTTTTTGTTGTCTGTACATGTGCTATCTTTGTATATGGAAATAGGGAATGCATCTGTTATAAAGCATTCCATACTGCATTCTTACCACATATATTTGGAGAGTTGGAAATTCTGTAAATGGAACTGATAATTTCTTCGTTCTAAACCATGTATGATGAATTGATGATATTATATTGTATTCCCTCTGTCCGAAATTAACTGACTCATGCAAATCTTGAAAATGCGAGTCAATTAATTTCTATGACATTGCAGAGTGCTGGGACCGAAGTTAGTTCTTGGTCGTACACCACAAGAGTCAATGTCTTCCAAAGAGGATTGCAGGGTCAATGTCTTCCAAAGAGGATTGCATTGTAATCTCTACTGTATAATTTGCCTTACGGTGGTTTTCGTCTGTTATCCCTGGCGCGTCCGTTCCTATTTGTAAAGGAAACTGGCGATCTGTATGTACACGTATAGGAAACTGATCGTGATCGATGTGACCAAAGCTGCACGAGATAAAAGAGAAACGAACGTCTCTCTCCTCAAACCCTACCAGGCAAAAACCATAGTCGGCATAGCTATGGATGTGTCCAGGCGGTGGAGGTAGACTACCAGGCAAAAACCATAGTCGGCATGGCTATGGATGTGTCCAGGCGGTGGAGGTAGACCGACGGCGTGCCCTGCACGGAACATGGACATGAGCTAATTAATTGACAATCGATTAGGCTGACGATAGGAACTATTCGTGAGTACAGCCATGAATTGGCTAGATGGAGCCGGAGGTCGCGGAAGCCGCATGGGCAGATGGGCGCACTGCACCAGCCGCACGCACCAACGGGTGCAGAGCCGGCCACCGGTGGTCAGTGCCGGCTATACATTTTGCGAGGCCCTAGTCAAAGTTAACAACATGGGCGCATATAGAGGCATCAATGCTACTTGTGGCTTTGTTCCGTTTATGATTGAATAAGCTGATGCTTTCGTTTTCGGTTTTCTTTTATTTTTATTTATAGGACCGAATTTATGTTTACGCATTATAACACCTATATATGTGTAGCGAGTAGGCTGTAGGTGAGCGGTGGCGCTGAGCCGGGTCGGCGGACGTGAGGCATAGTCTTGTACTCGCGTAGACCACCGACGGGAATAGACTAGTCAAAGACGAAAGATAGACCGAGCCTCAATCGCTAAGACGCTAAGAGCATCTTCACTCGTTGGGCGTCACGGGCGAAATCCGGACCAAAACTTCAGGACGGCGAAAGTTTTCGCCCCAGTTCGCTTCACCGCGTATCAGGCCGAGTTCTCAAGTTCTAAATTCACTTATCTCGTGAAATATGGGCGAATATAGTAAATTTCATTAAAGTAGGCAAGGGCACATAGTATATCGAATTTATAACTAGAAAAGGCCGTGGTCGACGCCGGACGCCGCAACTACATGCCGGCGGGGGTTGTTGCCGGCCTCGATGTCGCCATGACTCCGCCCGGAACGCTCCACCAGCGGTGGTAAGCCATGTTATTCTGCGGCGAGCCCGGCGTCCGTCAGGCGAAGTTTCTCGGCGCTGTCGAAAAACTGCCTTGAAGACCAGGTTGTCTTGATCCTCGGCGAGATCTGGGCCTTGCATGGCGGCGATAAGCGGCTGGATCTCCGGCGAGTTGGGTCTTGCATGGCGGCGATAGCCGTCTGGATCTCTCGACGAGGTCCTCTCCGTCGGCACCGGCTGAGCGGGGATCCTTGGCCGAGTTTCCGGCCTAGGAGACGAGTGTGTCCGGGCCGTATAGCTCGCCTCCGGAGAAGCCGGGCTTCCCAAGGCGACAACATGCATCGGCCCGCGGCCATAGTTTGCCGGAGCTGAGGAGGAAGAAAGGTGTGGACGTCCGAAGTTCGCCGGAGTTGTGGTGGTGTGAGGAACTGTGAAGAGAGGCGGTGAGATGTACGGATCTTATAGGCGGAAGAATGGCGGAGGAGGGTGAGGCGGAAAAGGAAAAGCGGCGGGAAGGATGGCGGGGTCGGCTTCGCCGACAAGCTTGTCCGCTAGCCGCTTAACCGTCCGGCGTCCCTGTGGTGTACCGGATCACAGGTTGATCGGATAGTCCGGACCAAAGTTGGTCAAATCCGGCGAAAAGAGGTCGCGGATACGCCGACGCCAATTTTCGTCGTCCGGATCGTCTCCTGGGTAGGAGAGTGGAGATGCTCTAATAGTGAGTGCCAACACGCTTTTTTGGATTACCTATGCTGGGTTGTTGTGAATATTTTTTATCCAATATAAATAATATGTACATAGGAAGATGAAATTATGGGCCCCTTGTAGGCATGGACCCTACACCGTTGCACAAGGTGGCCTAGGGTCAGAGCCGGCCCTGCCGGTGGTTTGAGGTGGCGACGGCTGGCTGCTAGGCGGACGCGTTTTTGAGAGCAAGTTCGACTCTCGAGACACGAGCGACTGGTATATCTTAAACTTCTCTACACGTGAGGCGGCGACAAGTACTGGCAGCGGCATGCAGTTCGTATTGTATATCTATTTCCGAAAAGAGCGTCATGTCCTGTAGGCTAGAGAAGATAAATTCCAAGCTGCTCGAGGTAGGCTCCATGGATCTCACTGGTTTATTTTATTACAATCGTGTGATCGCCTTTTCCTCTAGAGCTAAACTGGATTTTTATTACGATCCACATATATTGACTCTTTTGGCTGAATCATGTGCCGTGCATGCTTTGAGTGGAGAATCCGAACACGTTTCATCAGGTGGACGTCATCCTGACCAGCAAAATTTCCCTTCAATGTTGCTTGAACTGATTTGCTCTCACATTATATAGGACGTCATGGACCGATGGTGATGGGACGCCCTCCTTCCCCCTCCCCCCCTCCTGTCCGCACAAGGACAAAATCTCCTGTTCTTTCTTTTTCTCTGTTTTGTGCTACCTTAGGATACATGCTTTACTTTATCTTCTTTCTATAGACACCGCTAATATATAACAAGACACTACTAATATATGCTGACAACTTCACTCAACAAAACGGTGCTGGTGACAGTAGAAGAAATCACTAGCAAACATGATACAACATGGTGGAAAGAACACCATCCATCCGTCGTGTGAGATGATTTTTTTTGTTATATTTGAGCTACCAATTTATTGTTTATTTGCATGCATATTGCATATCAACATATCTAACTTTTAATTCAATATTTGTTTCGGGATGAACTATGTCCATGTTACAGAAAATCAATCAACATAACAGTGATACAACGATGTCATATGCTATCTAGGTCTAGGGAGTTGATCTCAGTTAATAAGAAAGACATAATTTGGTCCTTGGTTTATTTACATATGATGTCGAATTGAATCTTGTATTGTTTTATAATATAATTTCTACAGAGTGTGCTTTTTAATATTATGTGGTTGTATTTTTACAAAAATATATTTTTAATATTTAATGAGTGACAAGAAAGAAAATTATACAGGCTATAGTAACGCACATACATTCAACTAGTAATCATAGTGCACCCTGTTGGACAATGTTGGACAGGTAGTATTAGAAATATGCCGTAGTGATAATCGTATATGGAGTAGATGATAAGATTGCATACTTGTTTGTGAAACTCCGTACTAAACTAACTAATTAGAATAAATTGGTTTCCAGTTGAAATTTAGGTTAGGACACATGAATAACATACCAGCATATGTATTGGTTGATGAGCATGTTTCATATGCCATGAACCATGCCGTGAGACCGATCCAACTTTGATATTGCGACATTGCGAGAACCTTGTTTTCTCAGTTGGTCTCACGCAATTTGTATATAATGTCCGTGACAGGAGAGTGGTATATGTGCTTAAGATGTGTAGTGGCATAAGTACGAGTTACCAAACACTACTCTAAATTTTTTAGATCAAAAGGGCCCCAAAAGAGGGGATCCCCGGTCCCATTTCATAGAAACGAAACCAGATAAAACTATCCAAACAGTTTACAGAGGAGTCCACTAAAATTATTACATGGAAAACATGGTCTTCATGACAGCTAAACTAGGCAGAAAAAGGAGGCTTTAGACTCCAAAGCTCTCACAGATCTCTCTGAGCTTCACCTTCAACTCGTTCGCAGGCAGCAGCCCCAGAGGTTTCACCCACTCACTACGCCAACAAGGTGTGAGAGGAGAGGCAGGCATCATCTTGTCGGAGCTCTTGGGAGGGGTAGGAGAGACCTCCATGTGCAAGGATTCCACCAACGAAGCCATGCAGATGGTTCCAGAGCTCATCTCCACTCGAGGGGTCTTGGCGTTCGGAGCAAATTCATGATCTCCGCTGAGAACAGATCCATTTTCCCCAGCATGTAATCCTTGTACAACAGTCACCATTTCTTGATAGTTCTCAGAATGAGCCACCAGACCTGTTTGATTCATAGCCAAGTTTGATTGCCAAATATAAGAGCATTCCTCGATTTCCAGATACCCCAGATAATCAAAGCGCAGACAATATTCAGCACGAAATGTTTCTTATTTGCAACCCAAAATTTGGCTATGGACTCAAAACAGGAACCTAAAGAGAAGCCAAAGAAGGTGGAAGTAAATTTCCAGATTTCCTTGGCCACCACACAATCAAAAAATAGGTGTTTAACATATTTATTATCATTGCAGAACACATAGTACACCTATGCATCTTTTTCTCAAATTGTCTCCTGTCATGAGTTTGTTGTGAGCAAACAACCAAAGAAAGATGTGGACTCTGGGGGAACCACTAAATCCCGGATAGATGGGATATAGATGGGAACCACACCTCTGAAGCTAATGATTTTATACAAAGAGCTAGCAGAGTAGATCCCACTGGCAGTGTGTTCCCAGATAAGTGAATCGCAGTTATTAGAGAAGGAAATGCTATAGCAGATTTTCTCAATTTCATACCACTATTCCATCATCGAAGGATTAAAATTTCTTATGAATGAGAGCATAATGTTCCCCTCATCCCATACTTCTGAAACATTGGCTAATTGTTCATTGCAAATACTATAGATATCCCAAAACTGGACAAAGAGGGGGGAGGTACCAAACCAAGTATCCTCCCAAAATTTAACTTGTATGCCATTACCAACTACCCATCTGTAACCAAATCTAACTGCTCTAGCAGCCCATAGGAAGCCTTTCCAGAATCTTGAAGATCCCAACTCTCTATAGGCAAAGATGTTTGGGTTATAAGTACTATACTTATTATCAATTCGGTTTTTCCAAAGATTTCCTTCTCCACTAATGTATCTCTTCAGCCAGGATGCAAGCAAGCAAATATTAACATCCCCGAGGGAAGGAATACCCAGCCCACCTTGCTCTTTTGGGAGGCAAACCAAATTCCAGTTTGCAAGATGGAGTTTTCTATCCTCTCTAGAATCATTCCACAAGCAGTAAGACATCTGGGAATTGATGAGTTGCAAAGCCCATTTAGGGAATTTTAAGAAGGGAAGGAGATAAACATGGACGCTACCTAGACAGGTTCTAACTAGAAGCACCCTTGCAGCATGTGAAAGAAGTTTCCCCCTCCATCCTGATAACCTTTTAAGGATTTTATCAATGATTGGTTGGAGGTATTCTCTCCTAAGTTTATCATAATGCAAAGGAATGCCCAAATATTTAATAGGAAAAGATCCCACCACACATCCCAGGATCTGTTAGTAACCATTTTTTACTCATCATCTAGATTGATGGGGATAAGCTCACTTTTTACATAATTAATTTTCATGCCCGAAACTTATTCAAAATAGGTCATTACCCATTTTAAGTTCCTGGCCTTTTCTAGGTTATTGTTAACAAATAGGATAGTGTCATCTGCATACTGCAGACTAATCACCCCATTAGGGACAAATTGGGGACAGAGACCTTCAATCAACCCCTGAAGAGATGCTTTATGAAGCATCCTAGAGAAAACACCTACTACAAAATCACAAAGGAGTGGGGAAAGGGGATCCCCCTATCCGAGGCCTCTTCCTGTAATGAAAGAGCCCCCTTTTGCACCATTAATCTTAACAGCAACAGACCCATTCCTTGTGACCCGAGAAATCAGATTCCTAAAGAAGGGGCTAAAACCTCTTCTAAGTAGGAGCTCATCTAAGAAATATAGATTAACCATATCAAAAGCTTTATCATAATCAAGCTTAAGAATTGCCCCTTTTTCATTCCCTTGAAGAACAGAGTGAAGGATTTTAGGGATACGGGTAGGCTACACTAGCGCAAATCAAATTTTCTACCGCGTAAACTAGGATTACTGTTGTCATAGATCACGGGATTACCACTAGACGCGCAGTTGCGGAACTTGATGAAGCGCGTCGAGGCAGTGCAAACGATCTACGTCTCCTCCTTGTTCTCGCCCCACGAGCAGCTCCCCTTGCGCGGCTCGTACAAGCGCTACAGATGCAGCGCCTCCGAGGTATCCACATGTACAGGATGGAAGCGTCAGACGCCGGACTGCTAGGTCCGCGCGTGCAACACAGGCGTGAGGAGTGGCGGCTGGGTGGAATGGTCTAACCCTGGTCAACACGCCCCACCCTCTCTTATATAGGCGTCCCTAGTGGGCTTCTACATTAGCATCCCATTAATAGCCTAAGCCTGGTCTAATTCGGATCCAATCCTCATTAGGCTTCTAGCCCCTTAAGTGTGTGACCCTATAGGTTCATATGCGTATAGACATGACACGAATATACTTATTCTGTCAATAACTGGTAGCGGCCTCTAGCAAGACGTGCCAACTCCTAAACGCATACAAAGATCATATCGGACGAACCATCACAAGGTTTAGTACATGTCTTTCCCTTTGCCTCACGATGTTTGGTGTAGCTCCAAGATGACCTCCCTTTCTCGATACTGTGATTCAGAATCCCTTTACTAGGTTAACTCTTAACCATATGTAGCACGGCCATGCATTTCTGGATCCGATCACTCGAGGGGCCCAGAGATATCTCTCTCAAGTAGAGAGGGGCAAATCCCATCTTGATTGACCATGCTTTGCAGCATGCTTCAGGACAAACCCGAAAGCTACCTTTATAACTACCCAGTGGAGCAGCGTTTGATAGCCCCAAAGTAGGTCTATCCACATCTCAAGTACATGCGACAATCTCAGGTCTAAGGACAAAACGTACACGATGTGTAGAGAGAGAGAGCTGCAAATAATTGCCAGTCTCAAGTTGGGTCAGTCCAACCCCATGTTCATAACATGTGTCCACATCATTGGTTTGACATCTCCATGTCTATGACTTGCGAAACATAGTCATCAAACAATCGACGTGCTAGTCTAATATTCACATGTGTCCTCACATGAACTCCGACTAGGGACAACTATTAAATAAACATACAAGTATAGAGTTTCACAAACAATTCGAGGGTGAGTGCTTCTATCGACTCATTGCTACAATCTAGTAGATAAATCTTGGCTTGTTTGTGTGCATGCGGTAGAATTTTTTGTTTTCCATGCTACGAACCCCTACAGTATCCACTGGGTTTGTTGGGAATATGCCCAAGAGGAAATCATGTATGATATGATTCCCATTGTATTCATAAAGTTATTAGTTTATCCTTGCATGAACATCTGATGTATATAATTGAATATGTGTTTCAGTTGTGGAGCTATATATTCATGTTGTTCATACTAAGTATCCTTGGTCATTGAGGTTGTGTTGGATACACAACTTAGACTAATGTAAAAGTTGGCAGATGACTCGGTTCCACTTGTCATGGCATGGTGATTCTATTGCAACTTACACAGATTTGGCTAAAGAGTTTAACGAGTCGGATTAACCCATATTGAGATACAACGAACAAGTCATCATTTGTATATCTCAATCAATGTAATCCTTAGACCTGAGGTTATTGCACAATCCGAATTGTGGATCATCGACTTAGACTCTATCAAACGCTGATCAGTAACATGGCAGTTATAAAGGCAGAGTTGAAGGGATACGGGTAGGCTACACTAGCACAAATCAAAATTTTCTACCGCGTAAACCAGGATTACTGTTGTCATAGATCACGGGATTACCACTAGACGCGCAGTTGCGAAACTTGATGAAGCGCATCGAGGCAGTGTAGATGTTATACGTCTCCTCCTCGTCCTCGTCCCACGAGCAGCTCCCCTTGCACGGCTCATCCAAGTGCCACAGATGCAGCACCTCTGAGGTATCCACACGTGCGGGGTGGAAGCGTCAGACGCCGGACTACTAGGTCTGCGCGCGCAATACAGGTGTGAGGAGTGGTGGCTGGGTGGAATGGTATATCCCTGGTCAGCTCGCCCTACCCTCTCTTATATAAGCGTCTCTAGTGGGATTCTACATTAGCAGCCCATTAGTAGCCTAAGCCTGGTCTAGTTCGGATCTAATCCTAATTAGACTTCCAGCCCCTTAAGTGTGTAACCCTATAGGTTCATATACGTATAGACATGACACGAATACACTTATTCTGTCAATAGTTGATAGCGGCCTCTAGCAAGACGTGCCAACTCCTAAACATATACAAAGATCATATCGGACGAACCATCACAAGGTTTATTACGTATATTTCCCTTTTCCTCACGCTATTTGGTCTAGCTCCAAGCTGACCTCCCTTTCTCGATACCGTGATTAGGAATCCCTTTACTAGGTCAACTCATAACTTTATGTAGCACGACCATGCATTTTTGGATCCGATCACTCGAGGGGCCTAGAAATATCTCTCTCAAGTAGAGAGGGGGAAATCCCATCTTGATTGACCATGCCTTGCAGCATGCTTCAGGACAAACCCAAAAGCTACCTTTATAACTACCCAGTTACGGAGTAGCGTCTGATAGCCCCAAAGTAGGTCGATCCACATCTCAAGTACATGCGACAACCTCGGGTATAAGGACAAAACGCACACAATGTATAGAGAGACCTGAAAGTCTAATTTCCAGTCTCAAGTTGGGTCAGTCCAACCCCATGTTCATAAAATGTGTCCACATCATTGGTTTGACATCTCCATGTCTATGACTTGTGAAACATAGTCATCAACCAATCGATGTGCTAGGCTAATATTCACGTGTGTCCTCACATGAACTCCGACTAGGGACAACTATTAAATAAACATACAAGTATAGAGTTTCACAAACAATTCACGTAATTGCCAATTAATACAAGTTGCCTGATATGGATATTCAAGGAACATAACAATAACTCATGGATACATAATAAATATAATCATCTCTATGATTGCCTCTAGGGCATATTTCCTTCAAGGACCTCATGTGCAGTCACCACACTCTCCAAAATGTACCTCCCTTTTATAAAGTCAGTTTGATTTGGAGAAATGAGAAGATCCATGAGGAGGGCAAGGCTATTAGTCAATACTTTAGTGAAAAGCTTAAAAATCCAGTTAAGGAGACTAATTGGTCTATTTTTTTTCATATTGGTAGCATCTGGTTCTTTTGGAATGAGTGTAAGCACTGCAAAATTAAGCCTGTATATGTCCAAATTTCCATTGTGGAAATCATGAAACATATCCATTATATCTTTCTTAACCACATTCCAATTTTTTTGATAAAAAATAAAGGAAAGTCCATCAGGGCAGGAGCTCCATCAGAGTAAGAATTAAAATGGGCCTTTTTCACCTCTTCCTCAGAAAAAGGTGAGTCTAGAGAAGAGTTCCCTTCAAGTGATACTTTCTCGTTATCATTAAAGAAGTTTTCACTTAAAGAAAACCCTCCTCTATCCTCAGGGATAAAGAGTTTTTTTATATAAGCTTGCTGCAATATCTAGCATCTCCCCAGCTCAAAAGTGGGTCCCTTATCTCCATCTAGGGAGTGAATAAGAGTTTTCCTTCTTCTCTGGTTTGCTACGACATGGAAGTATGCAGTGTTTCTATCTCCTTCAAGAATGTCCCTATCTCTGGATCTCTACTTAGCTTTGACTTCTTATTTAAGCCAGATAGCTTGCATCTCAGAGTTAATAACCCTCATTCTATCTAGTTCTTAGTCAGATAGAGGTTCTGTTTCTTCCTTTATGTCAAGGCAATCATATTCCTCCACCATCTCTCTTTTAAGCTATCTGAGACCAACTTCAATATTTCTACTCCAACCTTTAGTATTCCTCCTAAATCTTCTAACTTTTTCCTGCAACCTGTCTAGGGATGTTTTCCCATTGGTAGTTGCATTCCAGATTTTAGTGACTAGATCAGAAAAGTCATCTCTAAGCAGCCACCACTTCTCAAACTTGTAACTAGGTTTTATAGGAGTGATGCCTATCCCAGAACCCAAAGGAGTGGGGTATGGTCACTACCCAATCTAGTACAAGCTTGAGTACTATCTAAAGGGAAAAACATCTAATTCAGTATTATAGAAAACCCTATCAATAGTGGACATGATCAAGTTTTTTTGATTATTGGCCCAAGTGAATTCCCTGTTGCCAATTTTAACTTCTAAAAGACCCAGAGGTCAATCCAAGCATTGAATTTGTCACACCATTTTTGGTTGACAACCCCATTGCTTTTGTCCCTCTGATATCTAACCAAATTAAAGTCCCCACTAATTAGGGTGGGTAAGGAATTATCCATGAATAGACTATGCAGTTCTGAAATGAATTCTTCCTTCCCTTCTTCATATGGGGAGCCATAAATAGAAACATGCCTCCAAATTTTGCAGCCTACCTTTTTTTGAATAACACATGAGACTGAGAAGGTTTTGATATCCCAGGACAAGATGTCAAACAAATCAAGATCAACTCCAACTAGAATCGCTCATGCAGTCCCTTTGGTTGGGAGGAAATTCCAGGAAAAAATCCTATTCAAACTAATGGAACTTAAAAAGGAGGCGGTGAATCTTTCCTTTTTAGTTTCCTGAAAAGAAACTATGGATGCATGAGTTTTAGCAATAATATCATGTATGTATTCTTTTCTACCTTTTGCAGAGATACTTCTAATATTCCAGGAGAGACTATTTAAAATAATCATGATAAACAATTTTCCTAGGGTGCTTGACCCGTTTGTGTTTACCTACTTCTGTCCACAATCTATCACTATAATCATCTAAATCTTCAAATTTATAAAGAACATCAGGAGTGGGAGGTGGAGATCCATCTCCACAGGGTACATGTCCCTGCTTTCTACTGATCTAGAGGGTGAAACCACATTGTTCTGAGACAGTGGACCCAAAGGAACAGAAATAAAGGAACTAGCTCCAGTAGGGTTGGTGCATCCATGAGGTGCACCCATAGTACCATGAGGAAAAATCTAAAGAATTAAAAGCAGTACTATTTATCCTAGAGTGTAAGACAAAAGGAGTTTCAATTTTAGTTGTATCAATATCCTTGTTTTGTTCTTCCAAAGCAAAGTTCACACCTATTTTATCATCCATATCTAGCAAGGTTTTTTTCTTGAAGAACATCAAAAGGATTGGATTTGGATATACCTTTGATTTTGGATAATGCTGGCATCTCCAAATTCTTCCTTTTCTTGTTATCTTGTGCTAACTCAAGAATTGACTTGCCATCATGCTTCTGGAGCCTGTCACATTGCCTAGTCCCTTTAATTGGACCCCACTTACTTTTTTTCAGAGTGTTTTCAACCAGAGGAGGGAGTTCTTCAGCTGACTGCTGGTGACATGGTTATACCCCACGAGTACACAACATTGGCATACCTAGTCCAGCCCAAGGAAGACCCCCGACAAGATACACGGCCTGTGGATATTTTGGGTGGACCAAGCCCATGACGCCTTCAAATCCTTGGAGAACAAGACTAGAGTAGATAGAATTTCAAAGGGGACAAACCCTAATCTGTAACCGACTCGATCTGCGCCCGGGACCTGCCTATCTATATAAAGGCTAGGAGGGCACGACGAGGAGGATCATACTCACCTCATACGCATCTCACGCCAAATTGCATCTGCGCACCCCTGTAACCTTCGGTTCCGCCGTAATCAAGAGCGGACAAGCAGGAGTAGGGTTTTCCCTCTGGGATCCCGAACCTGGGTAAACCTCGTGTCCCCGCGTTTCTTGTCTGTTAACCTTTCCACGATCTCCAGCATCCCCATCTTCTCCAAAACCCAAGTCCATAACAATGGGCATTGACGAGATCGAACCTCGTCAATTGGCGCCGTCTGTGGGAAGTGGGGACGCTGATTGTGCGATCGTGATGGTCCCATCCGGAGCGACTACAACTCATCGGAGATGGAGAATCGCCTCCTCTTCGGCACCTTCGACTTCACGCCCACTCGCCGGCCACCATGAGGGATTTCGAGTCCGTCGGCGATGACCTCAAGATGCTGTTCGGGAGCTTCTGCTTCCAGGCAGGGCAGACCGGCACCCTCCGCCTCCTAGAGCGGGTGACACCACCGTCCACCAGGCCCGCTTCGTGGGTCCCACCCATCGGCATGTTATGCACGTCGACACTGACATACGAGTCATATGAGAGCAGTAGCTGCAACTCAGATCTGTGTGGCCCTCCCTCGGATGAAGGAACCTACGGTTCTGGATCCGAAAGCTACGGCAGTAGCGATCTAGTCCGTGGGCGTTACCTATGCGCCGTGGTCATCCAGAGCGAAGCAGAACTGCCTCCAGGTTCGAGTGCGCCTAACCCGCCTCCCAACCCGCAAGGTGAGAACAGAGGAAACTTGGGAGCTCCATCGCTCAGGCCCAACGAAGGCGCGCCAACGCCTACCAGAAGATCAACCTCAACAAGGAAGGATGGCGCCAAGCACGCGAAGCTGTGGCACACAACGTCATCCTACCTGTGAACGCTTCACGGGATATGCTGATGCCTACCACCTCCTCCTCATCAACGAGCATAACCGGCAGGTAAAACTGCAGGAGGAGCTCGAAAAACGTAAGCAGGCGGCTTCGGAGTCTAGCGCGCGGGGAGCTGCGCTCTCCGCCACTGGTGGCTCCAGCTCGCAGCAACAATGCCAACAAACATCACTCCCGCACGGAGCACATGGACCCCGCCGCGCGCCGCGAAGTCACCAGGGCCCTCAACACGTCCTTCATGACGATGGACGTGAACGACAACGTCATGCCGAAAACACCATAGGCTGCGATCATGGCGGCCACTACATACCTCGCGTCTCATCCACCTCCGGTGGGTGACCCAAAGAGCGCCATGCACAAGTCCGCGCTAGCTGGTCTTGGACTCGTCGGAGCTGCGCTCCACAACGAGGCCGAAGAAAAAAACTGCGGTCAAGTTCACCCGCAACCCTACACCCTCATCCGACGAGGACGAGCACGATCCGCCTCGACGTCGCAAGAGCCCATGGCGCCGCAACAACGACTACAACGCTCGAAACGATCTCACCCAACGCAAGATCGACAAGGCACACACTAAACACGCATGTTCAACCGAATCCGACGAAGAGGACGACGAAGAGTGGTGCAGAGCAAGATGCTTTAGGAGATCCGTTCGGCGAACGCGGATGCCGAAAAATTTCAAGCTCCCTTCGGATACTCCGAAGTTTGATGGCACACAGGACCCAAAGGCCTGGCTCAGCGATCACCTCTCATCCGTCAAGCTGCATGGCGGTAACAGGAACACCGCCTTACAATGCCTTCAGCTGCAGCTGACATGCGCGGCTCGGATCTGGCTTAGCAGCCTGTCCTCCGGCTCCATTCAAAGCTAGGAGGAGCTAGCATACAGCTTCATCCGCAACTTTAAGGGCACCAGCAAGAGGCCAACCTCGATCGAGGAACTGCGAGCTTGCACCCAACATACCGGCAAGTCCATTCGCTCGTACATCCTACGCTGGTCCCACATCAAGAACACCGCCGCGCACATCTCCGATGAAAGTACAATCGACGCCTTCAAGGATGGTGTCAAGCGCCCAGACTTCAAGGAAGAACTTGGGCGTGTCAAGCCCAAGACACTCGACCACCTCATGGACATCTCCAACCGATGGGAAGATGGCGAGGACTCCCTCCACCGAATGCATTCAGATGACGAGGATGACTATGGCCGCAGGCGAGAATGCCTCAGCAAGCGAGGATCGCACATCTACGACGACCGCGACGGAGTCAACATGGTCGCGGCTGGATACGCCGACTAACGAAACAATGACAACCGCAGCAGCAGATACCACGGAGGCAACTTTTGCGACGGAGGGCTGTAGCATCCCAGTTGTCTAACACCTGTAATGCTACTTGATCTAGTAATAAAAGGGCCACTTCCTACATATAATTGTTGCATCATCATCATATCATGCTCATGTCATCATGCCACCTTGCATTTGAGCATCATACAAAAACCCTTTTGCTTTGGTTCTTATCTCATATGCATTAATATTTGTATTTGCCTCTTGATATTGTATTTGGTTCTTGATATATTGTTAAATGCCCAAGTTGAGTTGGGGGCATATCTCTTATTGACTCCACCACCTTTTCTTCACCACCTTATAATTCCACCATTCCACCTTACATGAGCATGGCAACTTATTGGTTTTACCTCTAGCTCATGTGGGTTGGGATGGATCAAAATTCTAGCTCCACATGCTCCCATGTATGCACCATGTTGTTTTCACAATATTGGTATATGAGAGCCACATGGCCACCTTTGCATGCCTTGTGAGTGGAACCTTGTCTTAGTCTCCATATGGGTTGTTTTGGGGTTATTATCATGTTGGGATATTTGGGACTATAAAATATCTAGTGGCACCTACACACTAGCATGTCCCATCTTTATTCAAATATGGTTCCCCTCATTCACTCCACATGGAACTTTTCCTGCATCCTTTTTCTTGGGCCTTACTCCATCTTGTGAGGATGCAAATAAATAATGCCATGCTTATTATTTTTGTTATCACAAGGATGATACATGGCATTTAATGTTTTTGCATGGCCCATGCAAGTGCCACCTTTTACTTGACATTTGAAGGTTATTTTTGTTTTGGTTGCATGGATTACTCCTTTCCTTTGCTTGATCTTGTTTTGACTTGTTTAAAACCCTAGCTCTCACCCTCTCTCTCTACCTCTCTAGCTAATCTTTAAACCTAATCCCCTAATCACCTTTTCCCTTCCATGCATGATCATGTGATCATGTGTGCTTCTCTTATGTATCTTGGCCTCTTTTTGCCTCTCCTCTTAGTCAATCCCCCTATTCAAAACCTCCTGGTAAAAATGTTCCAAAGATTTTTGAAATTATAAAACTAGTTTGAAAATTGAAATAGAATAAAATAACAAACAAATGTCTAAAAGACAAATAAATAAAAGGGGAGAAACCATACCTGGTAGCAGCCATTTTGGCCCAGGCGCCTCAGCCGATCGAGAGGAAGTAGCAGCTCGACAGACCAACCTTCCCCGGCCCAACTCGTCTTCCCCGGCCCAGTACTGCTTCAGCCGTCGCTCGCCCTGTTCCTCTTCTTCCTGTCCCTGACGCCGTTCGACCGCTCGCCTCGGCAGCAGACGGAAAGCAGCAGAGGAGCAGGTGGCCGTCTCCCGCCGTCAGCCGCGTCACCCTCCCCTCCTCTTCTTATCCCCAAGGCGTGGAGGCCCCTGCAACCCTAATCCTCCTTCCCCTCCTCTCCGCCGCCATCCCCTACCTCTACGCCCGCCTATGACCACCCTGTCCGAGAGCTTCGGTGAGGAGAGCGACGCCGCGCCGTCGTCTTGATCCTCTACTGGAGCCGGAGAGCGTGCAGGCAGCCTCCGACGACCCCCTCGCGAACTCGAGCAGGAGCTGGACGTGGCGCCGCTGTTCTCTCTTCTTCCTGGTCAGGCACAGGACATCGCCACCGTCACCAGCACCCTCTCGGTGAGCTCCACCTCCCCTCTTTACCGCCGGCACCGCGCGTAGCCACCGCTTGCACGATGCACGCCGCACGCATGCAGGCAGCACTCGCCGCGCGCGCGAACGGCAGCGGCAACGGACCGACAGTCATAGCAAGCAGCCGCCACCCTCTGAATCTCGCCGTATCTCGCGAGCTGCAGCCCCTCACCGGCGTCACCCCTTTTACCACTTGTGATGCCCGTCGTCCCCTCTTCACACCAGTGCAAACCGTGCCTAAAACGGATCAGCATTGAGGCCGCCACCATCTTCTAAAGTTCGAGCCGAAAACCTGCTTTCTCTGTCGATCTTAGACAGTTAAAACCTCCTCCGTTCATCCCTTTGCCCCGTCTGCTACAGTCCTCATTCGCAAAGTTCCCAAACGCCAACTTGTAGCCGGGTGTCCCCTCTTCAACTTTGGTTTTTGTGTCTGGTACAAAATCTCCACAGATTCCTCGCCATCTTCATTCAAAGTCTGGGCCAGCTAGCTGTTCTTCGCGAGTCAACCTTCAGTTTCGTCAGTCTGCATCTCCGGAAGCTTTTCTATTTAAGCCCCTCCCCTTTTTCAGAGCTCAACCCGCAACCCTCGGTGTCCAGTCTTTTTGTAGAAAGGCACCCCGCTTTTTGGACCCTCCACCCGCGGTCCTTCCCCAGCCTTACCCGCTCCCAGGTGGCCCGCAGCTAGCCCGGCCCCATCTGTCACTCTCTTGGAGTAACTCCACGCAGAGTGAGAAAAGCTGCAGGGTTTTCTTAAAATCAAATAAAAATCAGAAAATGAATCAAACTTAAATAATTCAAATCTTTAAAACTGTTTTAAATTTGAAGAAGCTCTCAAAATGAAATATGAATCATTTTTAAATATGAATTCAACCCTGTTTCAAAGATGCCCAGAGTTGACTGCAGCTGGTCAAACCTTTGACTTTGACCCACTTTAATAATTTTGACTTAAATAATAAATTTAAATTCATAATTTCAAATAATATAAATAATATATGTTTTTGAATCAGAAAAATGTGAGGAATTCAAATATGCCATTCAAAATATTATTTGAACACTTTAAATTCCAAGTTGGGTAAATTACAACAAAATGCCACTGGAACTTAATAAATTAATAACTTTTGATCTATAACTCCGAATTTAACAAATGATATGTCTAAAATGATCAGCTCGACGAGACCTTTCTGTTTGTGCTATCCTTGACTTCAATTGCAGCATGCATCATATAAATATATAATATACAGCAACTAATATGACAATAAAATGTGGCCAAACCTTAATAAAATGACTTATTCTTGTATACCACACCTCACCCATGCCATGCTACTTTATTGCCATGCAACTTGTGCATCATTCATCATGGCATGATTGTTTGCTTATTCCTATGCTTGTGCACTTTATTTATGTTGGCCCTTGCTTGTTTGGTTCTTCTTTCGAATAGACGCTGAGCAGGGGATATATCAAGAGAACCAGGAGCACTACCCAGATCCGTCTCTCGCTTCAACTGAGTTGCCAGGCAAGCACTACCACATGCTTGCATACATACAGTACCTATTGCCTCTATCTTATTCTTGCATCATTGGGTCGCGATTGCATTAAATCGAATCCCAAGTATTGCATAGCCTTTACTTTTAAACCCCACCAAGCTTGTTCCTCCATCCCATGAGCCTTTACTACAGGAGTTGTTTGAGCCATGCGAGTCGAGTCGTGAAACAACATGTGTAGGGTATGTGAGAGTCCGATGGATAACGAGGTACCTAAAACAACTTAACTGAGTAGTAATGGGATAACTAATGAAAGTGGCACCGTGAGCAACATCGCTATTTGGTTTTTCCTCACTTGTGTCCCGTAAGACCCCGAGTACTTGATTCTGTTCCAAGATTATTCGCTATCCACATCCGGAGGCTTATGGGACCCCCGAGCGAGCTTGATTCAGTCTTATTTCTTGGGGCCACAAACTAGTTTGAGGTTTTATTTACTATCCTGTACTTATGCCATTATCTGTTTATTTACGATTGCGAGGAGCACTGCATCGCTTAGGTAAGCGGAGTGTTTTCGCGGTATCGACAAGCCAGATCACACTTCGGGTTCCCGGTCCTTTGACCATTGTCGCAAACCTTGAGTCCGTCTCGAGTCAGCTAACTTCTTGGTCTACTCAATGGGGTGGCCCCAAATATTTCGAATCTTGTGATTGCTTTGTCGTGAAGGCCTCGTGGTTTTGATTTGGTTTTTCCGAGGTTGATCGAGTGTGTGTTGCTATTTGTGCACCTGCAGGTAAAACTTTCAAAGCAATGTCGCGGATATGGACGACTTGGAGCAGTTTCTCGATCATAGACAAGCATAACTAAAGTACCGCTTTAATCGACTAAGTAATTGACTAGTAAATAGTGCAACACTCATGGAATGGTTAATAAAATTTCCAACGGATGGGGGTTGTTAAATCCGCTTCCTCGTTGGTAGCGAGGATGAGGATGGATCGATGAAATTACTGTTATAACTGTTGTCATTAATTCACGGACATCCGTCTATCTTTGGTTAGGCGGATGGTTAGCAGTATCTATAGAACTGTTAGGGTTTATCTTTCGCTGCAATTCGTCACCCAGGTTGTGTCCCCTTTAGAGGCATTAAGACTTCTGAGTACCCTTAGGGTCTCACACGATAAATTATTGGTTCGAGATGAACATGTACACTCGCAGACGGATCTTTGGGTGGAAGAGGTGATGATGTGGGCAACGATCGTTCGTGTAGAGATTCCGGAATAGGGATCCGTGAGATCGTGGGCGGATGTGCTTAGTTCTATGGCATCTTATGCCGATTTGCTTCTTATCCGTACTTGGACTTTGTTTTGCCGCTTGATACTCGATGTGTCATGTATGAGGAATTATCCTAAAATATTATATCTATCTAGGTCATTTGAATCTTGCCGTATGCTATATATTTCTTTCTAGATGGTATGGCTCGATGTACTCTTGTATGGTGGCTTGCATACATACTCATTTGTGTATGTAGTTGATCCCTTCGCCGACACGCCGCCTGCAGGTCCGTTGAGTTGGAAGTGGTTGGGACGACCGAAAGGTCTACCCGTGAGTGGCTTTTGGGGCCCCACCGTACTATTTCAACCACTACCTCTCATCCAGGCTTGTATCTAGGAGAGTAATTCACCGAGGTAGTTACAAGGGAGACCCACACAGACGTGTCAACATCGCAGCCGCGATGATGACCCCTCGACATACAACAAATTGTCTGGTCCTTGCACCATCCACTTCTATATCGACAAGCAGGATGGCAAGAAGAAGGCCAGCCACAGGCTAAAAGACTGTCGCGAGTTCCAGAAGCTCAGCGAGGGTCTCACCCAAATACGACGCCAGATCGTGAACCCTGGATTTGGGCCCGCACCTATACCAGGTGACATCGCCCACGGAGCTCCTCCACCACCACCTGCTGGACCGTCGAATCCAGCAATCGCACCAGCGCCAAATAACGACACAGGAGGGTACCTGCCGCCAAAGGGGCCCCTGATGATCCAGAAGGGGCGCCCAACCAACATGGTGCAAAAGAAAATCACCCTCCAGGTCAACCTGGCGGTAGCCTCCCCACCAGCCATCCCTGAGTACCTCAGTGGCTCGGAGTCCTGCATCACGTTCGACCGTTCGGATCACCCACGCCAGATCCCTCGCCCAGGTGATGTTGCCCTGGTGCTCGAGGCACAGATCAAGGATTCGAGATGAGCCACGTCTTCATGGACGGAGGCATCGACATTAATCTGATGTTCGGTAGCACACTCGCAGCAATGCGGATCCTGCTGTGCAGCATAGAGCAATTAGATATAACGTTCCACGGCATAGTCCCAGGGAAAGGCATATATCCCCTGGGGAAGATAAGGCTCGACGTCATCTTCGGCCAGCCCGAAAAAGTCAGGCGCGAGCGATTGGAGTTCGAAGTGGTGGACTGGCCATCACAGTACCATGCCATCCTTGGGCGCATGGCATTCGCACGATTCCTGGCAGTACCGCACTACGCGTACCTGCTACTGAAGATGCCAGGACCCAGAGGCGTCATCACCATCCAAGGAAGCTTCACCCGGTTCGACCACTGCGATAGAGACTTCAACAGAATCTTCCAGTCGTTCGGCATGCAGGAGGAGCTCACAAGGCTCAGAGAGGTGACAGACAACGGGGCACCCCCAATTGCCAGACAAAACGCACCCGATATGTCGTTCGACTCCACGGTCAACACGAAAAAGGTGCAGGTCCACCCGACGGACGCCTCCAAGACGGCGCTGATCGCCAACGACCTTAGCCCCGCATAGGAAAGCGCGCTCGTTGAATTCCTCCGTGAGTGCTGTGAAATCTTCGCCTGGTGTCCTGCGGACATGCTAGGATTTCCTAGGGAATTCGCCGAGCATGCAGTCAATGTCTTCCCTAATGCAAAGACAGTCAAGCAGTCGATCCGACGACTGTCCGAGCTAAGAGCTGAAGCCATTGGAAACAAAGTCAACAGACTGCTCGATGCCAACTTCATCCGGGAAATCAAAGAGAGCGAGTGGCTGGCCAATACCGTGCTGGTCCCCAAAAAGGACACGGACATCCTGCGGATGTGCGTGGACTTCACATCGCTCAACAAATACTGTCCCAAGGACCACTTCCCTCTACCACGGATCGATCAGATCATCGATTCGATGACAGGATGCGAGAAACTCTCCTTCCTCGATGCCTACTCAGGCTATAACCAGATTCGGCTGAAGGTCGAAGACTAGGAGAAAATGACATTCATCATGCCGTTCGGAGTGTTCTGCTATAACACCATGCCCTTCGGGCTGAAGAACGCAGGTGCCACGTACCAGAGGTGCATGCATGTGTGCCTAAAAAACCAGATCGGTCGCAACATTCAAGTCTATGTCGATGACCAGGGAGGCCAAGACACTGATTGACGATCTCCGCGAGACGTTTGATAACGTTGATCACTATAAGATCAAGCTGAACCTAGAAAAGTGCGCCTTCGGCGTCCCATATGGTCAACTACTCAGCTACTTCATCTCCCAATGGGGGATCAAGGCAAATCCGAAGAAAATCAGGGCCATACTGTCCATGGAGAAGCCGAAGAACCTCAAAGGTGTCCAGCAACTAGCTGGGCGGATCGCAACGCTGAGAAGATTCATCAGCCGCATGGGCGAGAAGGCCCTGCCTTTTTACCAGCTGTTGCGCAAGGCGGGTAAGTTCGAGTGGACACTCGAAGCAGACGACGCATTCAAGGACCTCAAGCGGCTGCTCTCCACCTCGCATGTCCTGGTTACACCAAAGGAGCGAGATCCCCTGCTGCTATACATCACAGCTACGCACCAGGTGGTAAGCACCATACTCATGGTCGAACAACCCGAAGATGGTAAGACTCACGGGGTCCAATGCCCAATCTTCTACCTCAGCGAGGTACTGACTCCAACAAAGTATAGGTAGCCTCACTACCAGAAGCTCGCCTACGGTGTATTCATGACGGCTCGTCAGCTGAGCCACTAATTCTAGGAGCACTAGATCATGGTCATCAACGGGGCCCCACCGTCCAACATCCTAAACAACCCCGAAGCCACGGGACGCGTAGCCCTGTGGGGCATCGAGCTGTCTCCTCTAGACATAGTCTACGAGCGGTGCAAGGCCACCAAATCTCAGGTCCTCCCTGACTTCCTCGTCCACTGGATGGAACTCTAGCTGCCAGACACTCCAGACATGACGCAATCATGGACAATGCACTTCGACGGCTCTAAGCGTGAAGCTGGAGCAGGAGCTGGCATCATACTGACGTCCCCTCAGGGCGACAAAATGAAATACGTCCTTCGAATGAAATTTCGCGCCTCCAACAACGAGGCCAAATACGAGGCCCTCATCCATGGCATGGCGGATTGTAGGGGTTCGTAGCATGGAAAAACAAAAAATTTCTACCGCATGCATACAAACAAGCCAAGATCTATCTACTAGATTAAAGCAATGAGTCGATTAGAGTACTCACCCTCGAAGATTCCAAAGCGGTTAACGAGAGCAGATTCTCGTGGGTGATGTAGTCGTACACTTGCCGATCTCAAGATCGCATAGATGATCCTTCCGGCGCTGCGTTCCGGCAGCGCTTCCGCAGTCGGTCACACGTTCGGTACTCGATGAAGACCTTCCTCTCCCTTGTTCCAGCAGGCAGCGGAGGTTGTAGTTCTCCCCTCGCGATTCCGGCAGAACGACGGCGTGGTGTCGGAAGTAGAGGGAAGATCTCGGAGGGCTTTGCCTAAGCCAGTGCGAGTTATGGTGGTTCTAGGGTTTCCGACAATCTAGGTTTAGAAGGCCAGAGAGGAGGAGGTGGTGTCGGCGGCGGCTGGGGCGACGGCGACGCGGTGGCGGCGGCGCACGGTGGGGAGGGCTAGATTGTGTGCTCTTTGGGGCAGCCCTCCCCCTCTATTTATGAGAGGGAGGGAGGCTTGGGAGAGGAGAGTTTGAATCCATACCCAAACCCAAGATGGATAGAAGGAAGGACTCTTTCCTTCTTCCACTAGGAAACTATTGTTCCAGTTTTACTTTTCAAACCTCCCTTTTGACTTTTAATTTAGAGATTTATTTCTCTCTCGCAAATGCCCAACCAAAGTGACCTAGGACATGATCCAGTCACTCCACTTAACCATGACACATTCATGGACCATTCCCCTTCCGGTTTGGTGAACCTTCTAGATCCTTCTAGAACCTCTCCGATGAAAACATCAAAATCATTCCCGAACTCCGGAATCAGACTTTCCTTATATGAATCTTATTCTCTGGACCATTCCGGATCTCCTCGTGATATCTCGGATCCTATCCGAGACTCCGAACAACATTCGGTTTCCCTACTTACATTCCATATCTACTAAACAACATCGAATCCTTAAGTGTGTCTCCCTACAGTTCGTGAATTATGCGGACATGACCGAGACTCTTTTTCGATCAATAACCAATAGAGGAATCTGGAAATTCATATGGCTCCCACATATTTCTACGATTACTTTGCGATCGAATGAACCACTTACATACGATACCAATTTCCCTTTGTCTCGTGATAGTTTACTTATCCGAGGTTTGATCGTCGGTATCTCTGCATACCTAGTTCAACCTCGTTACCGATAAGTACTATTTTCTCGTTCCCGTGATATGTGATCCCTTGTGAGCCAGTCACATGATTGCAAGCTAATTGGATGACATTCCACCGATAGGGCCGAGAGTATATCTATCCGTCATATGGATGGACAAATCCCACTCTTGATCCATGTGCCTCAACACATACTTTCCGAACACTCAATGCCACCTTTATAACCACCCAGTTACGGTGTGGTGTTTTGTGGCATCCCGCAAAACCACTACTAGAAAATCGCGTCGAATTTGTGCATTGCACTGTCATCATCATGCATTGTTTGCATAAAACTATGTTTGCAAAGCCCGTGTTGTTTTCTAAACTCCCCTCTTTATTCAAACATCAAAACCGGGTCCCCGAAATATTTATTTTTGGCCGCTATTGGTTTGCACACGGCCCGTTTAAAACAAATAAAAAATATATTATTTTTAGTGGGGGCAGTCGAACGGGCCAGATCGACCCGAACGACCACCCCCAGGATTTTAAAACGGTCCACCAGACAAATCCTACAGCTACCCAGAAAACCTACCCAACCCGCTGGCTACATCACCCTGGCCAATAACCTCTCGCCATCTCAGCTACCCTCTCCCCTCACCCAATCCTAGCCCTCCACCTAGACCCTCTCTCTCTCACCCTCCCCACCCACCAAACGCACACAAAGCCACCCACACCCCACGCACAGACGCACGCAGCACTCCCCACCTGCCCAGCGCCCCGGCCCCACAGCCCTCCTGGCCCACCCCCTATCCCACGCACCCGACGCCACCCGCCTCTCGCGACCCCCCTCCTCTCGTCTCTGCTTCCACCCTCCGTTCCTGACCGAAGCCGCCGGCCACCGCGACCCTCCTCTCCCTGTGCCGCCCGTCTCTTCCCTCTAGCCCGACCCCTCCCCTTCTCCACCTCGCTGCCCATCTCGGCCGCCCTAACCGCCCCTCGGCCGCCCAGCTCGCCCCTCTGCGCCACTTGCCAGAGCGACCCGTGACCTCGCCTCCGCGCCCAACCACCTCCGCTCCTTGGCCTCGACCTTCCCGGACTCCGTCCTCCTCCTCCGAGCCTCCTTCCCGTCGCCATGGCGGAGCCGAGCTCACCGCCGCCTCGCCCAGCCCGCCTCACCACCGCCCGTCCCGGGCCGGAGCCGCCCGCTCGCCTCCGCGCCCAACCCCGAGCTGCCCTGCCCTCGCCGGAAGGCCGCGCAGCTTGCCTCTGCAGGCCGACCGACCTCGACAGCGTCGCCCGCCAGCGAGCTCTGCAGCCACGACCCTCGCCGCGGAGGCCGCCTCCACCACCCCACCGCCGGGCGGCCCGGCAGCGACGCCTGCCGCTCGAGCCTCCGCCGCCCGTCCACCCTGCTCCTCGCTGCAGTCCATCCTCGGCGTGGCGCGCCTGCTCCGTTCAGCAGCGGTGATGTTTGGTACCAGTGACGGAGGCATTATGGGCGGCATGGCTTGGCGTCACTCGAAGGCCCGGCACCGATTCCAAGATCGGCACCGACCCTCAAAGTCCTAAGACCGTTTCGAACCAAGGGGAACCATCGACAAGAGCTTCCTCGGAGCACCAAGAACCCCTTCATGGGTCCGAATGCCGAACCCTCGAACGACATGAACTATCCCCGGGAACCCAAGTTCACCCCTCGCCAAGATCTTCGTCGAACCCGGTGTTCTCCTACATGGACCTGAGAACGAACCCGAAGGCCACCGACGGCGAACCCTGAGGCCCTCGACGCGACGATGCCTGCTTCCAAGATCTCCGGCTTGGATCGAAAAGTTCCCCGAAGACCGATCCCGATGTACCGGAGACCGGACCCTCGACACGCCAGGATCTACCCTCGGACGCCAAGACCCGAACCGGGAAGACGCAAAGATCGCCACGAGAACGACACACACTTCACCCCGAAGCCAAGACCGACCCGACTTGAGGACCCGACAAGATCTGCGCAACAACAAGAACGACACCGACCCGGAAGATCCGATGCGCCCCGACGCCGAACCAAGTCCTCCTTCACGGATGCGACAAGATCTACCCCTGTAACCCGAGAGCGCTCCCGCTGAGACCGAACCGTCGAACCCTGGACCCTGAGACCGACCCCGAACCCCGGATCCCCAAGACCGTCGAGACCCCTAATGTGTGAACCCCTTTCCGAGAACCCTATTTTATAATATAATAACAACTTGTCGCATATTTAATTGTCATACTCGCATGCATATTTGTGTGGGTTGGGGGCCTTATGCCGATTCACCTGCATAATTAAATATGGGGCCCATATGCGGGCAAATCTAGTCTCATATTGGCCTCATTTAAACTTGTGTAGCGAACCGGTGATATATTCTGCCTTGTTAAACAACATTTAAATTGCGGGGGGTTCTAAACAACTTGAACCATCTAATTAATTGTCGGGACCCCGGTTCCCCTTAATATGACCTAATTGCATCGCACCTTTGCCATGTCATACATCATCCATGCATCATGCCGATCTTCTGCCGTTGTATTAAATAGTGCATCCGGTGTTTCTTCTAGTGTTTTGCTTCTTCGCGGATAAGGCCGTTGAGTTGATGTGAGCTTCGCCCCGATCTTCGGTTGAACCCTTCGACAATGTTTTTCAGGCGAGCATCTCCCCCTTTCTACCTATCTTACTTTTATAGTATTTACTTCCCTCCTGTTGATCTATTGCTATCTGTGTTGCGATGCTTTAGTTTTCGTACCCGTGATATTCCCTGCAGCCTCATATGGCCTTGGACACACCCTATTACATGTTGTTTGGTAGATAGTTGGACCCGCGCGTCTTAGTCGCTTGCTCAAGTGCTGTTGCGTGTCGTCAAATGCCACAGTTGTTGATGTATTGCCGCATGTTGATGTTGGAGATGATCTTAGTTTTACTTATCGCTCACTTTACTTTCTGTTTAACAACTAAAATTGAAATAAGCAGATGCATCGGTGGGTGATAGAAAATATTTGGTTTCCGAACGCCCACTTGTGTCCGTAAGACCCGAGTACTTGATACTGTTCCTTGATTTATCGCGCTATCCACATCCGGAGGTATATGGGACCCCCTGAGCCAGAGCTTGATTCAGTCTTATTTCTTGGGGCCACAAACTAGGTTGAGGTTTTATTTACGATCCTGTACTTATGCCGTGCTACTTATGTATTTACGATTGTGCGAGGAGCACACGCATCGCTTTAGGTAAGCGGAGTGTTTCGTGGTATCGACAAGCCCAGCACACTTTGGGTTCCCGATCGTTTACCACCGACGCAAACCTTGAGTCCGTCTCAGAGTCCTAGCTCCATTGGTCTACTCAATGGGGTGGCCTCAAATAATTCGAATCCTGTGATTGTTCACCGTGAAAGCCTCGTTGGTTTTGATTTGGTTTTTCGAGGTTGATCGGCGTGTGTTATTGGCGCACTCCGGGTAAAACTTTTCAAGCCGTGTCCACGGATATGGACGACTTGGAGCACAGTATCTCGATCATAGACAAGCATAACTAAAGTTTATTGCTATAAATTTGACTTTATAATAACTAGTAATCAGCTTCACTATAATGGAATGGCTAATTAATACTGCCCACAATTGCTTGTTTGGATTGTCGCTTGCGACCATTGTACCTGACTAGTAAGTATGGCAACTACAACGGAATTGGCTGTTTAAAAGTACCAACAACTGCTGGGTTTGGGTCTACATCATGCTATCTGTATCTGATTAGTAATTGCTGCAACTACAACGGAATGAATAACTAAAAGTGCCCACTGCTTATTTTATCAGGATGATTAGCTACACCTGACTAGTAAAGTGCCGCAACTATAACTGAATAAGTAAAAATGCCAACCGTGTGAGTTCCTCGGTTGACTTCCTCGTTGGTCTCAAGGGGGAAATACCAGGATGGGTTTGTTTGATGGTAGTATCAGGTCGGTTCCGAATAGGTCATTCTCACCCCTCTCTGATAACCGCCAATTGTATCGAGTCTCTATAGGTTGTTCAGTGCATGCTGCCGCTGCCGCTCAGTCCACCATACCTATGTAGGCGAGGACCGCCGAATTCTAGTCTCGTCGTGTACTGGCCTCGATCGACGCTCCTTCTTTCCTTTGCCTTTGTCGGCACCCTTTTGTTTAAGCAGGTGTGAGATCGACCGTTAAGGTGGTTACCCTTCCGCTTTGGGCAGGGTTATGGACGCCATTGGTTATTCTTCAGGGCTCTTAGCCCCATTTGCATCTTGTCCGTAGCTGGACGCTCTATCATTTTTAAGGTGATTTGGATCTTTGTATATTATATCTGTATTCTTGACTCATGGAGTCGTTGTTATATACATCTGTTCTGTGGGTCCCATCGAGTACTGTTGTGTAATGTTATTACTTCGTATTCCACCCGCACGAAAGTGCCTGGTGGGCACCTTTGAATCGTTTCTATGCGTGTTTGGCGGGTTTCGCTAAAACTTGCATAGGTCCGATTCTGAGGGTGTTACATGTTTGATGTCATCAAAGCATCCTTCTGGTGATGGTGATTAGCATGATCTCATGGTTGAAGGAATTAGGTTACTATGTATCAGAAAGCTTATAGCAAATGAACTATATTAAATGTTATCAAATCATCCTTCTGGTGACTTGGTCTTTCAAGTTCAAAGCTTGATTTCTCGTGTATGGAACTATCACGGATTTTATGGCTTTAAGCCATTTGATGGAGTCAGGGCCCATCATCGCTTCTTTGCATACAGTCGGTTCATCATTGTCAAATAATAATGATCTACTTTCAAATCCTAGCATTTGATTGTTTACCCGACCTACTTGGTTCAATAAGAAGTTTGACATCCGTGACCACAACCTTTGAGACACGTGATCCATGAGCATTGTTGCTGCCTCTAGAACACTTTTCGGCGCTGCGCCACTCAGCACATATAGCTAAGGTTCTTTTGACCTTATACAAGTTCTATTGTCCTCCCACTTAACTTTTCATGAAAAATTTCTTCTCAAGAAACTTGACGTTCTAAGCGACAAACACTTTTGTCCTTGGTGTTATGGAGGAGTACCCAACGATTATCCGAAATAACCTACAAAGACATACTCATACCGATGTTCAAGAAAGGACAACTTGGGTTTTATCCCAAACCATAACTTTATATGGTGTCATTTCAGTGAATCATGATGGACCTCTTTTAGTGGAAAAACGATAGTCTCTAAAGCTTTTAATCTTTAAAATATAATGGCAGTTTTATAAATGACACCTTTGATCTTACCATGTCAAACAAGGTTTTATTACATATCTTGATCACTCCATACTCTTATGGTGTTTTGGGAAATGCAAATCCACTGAACAATTCGTCAAATCTTAGGTGTTATGCTAAACTTGTAACTCAAAAATCTTCCTTTATGATCCTATCATAAATTCTTTATTTTCTTGTTACATTGATTTTGCAATTCATCTTGAAAGTCTTCGAACATTTTCAAATGATTCACACTTCATCCTCATTAAGTAAATATTCATATATTCACTCAAATTTTTCGGAGAAAGCATATGAAGTTGAAATACATCGCTCTTGACTACACATAATGAACTTTATACAACAATATGTACAAGTTTCAATAAGCTAGTCATCCGTTCCCTTTGGCCTATGAACGGAGTCTTAATTATCTCTAGGAAAGTTTCACAAGCATCATTTGATCAAAAATCAAAAGACTCCAAAATTCCATCCACATGGAGTTTCTTCATGTTTTCTTTCCAATATAATTTAAACAGTGATGTCACTTCCTAAGTGATCTTTCAATCAATTGTCTTTCGACATTTTTACCGTTTGTGATTTATCCAACGAGATTTGTAAATCATCCATTTTTTATGGATTACGGCAATTATTTGATCAACCCTTTTGTTCTCATAATACCTGATAAAATAAATCTTGAAGGCAAGCTTTGATGTTAACGAGCAACACAACAACCCTTTATTTGTTCTCGATGAACATCATCACATATTATTTTGCTAGTTACTTAGGCCATTATAGTTCATGAATTGTGTTGTTTCGTATGACGATTCATACCAACAAATTCAGTATCCAATACTTAAGAACCACATTATTTAATAAGCAAAGAATACAACCATAACTCGTATATCCTCTATATACGTAAGCTAAACAATTCTAGTCTTTTCTTTTCTGCCATATATTTATGAGATTCTCTTTCAGTATTTCCTTTTCTGTTTGAAAGAATCTATCAACACCAATAGTGGAGCCATACACATGACACATAGTCCAAAGCGTGTATAGTTAAATACCAATGTCTTTGGACTTGCACTTTGAAGTAGATCACCATCATCAAACGTTTGGTGTTCTTTCAAATTCCATCCTTTAGTAATCTTTTAGTGTAGCAAACATTTTACCTACATCAAATATTCATCCTTATCATGGAACTATTCATGATCAAGCTATTTTAGCTTGTTACGGTGAATCGCGAGTATAATGTTGCTCTCCAATACCTTTTGGAGGATTAGGACAACTAGTGTCTTCAACCTTTTTGTAAATTCCTACCAAATATGGGAACATAAACTTTGCCATATTATACTCTATCATGTTTTAATGAAAATATCGTTTCAGATATCGCAATATCTTCCACACATGATGGTTTCTAAAACAATTCTTTTAGCTCCCCGATAACCTTGATATTAAAACAATCTTTTGAATATCAAGAATCATGGAAACAAACATGATATTTATATACTAATACTGGAATTGTTACTCTTGATTTAATACCAACTATTAAACTTCAAAAAGTAACCGGAACTTACTGAAAGTTTGCAATAGGACTTTTAAACTTTAGATTAACACTTCAAAACAATACGATACCAGTTCGTAAAGGAATTAAGCAGAATTCTATAGTTCTATTATCTCAATTATAACTAAGCGCAAGGTGGTAAACGGATGCCAATGACTACAACAACTATGCAAATTCACTTTGATTTAATTTATGATAAATAGTGTTCAACTTTTAATCATATTGTTGTTGAACTCCCACTCAAAACAATATCCCTCACATTGTTTTAGTGATTACATGAACCAAAGCAACTATACCAAGTCCGATCATCACGTGACATGATGTAGTTTCAAAGGCGAACAATCAACATGTTCATATTATCTACTATATGACCCATGCTTTACCCTTCGGTGATCCGTGTTCCGAAACCATGTCTGTACATGCTAGTCTCGTCAAGATCAAACCTAAGCTTTTGCATGAGCAAATCTGGCTTGCTCCCGTTGTATACACTCGCAGAATCTAACACACCCGATCATCACATGGTGCTTCGAAACAACGAGCTTTAATAACGGTGCTTACTAAGGATGAACACTTTATAACTTGATATTTTGTGAGAGGGATCATTTTATAATGCTATCGTCGCGAACTAAGCAATACAAGATTCATAAAAGGATTAACGTCACATGCAATTCATAATATGTGATATGATATGGCCTTTCTTCTTGTGCTTCTGATCTCCATCTTCAAGCACGAACATGATATCCATCATCACCGGAATGGCGTCAAGGTCAATGGCGCCGCTCCATGGTTATCGTCCACTAGCATCAACTATTACAACTACTTTGAATAATAGACACGCAGGTCTTAACGAAATTAAAAGACAACCATATGGATCCTTCCGGTTGCCGACTTACAATAAGGAACATTGCATACATCATATATAATCACAATCATGGCCATATCACATCACATCACACCCCTGCAAAACAAAGTTAGACGCCTCTAATTTTCTTTGCATGTTTTACGTGGTTTGGGGCTTTCAATAAGTGTCGTTCTAACTTACGAACAAGAACCACAACGTTGATACTAGTATTGTAAATTACCCATTGTAAATTGAATCTTCACTATGTTGGGATAAACATGCACCCGCAAAGCCACTTATGCAATACAAGTTGCATGTCAAGCGTGGAGTAAGTCTCATGAACGATGTCATGTAAGGTTAGCCCGGGCCGCTTCATCCCACCATCCCGCAAGATGCAAAGTACACAAGAAGCAATCGATAACAAAAACATCAACCCTCACAATGACCATTGTGTTCTACTCGTGTGACAGATCTACATATAGACACGGCTCTGATACCACTATAGGGGTTCGTAGCATGAAAAACAAAAAATTTCTATCGCATGCATACAAACAAGCCAAGATATATCTACTAGATTGAAGCAACGAGTCGATTAGAGTACTCACCCTCGAAGATTCCAAAGCGGTTAACGAGAGCAGATTCTCGTGGGTGATGTAGTCGTACACTTGCCGATCTCAAGATCGCGTAGACGATCCTTCCGGCGCTACGTTCCGGCAGCGCTTCCGCAGTCGGTCACACGTTCGGTACTCGATGAAGACCTTCCTCTCCCTTGTTCCAGTAGGCAGCGGAGGTTGTAGTTCTCTCCTCATGATTCCGGCAACACGACGGCGTGGTGTCAGAAGTAGAGGGAAGATCCCGCAGGGCTTCGCCTATGCCGGTGCAAGTTATGGTGGATCTAGGGTTTCCGGCAATCTAGGTTTAGAAGGCCGAAGAGGAGGAGGTGGTGTCGGCGGTGGCTAGGCGACGGCCGACGGCGATTGTAGGCGGCGGCGGCGGCGCACGGTGGGGAGGGCTAGGTATTGTGCTCTTTGGGGCAGCTATAGCACCCCGGGTAAAACCACTACTAGAAAATCGCGGTTAAATAATACTTTGTGCATCATCATGACATCATCATACATGTTTTGCCTAAAACTATTTTTCCAAAAACATGTTTTTGTTTATCAAATACCCCTTCTATTTTAAATGTAAAACCCTGAAACGTCCGAATATTTTATTTTATCTAAAAATTATTTCCAAAAGACTTTAAAATAAAACAGAAACAAAAATAAATAAATATAAAAGTTATTTTTATTTAGGGAGGTCGCTGTCCGCCACCAGGGGCTCCCTTCCGCGTCGAAGCCCGCCGACCCGAGCTCGCCATCGCGCCCTGGTGCCGTCCTGCGACCTCTCTGTTGCCGCTGCAGCGAGCTGCTGCCGCTCGTGCCCCGCCATCGTCAAGTCACCCGCCACCGTCCGCTCGGCCTCGTCCCTATGCAGCAGCATGACCCGCGTGCCCCCGTCTCCTCCGCCGGCCCTGCGTGCCTCACCGGTTCCCGTTCGTCGTTGCCGTAGTGTCTCCCCACCGCCGTCAAGACCTTCCTTGCAGGGCCCCACACTGAGTTTTCCGACCCTCGCCTCGCTGCATGTGCTGCTGTCCGCTGCTTGCGTCTCTGTGCTTGTTGTCATATTGCCTCTTTTCTCCATGACAAAGGGTGTGGAATGACCCCCAAATCCGTGTCCTCGCTTCCTGTTGTTTTGCTCTGAATCGACCCCAGGTTCTTGTGTTCTGACAAGGAGAAGTGGTGGTTAGTTGTTGCAATTCTACTAAGGGGGTGGTGAAGATGGTGCGTGTGATTGAGTGAGGCATAGTTGATCGTCCGAAGACCCCGCATCCCTTGTACACCTCAACAAGATCTACGGCCCCGTTGGAAATCGAAGCCCGACCCCGGAGATCCGAAGTCTGAACCCCGGAACCGACTTTGTGTTCTTCTTCACGGACACCAAGACCTGTTCCCGGAGGCAAAGATCGATCCCCACCGACCACGTCGAACCCCAAGATCGTCGGACCAATGTGTGACCTTTTCCGAGCCCCTATTTTATAAATTTCCAACTATATAAACTGTTGCATATTTAATTGTTATACTCGCATGCATATTGGTGTGTTTGGGGGTGTTTCGACGATTCACCTAAATTAAATATGGAGCCCATATGCGGGCGAATTTAGTCTAATATTGGCTCCATTTAAATTTGTGTAGCGAACCGCTGATATAATTTTTCCTTGTTAAGACAACATTTAAAATGCGGGGTATCTAAACAACTTGTTTCACCTAATTAATTGTCGGGACCCCGGTTCCGTTTAATATTGCCTAGTTGCATCGTACCTTTGCCATTCATACATGCATCATGCCCGATCTTCTGCCGTAGTATTAAAATAGTGCATCCGGTGTTTCTTTTAGTGCTTTGCTTCTTCACGGATTAGGACGATGAGTTGATGCGAGTGTCGACCCGATCTTTGGATGAATCTTCGGCATTGTTTTTAGGCGAGCATTCTCCCCCTTTCTACCTATTTTACCTTTCTAGTCCTTATTCCTTCCTTTTGATCTATTGCTATCTGTGTTGCGATGTTCTAGTTTTCGTACCTGTGATATCCCTTGCAGCCTTATATTGCCTTGGACACTTCCTATTACCTGTTGTTTGGTAGATAGTTGGACTTGCGCGTCGTAGTCGCTTGCTCAAGTGCTGTTGCGTGTCGTCAAGTACCACAGTTGTTGGAGTAATGACGCATGTTTAATGTTGGAGATGATCATGGATTTAATTACCGTTTAATAACTAAAATTGAAAGTAGGTAAATGCAGAGGCACCGGTGGGTAATAGACAATATTTGGTTTTTAACCGCTCACTGGTGCCCCGTAGGACCCCGAGTTCTTGACACCTGTTCCGAGATAGAGCGCGCTAACCACAGGTGGGGTGTGTGGGCACCCCCATCGATTAGTACCTGATTTCAAAGTACTGTACCGGGGGCCACAAAGTAGTTTGGGGTTATATTACTAACCTGTACTTATGCCATGCTTTACTGCTTTATTTACGATTGCGCGTGGAGCGCCTGTACTGTTTTGGAACCAACGTGGAATGTTTTCGCGGTATCGACAAGCCCAGTCACACTTTTGGGTTCCCAGTCGTTTACAGCCATTGTCACAAACCTCTGGGTCCGTCTCGGAGACCGGCCGACTTCGTTATGGGTAGCTTAGTGGGGTGGCCCCCATGTGCTTGCTTTGGGTCTGGGAAATGTCGTGTCCGAAACCCCGTCGACATACCGTTGGGTGTATGTTTTGTGATCTTGTACCTACCTGATCTGACAACAAGGGTGTGGGTGCGTGTGGAAACTTTGGTGCACCCCTACAGGGTTAAATCTTTTCGAGAAGCCGTGTCCGCGGTTATGGACGACTTGGAGAACATTTCTCAATCATAGACAACTATAAGTAAAGTTTACTGTTATAATTTGACTTGTATCCGATATGACTAGTAATCAGCTTCACTACAACAGAATGGCTAAATAAAAGTACCAACAACTGCTGGGTTTAGGATATCTCATGCTAATTGTATCTGACTAGTAAGTGTCGCAACTACAATGGAATGGTTAACTAAAAGTGCCCACTGCTTATTATTTCAGGATGACTATCTATACCTGACTAGTAATTGCTGCAACGATAACTGAATAAATAAAACTGCCAACTGTGTGAGTTTCTCGGTTGACTTCCTCGTTTGGTCTCGAGGGGGGAAATACCAGGATGGGTATGTTTGGTGGTTGTATCAGGTTGGTTCCGGATAGGTCTTTCTTATCCCTCTCTAATAGCCACAGTTATATCGAGTCTCTATAGGTTGTTTAGTGCATGCTGTGCTGCCGCTTCAGTCCACCATACCTATGTAGGCGAGGACCGCCGAATTCTAGTCTCGCCGTGTACTGGCCTCAGTACCGACCGCTCTCTTTTTCCTTTGCCCTTTGTCGGCACCACTTTTGTTTTTAGCAGGTTTTGAGATCGACGTCGTTAGAAGGGTTATCCTTCCGGCTTGGCCTGGGCAGGGTTATGGACGCCATTGGTTATTCTTCAAGGCTCTTAGCTCAATTTGCCTATTGTCCGTACTCGGACGCTGTATCGTTTTCAAGGTGATTTGAATCTTTGTACTGTATATCTGTATTCTTGACTTATTGAGTCGCTATTGTATATCTGTTCTGTGGGTTCCATTGTGGACTATTGTGTAATGATATTACTTCATTTTCCACCCGCACACAAGTGCCTGGTGGGCACATTTGAATCGATTCTATGCGGGTATGGCGGGAAGTGCTAAAACTTGCATAGGGCCGATTCTGAGGGTGTTACAGCAGCCCTCCCCCTCTATTTATGAGAGGGAGGGAGGCTTGGGAGAGGAGAGTTTGAATCCATACCCAAACCCAAGTTGGATAGAAGGAAGGACTCTTTCCTTCTTCCACTAGGAAACTATTGTGCCAGTTTGAATTTTGAAACCTCCCTTTTGACTTTCAATTTAGAGCTTTATTTCTCTCTCGCAAATGCCCAACCAAAGTGACCTAGGACATGATCCAGTCACTCCACTTAACCATGACACATTATGGACCATTCCCCTTACGGTTCGGTGAACCTTCTAGACCCTTATAGAACCTCTCCGATGAAAACATCGAAATCATTCCCGAACTCCGGAATCAGACTTTCCTTATATGAATCTTATTCTCCGGACCATTACGGATATCCTAGTGATATCCCGGATCCTATCCGAGACTCCGAACAATATTCGGTTTCCCTACTTACATTCCATATCTACTAAACAACATCGAATCCTTAAGTGTGTCTCCCTACGGTTCGTGAATTATGCGGACATGACCGAGACTCTTCTCCGATCAATGACCAATAGAGGAATCTGTAAATTCATATGGCTCCCACATATTTCTACAATTACTTTGTGATCGAATGAATCACTTACATATGATACCAATTTCCCTTTGTCTCGCGATAGTTTACTTATCCGAGGTTTGATCGTCGGTATCTCTGCATACCTAGTTCAACCTTGTTACCGATAAGTACTCTTTTCTTGTTCCCGTGATATGTGATCCCTTGCGAGCCAGTCACATGCTTGCAAGCTAATTGGATGACATTCCACCGAGAGGGCCCAGAGTATATCTATCTGTCATATGGATGGACAAATCCCACTCTTGATCCATGTGCCTCAACACATACTTTCCGAACACGCAATGCCACCTTTATAACCACCTAGTTATGGTGTGGTGTTTGATGTCATCAAAGCATACTTCCGGTGATGGTGACTAGCATGATCTCATGGTCGAAGGAATTAGGTTACTATGTATCAGAAAGCTTATAGCAAATGAACTATATTAAATGACTTGATCTTTATGCTATGCTTAACTATAGGAGTATGTCCATCACATCATTCTCCTAATGATATGACCCTGTTGTTAATAAGATCTCTATGTTCATGATCAGGAAACCATGATCATATATTAACCAACAAGCTTGTTTAACAAGAGGCTTTACTAGGGACTCTTTTATGTTTACAAATCACACAAGTATTAATGTTTCCGGTTAATACAATTATATCATGGTATGTAAACATTTATCATAAGCATGAAGATATGATAATAACCACTTTATTATTGCCTCTTGGGCATATCTCCAACACGGATGGCCAAGATATGCGGTGCAACGCTCACAACGCCAACATGATCGCATACCGTGTGCTCTACAACTCACTCGAAGGGGACTTTGACGGCTACGAGCTTCGGCACGTCGGAAGGGAAAACAACGAGGAAGCTGATAGGCTCGCCAACATCGGCTCCACCTACGTACAGGTGCCACCAGGTGTCTTCCTCGAACAAAACTGCGTACCCTCTATCAAGAGGAAATTCCCCAAAGGATCACCCGAAGAAGAAGAGCACTCGGGGGCTGCGCCACCCGAAGGATAGGAAGGACCTGAAAAGCTCAACACCGAGGCCGAACTTGTCAGTCTAATGCAGGTCATAGCGGTCGAAGAAACATGGACGCAGCCGTACCTTCGGTACCTGATAAGCAACAAACTGCCCAATGACCCAACAGATGCCCAACACATATCTCGCCGGTCTAAAGCCTTCACCATCAACAATGGCGAGCTGTACAAGCGCAGTATTTCAGGTGTGCTCCAAAGGTGCGTCACCATCGGTGACGGCAAAATCATCCTCCAAGACATCCACAAGGGCATCTGTGGCCATCATGCAGGTAGTCGCGCCCTAGTCGCCAAAGCTCTACGAGCTGGATTCTACTGGCCAACGGCCACGAACGACGCTAAGGACATCGTCCAAAGGTGCAACGCCTGTCAGAGGTACGTGGACAAGCCGCACGTACCAGGATCGGAGCTAAGGCCCATACCATTGGCCTGACCCTTTGCCCAATGGGGCCTCGACATGATTGGCAAACTACCCAAATCCTCGAAAGGAGGCCACTTCTACCTCCTGGTCGCAGTCGACAAGTTAACCAAGTGGATCGAGGCCATGACCGTCACCAACCAAAGCAGCAAAACTGCCATCAAGTTCTTCGAATCCATAGTCTACAGGTTCGGTGTGCCACACAGCATCATCATGGACAATGGCTCGAATTTCATCTCGAAGGAATTCCAAGTGACATGGTTATACCCTGTGGGTACACGATCTTAGCATACCTAGTCCAGCCCAACGAAGGCCCACGAGAACATGCGCCAGCCCATGAAGACTTTCAGATGGCCAGGGCCCATGACGCCTTCGGATCTGATGGAGGGGTTGACCTCTTGGGTGGCCCGATCTTCATGGATCTCGTGGTCAAATCGATGGGAAAGCGAGGGAAAGGGAGAAGGTAGCGGAAGCGAACACACACCTCGCGAAGAACACGATGAACACACGCAAAACTCACACGATACAAGGCCGATTGCTCCCGAACGGCGGCCACCGGTCTGGTAGAATCCTCGCAAGGAAAGATCGGTCAACGTGCTCCCTCAAATCCACATCGGAGAGGGAAGAACACCTTGGGGAGGGTCTTGACAACTTGGAGACGAGACATCGAACTCCAAGGCCTTGTTCAACGATGGATGCGTGATGCAAAGTCCAATCGAGGTTGGTGACGATAGTCGGTCCCCTTTGGAAAGGGGATGAGGCAAAACTAGAGATTCCACACAAGGGGGTTGTCTTTAGTCTATCATCTATGCCTAATGGATACATGAGGGGTGGAGGCTCTATTTATAGGCCAACCACATAAACAAGGGTAGTTTGGGGATAAACTAGGCGAATAGGTAAGTAAAGGGGGATACATGGGCTGTGGCCCAACTAGTGCGCGCAGGCACTGCCAGGAGCGGTAGTACCAGACTTGGGACCGGTAGTACCGCTTGGTCCGGTAGTGCCGCTCTGGGACCGGTAGTACCGCTTGCGGTCCTAGAGCGTCAGCTGGAGCCGTCTGTAGCGAGCGGTATCAGGGGACGGTAGTACCGCTGACCGGTAGTACCGGGTCCAGATCCGGTAGTACCGCCGGAGACAGAGAGTATTTGGCTTCTGTTGGCGTCGTCTGTTGGTGGCGGTAGCAGGGGGCGGTAGTACCGGTCGCCAGGTCCGGTACATTGCGGACGCAGAGCATTTGGCGATCTGTCTTCTTCGCCTCTTCCAAGCCTCCGTCTTGTCGGGCTTGATGCTCAGACTTCCTCCCTTGCCTCCGTACTTGTCAATGTGAACCTATCATGCATATGTGACGGAGTATGAAGTAGCATACCATTCAATAGGGTAGGAAGGGGGCTCGCTTAGAGGAACGGATTCACCTTTGGAGTCCATGATGACTTGGCGTAAGTTGGAGACCAAGATGTAGTAACGGCCGTAGGTCGGGCTACATCAGCTCCCCCCCTTCAAAAAGAGTCGTCCTCGACTCTACATGCTCATCACAAAGTAGAAGCGGCCGAGAGATCTTCTTGATCCTGGGGTTCACCATATAGTCGTCCTCGGGAAGATTGACTTGACGCCACTTCAATGTTCCTTCACCTTCCTTGAAGCCTACCAAGCTCACAACAAAAGCAAAGCAACACTCAAAGCGTAGACAATTCATGAAGATTATAGCATGAGTCCTCAAGTAGAAGGAAGTCACCTTAGCTTGTAGATATAGCTCGATGAAGGGTAGCCATAGGTAACTCTCTTCGGTTATTCTTGTCAACACATGGTTGGTAGAGGTTGACGTGTATGCACTTGTACCTTCACACAACAAAGACCAAGCAAAATATTTTCGTGCGTGATAGAGGAGCATGTCAAATGTGGCATGTCCATTCTTGTTCACAACACTATTAGCATAATGCATGTATAGAAAATGGGATGCATATGCAAGGTAAAATTGCATGGAAATCGTTTGAACATCATCCAAATGTGGAAACTCAAAAACTCCATATAACGTAGTAGTGGGGCACTCAAGGCAATTGACTAGAATTTTGATCAACGTCCTTGATGCGAGAATAGGAGAATTCGGCAAAAACACGCAAGGAAGAATGTCCAAAGCAACATCAATATGTGTGTAAACCAACCATTGGAAAGATAAATTGTTCGACATGTTGGATGTCACACACAAATCATCGAAAGCAAATATCATAGGAATATGAGTATCCCAAGCGGAAGCAAAAACAATATATTTGCAAACAAACCAAATGAAAGAGCAAGTGGTCCTTATGTTTGTTGCAACAACAAGACGAGATTCTTGGAAGCTCTCATGACAATACATGCTCGTAATGGAATTGTGGTTACACCCAAAACATCGTAAAGAGAAAATGTTCAACATTTTTGTTGCAACACACAAAGCATCATTATCTAAAAGCGAAGAAACATGAATGTCACAAGGGAAGATAATACCATTAACATGCTTGCAATGAAACCATAGGAAAGAGCAATTTGCCAACATGAAAGATGCAAAGAATGCAAAAGGTATCAGAGCTGGGTTCGATCTTGAACTCACTTGTGGGATGCTCTCAAGAGCTCTTTTTGTGAACTCATGCTCAACCGAGGTTGACATTCTTGTGCGGGTACCTACGCACATCATATGTAAAAGGAAGAACGAGTGTGCATGGTTGAGATACACATCATCCATCATGACATATCTCTTCTTGTGCACATCACCATTAATGTCAATCAAGTATGACATAGATGCATGGTGAGTATGCAAGTGGGGAACATGCTTATCATGGCAATCATCAAAATCTCCAAAAATTGAGAAAGCTATGGGGGCCATCTCATTATAACGGATATGTTCAATATTGTTGCAAGCAAAACAAGTGAAATAGCAAGCATTCATCTTATCGCAAGCAACGTGAGAAATTGAATGACTAGCATGACAAGGCAAGTCCAAAGAAATTGGAGGATACACACAAGATGCATAGCATGGCATGTTTATGGAAATGATATCGCAATCAAACAATTCCACATGATCAATATTATGCAAAGGCAAATCATCACATGGGAATATGAGTGAAGCATATGTAATGTCACAAGTATCATCCAAAACATGCATATCCTCACAATTCATCATGTCCACTAGTGGGATCATGGCATCATCAACACCCTTATTGTTACCTTGGTCATACCTCTCATAGGAAGTGGGTGTTGTGGAAGTAGTGGCCTCCTTGTGGATGACTTCGTCTTCTTGATGTATCCATGGCGTAGCATCATCTTCGTGCACCATGAACATCTTCTCCAATTGAGGCATCATTGCTTCATGGTTTGGCGCGTATTCATCCATGGAACCTAGCGTAACACAAGAGAACACACTAGAGGTAGAGGGTAAGTTGTTAGAAATCTAAATGGTCTCACTTGACCTATCAACTACCACTCTCAACTCACTAGGAGTATCGCTCATGCCCTCCAAGTGGAAGAACTCAATCTCACATAAGGTGGAGTCACTCATCTCACTCTTGTTCTCACTCAAGTGGGCTAAGTGGCTCTCATACTCACATGGGATTGGTACCACATCATCACTCAAGCATATGGGGGTAGGCTCGGTTTCCTCAACTCCATGCGCCTCCTTTGGTGAAGGGAAAATCCCATGCTCACCATTCTTGACCTTGTCGCCTTCAAAGTTGGATGCCATAAGATGGGCATCATCACTCTCCTCCATGGTCGAAGGGAAAATCCCATGCTCGACCGTCTTGTGGCCATCTCGTAGTAGTTTTGGAGGTAGGCTCATGCTATCCAACTTGGCGAAGTAGAGGTTTACATTTTTCTCATTCGCGAGGTCGTGGAAGTCAAGCGTAGGCGTTGAAGCTTGATGGCATGGAGGAAGGCTTGCTCTTGGTGCCATTGTGATGGTGGCACTAGTAGTAGAAGGTGCCCGATGAAGGTGTCGACGGAGGTCATTGGCGTGCCTTGCCGATGGTTGATGTAGGTGGCGCACTTGGTCGTCCACATGACACTCGCGACGATGATCACTTGCCTTTGCACTCTTCTTGTGCTTGTGGTGCCTTCTTGAGCTTGCTTGAGCATTATGGTTGGTTCTCATCACGAATTCTTCGTCTTGGTGGCGAAGATGCCTTTGACGATGTCTTGTATCCTCTTTATGGTGGCGATGCTCATGAGAGGATGTTTGTCGATGAAAAGTCTTGTTTCTTGGCGCCTCTTGATGCATATGATGTTTGGACGCCACTCTTGTTTGGATAGGAGTTGGAGCTTGGCGCCTTGGAGGTGATGGAGCTTGACGCCTTGGAGGTGATGGAGCTTGGCGCCTTGGAGATGGTGGCGCTTAACGCCATCTAGGTGGTGGCACTTGTCGCCTTGGAGGTGGATCATCGAAGTAGGTGGTGCCCTTTGGTGGGGCATGCTTGGCCTTGAAGGTCATGGAATCTTGATGATGCGCCTCCTCTTGCTTGGCGTAGTAGGCTTCCATCTCCACGCGGTGGAGGAATTCTTCATGGCTCGTGGAGGAGCCATCAAACTTGATGAAGTTCTCCGTGTCCTCCATGCTTGGCGAGGCGTCGTTGATGTCGCACTCGAAGTCATCCATGCTTGGGGAGTAATTGTTGGTGTAGTACTCCATATCACCCAAGCAGGTGGAGCCATTGTCGGTGTAGTGCTCCATAGGCTCCATGCATGAGGAGACATTGTCGACGTAGAGCTCCATGTCTTCCATGCATGTGGAGTCGTCGTAGGTGTAGTGATCCGGGTCCTCAAAGCATGCAGAGCCATTGTCGGTGTTGTGCTCCGTCATGTCCTCTATACTTGTGGAGTCGTAGTCATGGTGGCTCATCATGGATTCTTCATAGATATCATCCTCGGTTCCGGAGTCCCTAGACATGATGCACAAGACCAAGTGGTGTATATGGAAGTGGTAGTGGGAGTTAGGGATACAACGTCAAACCTTACTTTACCTTGGAAGATCGTATCGTACAAGTGGCCACACTTGAGAGCAATAAACCAAGCAAAGTGAAGTTCACGCGGAACACCAAAACCAACTACTAACCAAAAAACACACACACACAAGGCCTATGGTGGATAGGTATGGAAAGTGGCATGTCAAGAACCAATCCGAAATCAAGATGTTGTAATGGCAAGTAAAGAACCACAATGATCACAAAGCAAAACAAGTCAATCCACAAGATAGGAAATATGTACAAGGAAACACACACGGTGGGATAAATGGGACTTGTGCGACGGAGAAAGTGAGCTAAGAACCAAATGATTACCTAGCGAAGACTATAAGCTCATGTCACACAAGTACAAGGAGAGACGCTAGTTCGATTGCACAAAATTGGTGGGCTACAAGATATGCACAATAAGTACCACCTATATGTTGTTCATCGAGCTTGCGCTTCCTATTCTATGAGGCACATGTATTTTTTTTCCTTTTTTTCTTTTTCTATTTTTTTCTCATTTTATTTTTCTTTCTTTCTTTTTCACTTGCCTCTTCCTTGTGCCAACAACTATACAAGATAACTATATGAGATAGCGCTCAAACGTTTGCTCGGAATTATACAAGGTATCAAATGTGCATAGCCCAAGCAATCATAAGAGGAACTAGTCTCAATAGGTGTTTGTTTCTCTCAAAGATAGTGGGGTTCACAAAGGAATGCAAGTGGGGAGAAGTCGCGGAATGTTTATACCTTTCGTCGACGATCTTCACCCTTTATTGTTGGATTCCGCCTTGCTCATGGAATTTGGATGGAGTAGATAGCATGAACAATGCGGATGATGATGTAGTGCTCCTTCTCCTGTTCTAAACGAGCTAAAGAACACCAAAATCCGAGTTCGAATGCAAAAGTTATGCTCAAAACGGTGAGCGGCTGAAATCTGGAAACCTGCTGTTTTCTTTCTGTACTGGGCGGTAGTACCTGATTTTGGGCCCGGTAGTACCGGAAAAGGGCGGTAGTACCGGATTTTAAGCCCGGTAGTACCGCTGGGTCCAGAAACTCCCAGTTTTGACGCGTTTTCGCGATTTTGGGGTGATTTGGGCGGAAAATCTTCAAGAAAAGCACCAAATCGAAGGGGGGAAACAAGGAATTAGGCCATGGGAACGCAGGGGAAGGTAGATCAAATAGTTTAACAAGTAATCCACGGATCAAAACCTACCAAAACTCACTCAAATCACAGATCGATCCAAAACACGAATTGGGGCTGTTTTTGGTAAAATTTTCGAATTTATGGGGAAAAGACCAAATCGAAGAGAAATCCGTGGGAACCAAAAGCTGCTGATACCAGATGATGGAGGGGTTAACCTCTTGGGTGGCCCGATCTTCACGGATCTCGTGGTCAAATCGATGGGAAAGCGAGGGAAAGGGAGAAGGTAGCGGAAGCGAACACACACCTCGCGAAGAACACGATGAACACACGAAAACTCACACGATACAAGGCCGATTGCTCCCGAACGGCGGCCACCGGTCCGATAGAATGCTCGCAAGTAAAGATCGGTCAACGTGCTCCCTCAAATCCACATCGGAGAGGGAAGAACACCTTGGGGAGGGTCTTGACAACTTGGAGACGAGACATCGAACTCCAAGGCCTTGTTCAACGATGGATGTGTGATGCAAAGTCCAATCGAGGTTGGTGATGATAGTCGGTCCCCTTTGGAAAGGGGGGATGAGGCAAAACTAGAGATTCCACACAAGGGGGTTGTCTTTAGTCTATCATCTATGCCTAAGGGATACATGAGGGGTGGAGGCTCTATTTATAGGCCAACCACATAAACAAGGGTAGTTTGGGGATAAACTAGGCGAATAGGTAAGTAAAGGGGGATACATGGGCTGTGGCCCAACTAGTGCGCGCAGGCACTGCCAGGAGCGGTAGTACCGGACTTGGACCGGTAGTACCGCTTGGTCCGGTAGTGCCGCTCTGGGACCGGTAGTACCGCTTGCGGTCCTAGAGCGTCAGCTGGAGCCGTCTGTAGCGAGCGGTATCAGGGGACGGTAGTACCGCTGACCGGTAGTACCGGGTCCAGATCCGGTAGTAGCGCCGGAGACAAAGAGTATTTGGCTTCAAATGCATTGGTGGCGATAGCGAGGCGGTAGTACCGGTTGCCAGTGTCGGTAGTACCTTGGCGATGAGAGCATTTGGCGATCTATCTTCTTCCGCCTCCTCTTCCAAGCCTCCGTCTTGTCGGGCTTGATGCTCCGGGCTTCCTCCCTTGCCTCCGTACTTGTCAATGTGAACCTATCATGCATATGTGACGGAGTATGAAGTAGCATACCATTCAATAGGGTAGGAAGGGGGCTCGCATAGAGGAACGGATTCACCTTTGGAGTCCATGACGACTTGGCGTAAGTTGGAGACCAAGATGTAGTAACGACCGTAGGTCGGGCTACATCAGCTCCCCCCTTCAAAAAGAGTCGTCCTCGACTCTACATGCTCATCACAAAGTAGAAACGGTAGAGAGACCTTGATCCTGGGGTTCACCATATAGTCGTCCTCGGGAAGATTGACTTGACGACACGTCAATGTTCCTTCACCTTCCTTGAAGCCTACCAAGCTCACAACAAAAGCAAAGCAACACTCAAAGCGTAGCCAATTCATGAAGATTATAGCATGAGTCCTCAAGTAGAAGGAAGTCACCTTAGCTTGTAGATATAGCTCGATGAAGGGTAGCCATAGGTAACTCTCTTCGGTTCTTCTTGTCAACACATGGTTGGTAGAGGTTGACGTGTATGCACTTGTACCTTCATACAACAAAGACGAAGCAAAATATTTTCATGCGTGATAGAGGAGCATGTCAAATGTGGCATGTCCATTCTTGTTCACAACACTATTAGCATAATGCATGTATAGAAAATGGGATGCATATGCAAGGTCAAAGTGCATGGAAATCGTTTGAACATCATCCACATGTGGAAACTCAAAAACTCCATATAACGTAGTAGTGGGGCACTCAAGGCAATTGACTAGAATTTTGATCAACGTCCTTGATGCGAGAATAGGAGAATTCGGCAAAAACACGCAAGGAAGAATGTCCAAATCAACATCAATATGTGTGTAAACCAACCATTGGAAAGAGAAATTGTTCGACATGTTGGATGTCACACACAAATCATCGAAAGCAAATATCATAGGAATATGAGTATCCCAAGCGGAAGAAAAAACAATATATTTGCAAACAAACCAAATGAAAGAGCAAGTGGTCCTTATGTTTGTTGCAACAACAAGACGAGATTCTTGGAGGCTCTCATGACAATACATGCTCGTAATGGAATTGTGGTTGCACCCAAAACATCGGAAAGAGAAAATGTTCAACATTTTTGTTGCAACACACAAAGCATCATTATCTAAAAGCTAAGAAACATGAATGTCACAAGGGAAGATAATACCATTAACATGCTTGCAATCAAACCATAGGAAAGAGCAATTTGCCAACATAAAAGATGCAAAGCATGCAAAAGGTATCAGAGCTGGGTTCGATCTTGAACTCACTTGTGGGATGCTCTCAAGAGCTCTTTTTGTCAACTCGTGCTCAACCGAGGTTGACATTCTTGTGCGGGTACCTACACACATCATATGTAAAAGGAAGAACGAGTGTGCATGGTTGAGATACACATCATCCATCATGACGTATCTCTTCTTGTGCACATCACCATTAATGTCAATCAAGTATGACATAGATGCATGGTGAGTTTGCAAGTGGGGAACATGCTTATCATGGCAATCATCAAAATCTCCAAAAATTGATAAAGCTATGGGGGCCATCTCATTATAACGGATATGTTCAATATTGTTGCAAGCAAAACAAGTAAAATAGCAAGCATTCATCTTATCGCAAGCAACGGGAGAAATTGAATGACTAGCATGACAAGGCAAGTCCAAAGAAATTGGAGGATACACACAAGATGCATAGCATGGCATGTTTATGGCAATGATATCGCAATCAAACAATTCCACATGATCAATATTATGCAAAGGCAAATCATCACATGGGAATATGAGTGAAGCATATGTAATGTCACAAGTATCATCCAAAACATGCATATCCTCACAATTCATCATGTCCACTAGTGGGATCATGGCATCATCAACACCCTTATTGTTACCTTGGTCATACCTCTCATATGAAGTGGGTGTTGTGGAAGTAGTGGCCTCCTTGTGGATGACTTCGTCTTCTTGATGTATCCATGGCGTAGCATCATCTTCGTGCACCATGTACATCTTCTCCAATTGAGGCATCATTGCTTCATGGTTTGGCGCGTCTTCATCCATGGAACCTAGCGTAACACAAGAGAACACACTAGAGATAGACGGTAAGTTGTTAGAAATCTAAATGGTCTCACTTGACCTATCAACTACCACTCTCAACTCACTAGGAGTATCGCTCATGCCCTCCAAGTGGAAGAACTCAATCTCACATAAGGTGGAGTCACTCATCTCACTCTTGTTCTCACTCAAGTGGGCTAAGTGGCTCTCATACTCACATGGGATTGGTACCACATCATCACTCAAGCATATGGGGGTAGGCTCGGTTTCCTCAACTCCATGCGCCTCCTTTGGTGAAGGGAAAATCCCATGCTCACCATTCTTGACCTTGTCGCCTTCAAAGTTGGATGCCATAAGATGGGCATCATCACTCTCCTCCATGGTCGAAGGGAAAATCCCATGCTCGGCCATCTTGTGGCCATCTCGTAGTAGTTGTGGAGGTAGGCTCATGCTATCCAACTTGGCGAAGTAGAGGTTTACATTTTTATCGTTCGCGAGGTCGTGGAAGTCAAGCGTAGGCGTTGAAGCTTGATGGCGTGGAGGAAGGCTTGCTCTTGGTGCCATTGTGATGGTGGCACTAGTAGTAGAAGGTTCCCGATGAAGGTGTCGACGGAGGTCATTGGCGTGCCTTGCCGATGGTTGATGTAGGTGGCGCACTTGGTCGTCCACCTGACACTCGCGACGATGATCACTTGCCTTGGCACTCTTCTTGTGCTTGTGGTGCCTTCTTGAGCTTGCTTGAGCATTATGGTTGGTGCTCATCACGAATTCTTCGTCTTGGTGGCGAAGATGCCATTGACGATGTCTTGTATCCTCTTTATGGTGGCGATGCTCATGAGAGGATGTTTGTTGATGAAGAGTCTTGTTTCTTGGCGCCTCTTGATGCATATGATGTTTGGACGCCACTCTTGTTTGGATAGGAGTTGGAGCTTGGGGCCTTGGAGGTGATGGAGCTTGACGCCTTGGAGGTGATGGATCTTGGCGCCTTGGAGATGGTGGCGCTTAACGCCATCTAGGTGGTGGAACTTGTCGCCTTGGAGGTGGATCATCGAAATAGGTGGTGCCCTTTAGTGGGGCATGCTTGGCCTTGAAGGTCATGGAATCTTGATGATGCGCCTCCTCTTGCTTGGCGTAGTAGGCTTCCATCTCCACGCGGTGGAGGAATTCTTCATGGCTCGTGGAGGAGCCATCAAACTCGATGAAGTTCTCCGTGTCCTCCATGCTTGGCGAGGCGTCTTCGATGTCGCACTCGAAGTCATCATGCTTGGGGAGTAATTGTTGGTGTAGTACTCCATATCACCCAAGCATGTGGAGCCATTGTCGGTGTAGTGCTCCATAGGCTCCATGCATGAGGATCCATTATCGACGTAGAGCTCCATGTCTTCCATGCATGTGGAGTCGTCGTAGGTGTAGTGCTCCGGGTCCTCAAAGTATGCGGAGCCATTGTCGGTGTTGTACTCCGTCATGTCCTGTATACTTGTGGAGTCGTAGTCATGGTGGCTCATCATGGATTCTTCATAGATATCATCCTCGGTTCCGGAGTCCCTAGACATGATGCACAAGACCAAGCGGTGTATATGGAAGTGGTAGTGGGAGTTAGGGATACAACGTCAAACCTTACTTTACCTTGGAAGATCGTATCGTACAAGTGGCCACACTTGAGAGCAATAAACCAAGCAAAGTGAAGTTCACGCGGAACACCAAAACCAACTACTAACCAAAACACACACACACACAAGGCCTATGGTGGATAGGTATGGAAAGTGGCATGTCAAGAACCAATCCGAAATCAAGATGTTGTAATGGCAAGTAAAGAACCACAATGATCACAAAGCAAAACAAGTCAATCCACAAGATAGGAAATATGTAAAAGGAAACACACACGGTGGGATAAATGGGACTTGTGCGATGGAGAAAGTGAGCTAAGAACCAAATGATTACCTAGCGAAGACTATAAGCTCATGTCACACAAGTACAAGGAGAGACGCTAGTTCGATTGCACAAAATTGGTGGGCTACAAGATATGCACAATAAGTACCACCTATATGTTGTTCATCGAGCTTGCGCTTCCTATTCTATGAGGCACATGTATTTTTTTTCCTTTTTTTTCTTTTTCTATTTTTTTCTCTTTTTCTTTTTCTTTCTTTCTTTTTCACTTGCCTCTTCCTTGTGCCAACAACTATACAAGATAACTATATGAGGTAGCGCTCAAACGTTTGCTCGGAATTCTACAAGGTATCAAATGTGTATAGCCCAAGCAATCATAAGAGGAACTAGTCTCAATAGGTGTTTGTTGCTCGCAAAGATAGTGGGGTTCACAAAGGAATGCAAGTGGGGAGAAGTCGCGGAATGTTTATACCTTTCATCGACGATCTTCACCCTTTATTGTTGGATTCCGCCTTGCTCACGGAATTTGGATGGATTAGATAGCATGAACAATGTGGATGATGATGTAGTGCTCCTTCTCCTTTTCTAAACGAGCTAAAGAACACCAAAATCCGAGTTCGAATGCAAAAGTTATGCTCAAAACGGTGAGCGGCTGAAATCTGGAAACCTGTTGTTTTCTTTCACATCTTTGGTAGTACCGATTTTGGGCCAGTAGTACGGAAAAAGGTAGTACCGGATTTTAAGCCCGGTAGTACCGCTGGGTCCAGAAACTCCCAGTTTTGACGCGTTTTCGCGATTTTGGGGTGATTTGGGCGGAAAATCTTCAAGAAAAACACCAAATCGAAGGGGGGAAACAAGGAATTAGGCCATGGGAACGCAGGGGAAGGTAGATCAACTATTTTAGCAAGTAATCCACGGATCAAAACCTACCAAAACTCACTCAAATCACAGATCGATCCAAAACACGAATTGGGGCTATTTTTGGTAAAATTTTCGAATTTATGGGGAAAAGACCAAATCGAAGAGAAATCCGTGGCAACCAAAAGCTGCTGATACCAGATGATGGAGGGGTTAACCTCTTGGGTGGCCCGATCTTCACGGATCTCTTGGTCAAATCGATGGGAAAGCAAGGGAAAGGGAGAAGGTAGCGGAAGCGAACACACACCTCGCGCAGAACACGATGAACACACGCAAAACTCACACGATACAAGGCCGATTGCTCCCGAACGGCGGCCACCGGTCCGATAGAATCCTCGCAAGGAAAGATCGGTCAACGTGCTCCCTCAAATCCACATCAGAGAGGGAAGAACACCTTGGGGAGGGTCTTGACAACTTGGAGACGAGACATCGAACTCCAAGGCCTTGTTCAACGATGGATGCGTGATGCAAAGTCCAATCGAGGTTGGTGACGATAGTCGGTCCCCTTTGGAAAGGGGATGAGGAAAAACTAGAGATTCCACACAAGGGGGTTGTCTTTAGTCTATCATCTATGCCTAAGGGATACATGAGGGGTGGAGGCTCTATTTATAGGCCAACCACATAAACAAGGGTAGTTTGGGGATAAACTAGGCGAATAGGTAAGTAAAGGGGGATACATGGGCTGTGGCCCAACTAGTGCGCGCAGGCACTGCCAGGAGCGGTAGTACCGGACTTGGGACCGGTAGTACCGCTTGGTCCGGTAGTGCTGCTCTAGGATCGGTGGTACCGCTTGCGGTCCTAGAGCGTCAGCTAGAGCCGTCTATAGCGAGCGTTATCAGGGGACGGTAGTACCGCTGACCGGTAGTATCGGGTCTAGATCCGGTAGTACCGCCGGAGACAGAGAGTATTTGGCTTTTGTTGGCGTCGTCTGTTGGTGGCGGTTGCAGGGGGCGATAGTGCCGCCGGGTGGTAGTACCGGTCGCCAGGTCCGGTAGTACCGCTGGCGACAGAGAGCATTTGGCGATCTGTCTTCTTCCGCCTCCTCTTCCAAGCCTCCGTCTTGTCGGGCTTGATGCTCCGGGATTCCTCCCTTGCCTCCGTACTTGTCAATGTGAACCTATCATGCATATGTGACGGAGTATGAAGTAGCATACCATTCAATAGGGTAGGAAGGGGGCTCGCATAGAGGAACGGATTCACCTTTGGAGTCCATGACGACTTGGAGTAAGTTGGAGACCAAGATGTAGTAACGACCGTAGGTCGGGCTACATCAGCTCCCCCCTTCAAAAAGAGTCATCCTCGACTCTACATGCTCATCACAAAGTAGAAGCGGTCGAGAGACCTTCTTGATCCTAGGGTTCACCATATAGTCGTCCTCGGGAAGATTGACTTGAAGACACTTCAATGTTCCTTCACCTTCCTTGAAGCCTACCAAGCTCACAACAAAAGCAAAGCAACACTTAAAGCGTAGCCAATTCATGAAGATTATAGCATGAGTCCTCAAGTAGAAGTAGCTTGTAGATATAGCTCGATGAAGGGTAGCCATAGGTAACTCTCTTCGGTTCTTCTTGTCAACACATGGTTGGTAGAGGTTGACGTGTATGCACTTGTACCTTCACACAACAAATACCAAGCAAAATATTTTAGTGCGTGATAGAGGAGCATGTCAAATGTGGCATGTACATTCTTGTTCACAACACTATTAGCATAATGCATGTATAGAAAATGGGATGCATATGCAAGGTCAAAGTGCATGGAAATCGTTTGAACATCATCCAAATGTGGAAACTCAAAAACTCCATATAACGTAGTAGTGGGGCACTCAAGGCAATTGATTAGAATTTTGATCAACGTCCTTGATGCGAGAATAGGAGAATTCGGCAAAAACACGCAAGGAAGAATGTCCAAAGCAACATCAATATGTGTGTAAACCAACCATTGGAAAGAGAAATTGTTCGACATGTTGGATGTCACACACAAATTTGTTCAATGTCCAAAGCAACATCAATTTGTGCCTGAGACCTGCCGATCTCTATATGAGGGCACTTCGCATACCATCGCATACACACCTCCACGCCAGATTGCATCTGCACACCCCTATACTTTTCGGTTCTGCCGTAATCAAGAGGAGACAAGCAGGAGTAGGGTTTTCCCTCCGGGGGCCTAAACCTGGGTAAACCTCGTGTCCCCATGTTGCTTGTTTGCTAACCATTCCGCGATCTCCAACATCCCCATCTTCTCCAAAACCCAAGTTCATAACAATGGGCATTGACGAGATTAAACCTCGTGAATTGGCGTCGTCTGTGGGAACTGGGGGCGCTAATTGTGCGATTGGGACAGTACCAACCAAAGCGATCTACAACTCCGCGGCGACGGAGAGTCATCTCCTCTTTGGCGCCTTCGACTTCACCGCCCACTCGCCAGCCACCCTGAAGGACTTCGAGCCCGTTGGTGACGGACTCGAAATCCTGTTCGGGAGCTTTTGCTTCCAGTTGGGGCAGACCGGCACTCTCCGCCTCCCAGAGCGGGTGCCCCTGCCATCGATCAGGCCCGCTTCGTGGGACCCGCACCCCGTTCTATGCACATCACCATCGACAGATGAGTCCTATGACAGCAGCAGCTGCAACTCAGATCTGTGTGATCCACCATCGGAGGAAGGGACCTACGGTTTCGGATCCGAAAGCTACGGCAGCAGCGATCCAATCTATGAGCGCTACCAATGCGTCGCAATCATCCAGAGTGACGTGGATCAGGAGCACAACCCGCCACCCAACCCACATGGTAGAAACGGCGAGAACAGAAGAAGCCAGTACCCCACCCAACGTGGACGACACCGATCGGGTCATCCACCTCAGCGAGGAAGGATGGGCTCAAGCATGCGAATCCGTAGCAGGCAACAAGATCCTACCCGTGGGTGCCTCACGGGACCTGCTGATGGCATACCACATGCTCCTAATCGAGGAGCACAAGAAGCAGGTGAAGATGCAAGAGGTGCTTGACAAACGCAAGCAAGCAGCCTCGGAGTCTAGTGCGCGGCGAGCTGCGCTCTCCGCCATGGGCATCGGATCCAGCTTGCACGGCAACCATGGCAACAAGCACTGTTCCCGCACGGAGAACATGAATCCCAAGGCACGTTGCGAGGTGACTCGGGCCCTCAATGCGTCCTTCATGGAGATGGATGCCGACGGCAATGTCATCCCGAAGACGCCGCAAGCTGCGATCATGGCAGCCACCGCGTACCTCGCGTCCCATCCACCTCCGGAGGGGGACCCGAAAAGGGCCATGCACAAGTCCGCGCTCACCGGACTCGGACTCGTTGGAGCTGCGCTCCACGAAGAAGCTCCTGCGGAGCCAAAGAAGAAGGCTGCGGTCAGGTTCAATCGCAGCTCCACGCCCTCATACGAGGATGAATAGCACAACCTTCCTTGAAGGCACAAGAGCTCGCGCCATGGCATCCGCGATTACGACGCTTGAAGCGAGCTAACCCAGCGCAAGATCGACAAAGCGCGCGCCAAGCGCGTATGCTCGTCCGAATCCGAGGAGGATGACGATGAAGGAGAACTCTATGGAGCCCGATGCTTTAGTAGATCCGTTCGGCGGACACGGATGCCGCAGAACTTCAAGCTTCCTTCGGACACTCCAAAGTTTGACGGCACACAGGACCCCAAGGCATGGCTCAGCGACCACCTGTCGTCCGTCAAACTACACGGCGGAAACAAGGACACCACCCTGCAATGCCTTCAGCTGCAGCTGACAGGCGCAGCCCGGATCTGGATCAGCAGCCTATCGTCGGGATCCATCCGAAGCTGGGAGGAACTAGCGTACAGTTTCATCCGAAACTTCAAAGGTACCAGCAAGAGGCCAGCCTCGATCGAGGAGTTGCGGGCCTGCACCCAACGAACAGGCGAATCCATTCGCTCATACATACTGCGCTGGTCCAACACCAAGAACTCCACGGCGCACATCTCTGAGGAGAGAGCTATCGGTGCCTTCAAGGACGGCGTCAAATGCCAGGACTTCAAGGAAGAACTTGGGAGCGTCAAGACCAAGACACTCGACCACCTCATGGACATCGCCAACAGGTGGGCCGATGGCGATGACTCTGTCCACCGAGCGCACTCGGAGGAGGAAGATGACTACGGCCGGCGACATGAACGCCGTAGAAAGAGAAGATCGCGCGTCTACGACGATCGCGATGGACCCGACATGGTCGCGGCTGGCTACGCCGACCGCCGCAGCGATGACAACCGCAGCAACGGCGGATATCGTGGAAGCAACTTCCGCGACGGAGGACGCCCAACGCAGTCATGGCAACATCGAGGCCGTGACGACGGACCCTCAGCATACGACAAACTGTCGGGTCCATGCACCATCCACTTCGACATCGACAAGCAGGATGGTAAAAAAGAAGGCAAGCCACATGCTCAAGGACTACCGCCAGTTCCAGAAACTCAGCGAAAGCATGGCTCAGATGAGGCAGCAAGCCCCGAACCCTGGGTACGGGAACGCATGTGACACCCCCGGGATCAAGGCTAAACAAATCCCAGACCTCCGTCTGACATAATCTTAACCTTGAGCTCGAGAGTATCTAGTGAAGAATCGGTAACACAACAGTGACCTACGACACAAAATTTATTACATCAAGCTCATAGCTGAGCAGAGAACCAAATTATTACAAGCATAGGTCACTGACCACAAACACCAAACAACGGAAGGAAAATTATGCTATTAAGTATAACAAACTTAACAAATGGCCTAAGAGGCCTAAAGCATAATGATAACGTCCCAGCCCATAGATTCCAGGCTGCTGGCCGGGAACCCCAAGATACTCATCGATGTCGATGTAGTGCGGAACTCGTCTTCAAGGAACACTTACTCTTCCAAAAGTATCAACAAAGCAAGGGTGAGTACAGGGTGTACTCCGCAAGACTTATGGCTGGTGGAGTTGTTTTGCATAAAGCCATCTTTTGTTTATAAAACAAGAGGGAGAAGAAGCTCGTTTAGTCAGAGTATTTTAAAAGGGGATAAGAGAGCGACATCTCCGAAATATTGATCATCATCTTTTGATATCCACCGAATCCTCATCATCTACTAACTAGGATCACCCCCTTGTACCCATGAGGAAGCATCCTTAAGCACACGTTGATCTACCAAGTTTTAAGATTAGGTTATAGTTCTCTATGATCTTGAGTCCGGTCGCCAAGTCGTTCATAACCATGAACACAGCTTTTCGAAAAGATTAATACCCTGCAGAGGTGTACAACTTTACCCACACGTAATAACCTTCTCTTAATGCCACTAGTAATAGCCCTCTTCCTTGGAAGGCCGGCAGAGGGTGGTTAGACACGACCTTTACCTTGCTTTCGCCGAGACCATGAGTCACGCAATAAGTATGGTTCCGCTGTAACAGGTCAAATCCCGAAGCCGGTACTTAAAGATGTGAGGCGAGGTTGGTTTACCAGGGGCGCTATCTACCCCAAGCAACCTCGGCCACACTTACCTACCTGTTATGAATGCACCAACTTCACCCGGCAAATCTTTCAAAAGATTTTCTATGCATATGTCGAATGGAACGCCCGAACTATGCGACTCATGGAATCAACTAGTCAAGCTAGTCAGTCATGAGGTTGTGCAGGCCCCGTGTGGTTTCACGCTCGTCTTGGTTCCAAAGGCAAGAACTCAGGTCCTAGTGGTGGCGAGCATGGGACTAGAAAAACCACATCCCACCGTGGCCTCCCATACAATCCTTAACATGTTTAACTCATATCACCTCTGATATCATCTCATCAGGTTCTCCTGTCATACTAGATTCTTTGCATCTGATACATCATCTGGATGGACCAGACTCCATAGCTATGCATGGCTAAGCAGACACATATAAAGGCTCTAGCATTGCACACAAGCCAAACCTAGTTATGCGAGGAGCAGTGGATCAGGTAAAGGGAGTATGCAATAGATAGGACACTCTATCTATCGATAAAATACCATAGTAGAATCGTATGCAACATGGCAAGAATAGAATGCTTTCGAAATCATAGGATTATATCATGGTGGGGCTATGCTTGCCTTTGCTAGTTGATAGCGGATAAATAGATCTTCGGAAGCCTTGTACTTGACTTGATTACAGTTGGTCAAGTATTGTTCATTAATCTTCGATCTTCGACGGTGTTGATCTCGGTCTTTGATCTTGATCTCGATATCGTATTCTACCGGGAAGAACCAAACACCGGAAAGAAAGGGAAATAATCAACATATGGCATCGATGCAATGCTCAAGCAAGGATGATTATATGACAAGTTAAATTGAAACCCTAAAGCATTCTCGACAACTTAATCAGGGTTTCGAGGGGCATAAACCCTAATTCGGAGAAACTCCGAAACATATGAGAGGGTTACTAAGTGTTGGGAATATGCCCTAGAGGCAATCATGTATGATGAGATTTCCCATTGTATTCATAAATTTATTAAGTAGTCCTTGTATAAACATCTGATGTGTATCATTGAATATGTGATTCAGTTGTGGAACTATGCATTCATGTTGTTTGTACTAAATATCCTTGGTCATTGAGGTTGTGCTGGACACACAACTTAGACCAATGTGAAAGTTGGCTTGATGACTCGGTTCCACTTGTCATGGGCATGGAGATGCTATTCCAACTTACACAGACTAGGCTAAAGAGTTTAGCGAGTCGGATTGACCCATATTGAGGTACAACGAACTAAGTTGTCATTTGTATATCTCAATCAATGTAATCCTTAGACCTGAGGTTGTTGCATAGTCCGAGTTGAGGATCACCGACTTAGGTTACATCAAACGCTGATCCGTGAATCGGGCGCTTATAAAGGCAGGTTCGGGTCGATCGAGAATCAAGCTGCGTGATGTGAATAACCAAGACGAGATTTTGCCCTCCACTCGGAGAGATATTCTGGGCCCTCGTGAGATATGATTCGGAAAGCATGGCCATGCACGACTCGGTTAAGTGTTAACCGAGGCGATCGACTAAGAGTTAGTCGGGTGAATCACTTATCTCGGATCGAGAAGAGAGTCGGACTATTTAAGGGATGACATATATTCGCCTATAGTCTGACAAGGTATATCGTGAGGCAAAAGGGACTCAGACGTAAGTCGCATTGAAAAGGCAAGTCGTCATGACTCTTTGGTACTTGGGAATCGGTACGTTCTGCTAGGAGCCGATGCCGATTGATCGATTGTGAGTTGGACTCTAATCGTGTCCAAGTAGCCATGAGCCTGCGGGGTCACACACTTAAGAGCGGGAGCAAGTTCGGATTGGATTCGAATCTGTAATCTGGTTGGGTTGGACCTAAACCAGATTAGGACTGAGTTAGTGAGTTGGACTCACGGTGACTAGTGTTATATGGGCTTTAGTGAATGGGTCGTGAGCGAGCCCACGCTCACCCTATATATAGTGGAGCACGAACCGTAAAGGTTAATCGTTGTTGGTTAGGTCATTCCATGTGTTGAAACCCTAGCTCCAAAGAGTCCGGCCGTAACGAACCTAGCAGTTCGCCGGTGCTCCTCCTTGTATGCGTGTGGATACCAGCGGAGGTGTCGTGCGATCAGCACCATGACGATCGGATCGTGAGGACTTCACTGCATCAGCCGACGCGCTTCATCAGTAATCCGCAACCGCGCGTCTAGTGGTAAACCTCGTGGCCTTCTACCTCAGCTAGATCTTGGGATCACCACGTTAGAGGAAAATTTTTATTTTATCTCCGCGTGGCCCAACAGTGGTATCAGAGCGATAGCTTCTGGTTTTAGGCTCGAGATCTCGCATATGTGATATGCGGTAGGCTGTAGATGAGATCTATGTGCTGTTTGGTGGTCGGTCTATGAGATAGATCGGTTTTGTACGAGGTTGATTGGATCAACTGTACTCGGGGAATGGTAGATCAGATTTCCATGATCATAGTGCTAAGGTCGTGGAACGACATACCCCTACCGGTCGGCTTCCGCCATCGGGGTTGACTGTGACACGTAAATCCAGAAGCGGTGATCGAAGATCAAAAGTTCTTGAGTTAGATGTCGCTATTGAGTTAGATCGTGACCGCTAGCTTCGCCTGTCAGAAGCGCCTTAGATGTCGTGCGAAGTTTCACAACGCCGTAGATATTGTATCTATGCATAACTTGTTTTTGCAGGAAGTTGTGAATGGTATGGTTCATGTGCATGTGATGTATGTGTAATCCATACGTGATCTGCGAATCACGGTTTTTGTCGGCCGTGGAGCCTAGGTGTTGTCATTTTATTGTATAACGACTGCGTGTCGGATTCTCTATGTAATTTACTTTACTAAGCTAGTGTAGCTGTTTGAGAACCCGGAAGGCATGCAGCGTTGTACATGTCGGCGACATGGAGTAAGACGGCAAGTGACAAGAGTTGGCACGAGTCGGATTACGTGCTTTGTGGAGATGGAGATCGCCATGAAGAGAGCCATACCATTTCACATTATAATTGCTTTATTTTGTGTTATTGTTATGTCTCAGTTTTACCTCTATTAGATAGTCGGTAAAATTTTAATCCCTCAAAGAAGGTCTAGTCGGTTTTCCTTGAGTTGTTTGCACCATCACAAGTCGGACATTTTTGGTAGTGGGCTCATAAAATTGAGGTGCTGCCAATTCTTTCCGACTAGGTGGGTTCGAGTCGGACTCTTCATCGAAACACTTGGTAAGCTAGACGGGTCTATCACAGCAGTTGTGGGACTCGGGAAAGGTCGGATGGGAGCCGGGCATGTGATGCCACCCGTCAACAGAGTCGCATGAGATGCGATTGACAAGGAGTTGTCTACCTAGATCACTTGGCTAGCGGTGATGCTAAAGCTCACTAGCCGACTTGCTTATTTAGGATCTGAATCACTAAGTAACCATCGGAGGGTGTTGGTTCTAGTGGGAGCATAAAATATTAAAATGTTTAATATGCTTGCTCTTTTATGAATACATGTCTTAAGTGTTTTGCATATTTTCATTGTAGATCATGGCACCAAGTAGCAGTCACTCGGTTATCCGGTTTTGCGTTAAGAACCATTCTTGAGAAAGATAAACGAACGACACTAATTTTACCAACTGGTATCGAAATCGAGAATTGTTCTCAAACAAGAAAAGAAGGACCATGTCCTAGACAACCCACTTCCAGATGAGCCGAATGAGAATGCGATCGTCAGCCACCAATGCCTACCGTCGGGCTAAGGATGAGTCCACGGATATTAGCATCTTATGCTTGCTCACATGGAACCGGACTTGCAAAAGCAGTTCGAGCATGTTGAGGCCTACGATATGATCGAAAGCCTCAAAAGTATGTTCGAGCTCGCGAAGACCGAGAGGTATCAAGTCTCTCGTGCTTTGCAAGTTTAAGGATGGTGATCCACCGAGTCCGCATGTGATCAAAATGGTTGGTTACGTGCAAGATCCGGAAAGGCTTGCTACCCCATAAGCGAAGAGTTCGCTACGGATATAATTCGAACTCTCTTCCTAGTGCATATGGGCAGTTCATTTGAACTACCACATGCATGGTATGGATAAGAAGCTCACCGAATTGCATGGGATGCTCAAGTAGGCGAGGCGGATCTCAAGAAGGGCACTAGTCAAGTGTTGATGGTGCGAATAAGGCTAAGTTCAAGAAGAGTTCTTGGACTAAGAAGAAGGCTAAGTCGAGGAAAGCAGGCTCGGGACCTGTCCCAAGCGCTTCCTCGGGGACTAAGCCATCTCCTTCACCGGATCCACTTGCTTCTACCGCAAGGCGGATGGCCATTGGAAGAGGAATGCAGCAAGTACTTGGCCGACAAAGCCAAGAGTGGAGGTATGACTTCCGACTCAGGTACACTTGTTTGCAATGTTATAGACATATATCTTCTCGATGCACCTAATAGTTCTTGGGTATATGATACCGGATCGTTATTCACATCTCGCAACTCGTTGTGGACCGGTAAGAACTAGGAGCGTAGCAAGAGGCGAGGTTGATATTCGAGTCGGCAACAAAGCAAGAGTTGCTGCGTTGGAAGTCGCACGATGCAACTTCATTTACCTTGAGGATTCATTATGGAACTAAATAATTGTTATTATGTTCCGTTGCTCATCGAAACATTATTTCGCTTCATGTTTGATGAGGCAAGGCTATGAGTCGAATATCAAGAATAATGGTTGTTCTTTGTATTTGAATGATATGTTTCACGGCTTTGCACCGTCCGTGATGGGTTATTTATTTTGAATCTTGATGGTGAGTCGGTTTATAACATAAATGTTAAAAGGTTGAAACCAAATGATCTGAATATGACTTACTTTTGGCAATCGCCGCTTGGTCATATAAGTTGGAAACGCATGAAGAAGCTCCATGATGATGGACTCCTAACCCGCTCGACTTGGAGTCGTTCGAGACATGCGAATCTTGCCTACTCGGCAAAATGACCAAGACACCTTTTGCAAAGAGTTGCGAAAGGGCGTCTGACTTGTTGGGACTAGTACATAGTGATGTATGTGGACCAATGAGCACGACAGCCAGGGGTGGTTATGAGTACTTCATTACCTTCACTGATGATTTGAGTAGGTATGGATATATCTACTTAATGAAACATAAGTCGGAAGCCTTTGAAAAGTTCAAAGAATTCCAGAATGAAGCACAGAATCAACTCGGCAAGAAAATAAAGTTTCTTCGGTCGGACCGAGGAGGCGAGTACATGAGCCATGAGTTTGATGACCATCTAAAAAGTTGTGGAATAGTTCCTCAACTTACTCCGCCAGGAACACCACAAAGGAATGGTGTTTCAGAAAGGAGGAATCGGACCTTGTTGGACATGGTATGATCAATGATGAGTCGAACAGATCTTCCTTTATCATTTTGGGGTTATTGTCTAGAAACAGCGGCGTTCAAACTAAACAGAGTACCATCAAAATCGGTAGAGAAGACACCGCATGAGATGTGGACAGGAAAAAAGCCGAGTTTGTCTTTTCTTAAGATTTGGGGTTGTGAAGCTTTTGTCAAGCGACTTCAGTCAGACAAGCTTACGGCCAAGTCGGATAAATGTATTTTCGTGGGTATCCAAGGAAACCTTGGGTTACTACTTCTACAACCGAGAAGAGGGCAAAGTGTTTGTCGCTCGAACGGTGTCTTCCTTGAGAAAGAGTTTCTCGGGGAGTAAGTGGGAGCACGCCTTTCGAAGAAATTCGAGAGGAATCGGCTAATAGCGAATCGGCTAATAGCGAATCGGCAAAACCTTGGAGGTTGAGCCGATCGTGGCGGTGAGCCGATAGCGACACACATACTAAGATCGGGAAGATTACGAAGTGTTCGTGATGTGTTCTTGTTAGATGGTGATGAGCCGGCAAATTATTCTAAGCGATGGTGGGATTCGATTCGAGTCATGGCTTGGAGCCATGAGATCCGAGATAAAGTCCATGGATGAAAATCAAGTTTGGAACTTGGTTGATTCGCGAGACGGTGCAAGACCCGTCGAGTGCAAATGGGTCTTTAAGAAGAAAACTGATATGGATGGAAATGTTTCAATCTATAAAGCACGCCTTGTCGCGAAGGGGTTCCGACAAGTTCAAGGAGTTGATTACGAGACTTTCTCGCCCGTAGCGATGCTTAAATCAGTTCGGATCATGTTAGCTATAGCGCCTATTTCGACTATGAGATATGGCAGATGGATGTCAAAACGGCTTTCCTTAACGGAAATTTAACCGAGGACGTGTATATGATACAGCCCGAGGGTTTTGTCAATCCGGCTAATGCTGACAAGGTATGCAAACTTCAGAAATCCATTTATGGGTTGAAGCAAGCATCTCGGAGTTGGAATATTCGCTTTGATGAGGTAGTCAAATCGTTTGGCTTCATCAAGAGTGATCATGATTCTTGTTTATACAAGAATTTTAGTGGGAACAAAGTAAATTTTCTAATCTTATATGTGGATGACATATTACTGATTGGAAATGATGTCCAGATGTTGCAAGAAACCAAGGAATCATTGGAAAGGAGTTTCTCAATGAAAGACTTGGGTGAGGCAACATACATCCTCGAATCCGGATCTATAGAGATAGATCAAGGAGGCTCATTGGATTGAGTCAGTACTTATTTGGACAAAGTGTTGAAAAGTTCAACATGGAATCGTCTAAGAAGGGTTCTTACCGATGTCCCATGGTGTAAAACTTAGCAAGACTCAAGGTCCTTCGACAACCGATGAGCGAAGTCGGATGAGTGCGATTCCGTATGCTTCAATCGGATCCATCATGTACGCCATGATTTGTACTAGGCGGATGTTTCCTATGCTCTAAGTGTTGTGAGCGATACCAGGCTGATCTGGAGAGATCCATCGATGACTAAAAATATCCTAAAGTACTTGAGAAGGACTAAGGATATGTTCTTGGTTTATGGTGGTGAAGATGAACTTAGTGTAAAGGGTTACACGATGCGAGTTATCTCACCGACTCGATGATTCTCGTCGCAATCCGGATCGTGTTTATTATAAGCGGAGGTGTTGTGAGCTGGAAAAGTTCCAAGCAAGAGACCGTGTGGCTCTCACAACAGAGGCTGAGTATATTGCTGCCTCGGAGGCAGCAAAGGAAGCTGTTTGGATGAGGAATTTCCTCATGGATCTTGGTGTGGTTCAGGGATCGTCCAATCCGTTGGACGTGTATTGTGACAACAATGGTGCTATTGCACAAGCCAAGGAACCTAGATAACACCAGAAGAACAAGCACATACTCATGCGGTACCATCTGATTCGCCAGTTCGTGGATCAGGGTGATATCAAGTTATGCAAGGTACACACGGATGCAAATATTGCGGATCCGTGACAAACCGTTACCCCACCAAGCATGAGGCGCACCTGAGAGCCATGGGCATTAGATGCTTAGACATGTGATGTCGGATGATTGACTCTAGTGCAAGTGGGAGACTGTTGGGAATATGCCCTAGAGGCAATCATGTATGATGAGATTTCCCATTGTATGCATAAAGTTATTAAGTAGTCCTTGTATAAACATCTGATGTGTATCATTGAATATGTGATTCAGTTGTGGAACTATGCATTCATGTTGTTTGTACTAAATATCCTTGGTCATTGAGGTTGTGCTGGACACACAACTTAGACCAATGTGAAAGTTGGCTTGATGACTCGGTTCCACTTGTCATGGGCATGGAGATGCTATTCCAACTTACACAGACTAGGCTAAAGAGTTTAGCGAGTCGGATTGACCCATATTGAGGTACAACGAACTAAGTTGTCATTTGTATATCTCAATCAATGTAATCCTTAGACCTGAGGTTGTTGCATAGTCCGAGTTGAGGATCACCGACTTAGGTTACATCAACGCTGATCCGTGAATCGGGCAGTTATAAAGGCGGTTCGATCGAGAATCAAGCTGCGTGATGTGAATAACCAAGACGAGATTTTGCCCCTCCACTCGGAGAGATATTCTCTAGGCCCTCTCGTGAGATATGATTCGGAAAGCATGGCCATGCATGACTCGGTTAAGTGTTAACCGAGGCGATCGACTAAGAGTTAGTCGGGTGAATCACTTATCTCGGATCGAGAAGAGAGTCGGACTATTTAAGGGATGACATATATTCGCCTATAGTCTGACAAGGTATATCGTGAGGCAAAAGGGACTCAGACGTAAGTCGCATTGAAAAGGCAAGTCGTCATGACTCTTTGGTATTTGGGAATCGGTACGTTCTGCTAGGAGCCGATGCCGATTGATCGATTGTGAGTTGGACTCTAATCGTGTCCAAGTAGCCATGAGCCTGCGGGGTCACACACTTAAGAGCGGGAGCAAGTTCGGATTGGATTCGAATCTGTAATCTGGTTGGGTTGGACCTAAACCAGATTAGGACTGAGTTAGTGAGTTGGACTCACGGTGACTAGTGTTATATGGGCTTTAGTGAATGGGTCGCATGAGGAGCCCACGTTCACTCCCTATATATAGTGGAGCACGAACCGAAAGGTTAATCGTTGTTCGTTAGGTCATTCCATGTGTTGAAACCCTAGCTCCTGCCAGTCCGGCCAGAACGAACCTAGCAGTTCGCCGCCGGTGCTCCTCCTTGTACGTGTGGATACCAGCAGAGGTGCTGTGCGATCAGCACCAGGACGATCGGATCGTGAGGACTGCACTGCATCAGCCGACGCGCTTCATCAGTAATCCGCAACCGCGCGTCTAGTGGTAAACCTCGTGGCCTTCTACCTCAGCTAGATCTTGGGATCACCACGTTAGAGGAAAATTTTTATTTTATCTCCGCGTGGCCCAACACTAAGTTCTTCTAATTATACTTGTCATTTAAGTTGTTGAACAATGCATGATGATAGCCTAGATAGCTAGGTTTCAATTTTCTGAACATTTTGATATATTATTTGTATTTTTCTGACTTATAAATAATTAGATATTGAATTTACAAGTTTTATTCAAATTCTGAAATTATTAAATCAATTACTAAAAGCTTATTAAACTTTTTACACCCAGTCACAGTCTACCCTCAGAGACTGACCGGTGGCGCCGAGGCCACATTGGCATCCACGCAAGCACATGTGGGACAGAGGGGGCGGTTGGGGTGTTTTTCAGTAGGGCAGTAGCTAGCCACTGAAACTGACGGGTGGGCCTAGTCCACGCGGAAAGCCACGCTGGCGCCACGTGGGCCTCGCCGGAGGGAACAGCCAGACGGCGGCTGAGCACGCGCGGGCATGCGGAGATGGGTACGTCCGAAGCAGCGCAAGAAGGCGAACCATAAACGGGTAGAGCCGCCCAGAAATGGTCACCGGACCTAGTACTCCGGTGAGCGACGGCGGCGAAGATAGCAGAGGCACGTCACGCGGCAGCTACGGCAAGCAATCGAGCAAACGGAGCTCACATTGAGCTTCTGAATATCACCAAGAGCACTATGAAGGGGTCGGCGAAGCAAGACGGGCTCGAACGGCGCCGGAATTGACGATGATGGCTGCGACGGTCGACGGAAACGAGGGTTCGATTCGGTGGACTGCGGGCGCGCGTGGCTTCGTGACCTAGCTAGGGCGAACCAGTGCAGCTTGACGAGCTCAGCGGTAGCCTCAGAATGGCGAGGGAACTCCGAGAACGACGGCGACGGCGAGGTCCTGGCCGGGCTAGGGTTCGGTGTAGAGGGAAAAACGCGAGAGGAGGCGAGAGAGGATAAGACTGGTACAGGGTGAGAGAGGAGAGCTCGGCCGTTCTTATCCTCGGCTCGGCGGTTGGCAGCGTGCATCGTGACACGAAGGGGATAGACGGCGGCGCGTCGGACACGCAGCAACTTCGCTGCGAGAGGAAGAAGAAAGAAGAAAAGAAGTGAAGGGGTATGGGCCGGAACGGGCCGGGGCTGGGCCGCAGGGAAGGAAGAGAGGAAGGAAGGGTGCTGGGCTGGGGCCTGGGAGGTTCTGGATCCAGTTTTTTCAGTAAAACACTTTTCCTTTTCTGTTTTGCAATTTTGTTTAGTATTTCCATATACAAATCTGTTTTGAGTTATTTTAAAATACAAGAGTGTAACACCCTCAGAATCGGACCTATGCAAGTTTGAGCAAAATTCGCCAAACCCGCATAGAAACGATTCAAAGGTGCCCACCAGCACTTCGTATGGTGGAAAGCGAGTAATAACATTACACAACAGTCCTCGATGGGACCCACAGAACAGATATATATATATATAACGGCGACTCCATGAGTCAAGAATACAAATATAAGGTACAAAGATCCAAATCACCTTGAAACGATCGAGTGTCCGACTACAGACAAGATGCAAATGGGGCTAAGAGCCCTGAAGAATAACCAATGGCGTCCATAACCCTGCCCAGGCCAAGCCGGAAGGGTAACCCTGCTAACGGCGTCGATCTCAAAACCTGCTTAAACAAAGGGGTGCCGACAAAGGGCAAAGGAAAAAGAAGGAGCGTCAGTACTGAGGCCAGTACATGGCGAGGCTAGAATTCGGCGGTCCTCGCCTACATAGGTATGGTGGACTGAAGCGGCAGCGGCAGCATGCACTAAACAACCTATAGAGACTCGATACAACTGGCGACCGTCGGAGAGGGGTAAGATAGACCTATCCGGATCCAACCTGAAGCTAACACCAAACAAACCCATCCTGGTGTTTCCCCCTCGAGACCAAACGAGGAAGTCAACCGAGGAACTCACGCAGTGGGCAGTTTTATTTATTCAGTTATAGTTGCGGCACTTTACTAGTCAGGTTTAGATAATCGTCCTGATAAAAGAAGCAGTGGGCCCTTTTAGTTAATCATTCCGTTATAGTTGCAACAATTACTAGTCAGATTCAGATAGCATGAGATAACCCAAACCCCAGCAGTTGTTGATACTTTTATTCAGCCATTCCGTTGTAGTTGCCATACTTACTAGTCAGGTACAATGGTCGCAAGCGACAACCAAACAAGCAATTGTGGGCAGTATTAATTAGCCATTCCATTATAGTGAAGCTGATTACTAGTCATTATAAGTCAAATTTATAGCAGTAAACTTTAGTTATGCTTGTCTATGATCGAGATACTGTGCTCCAAGTCGTCCATATCCGCGGACACGGCTTTCAGAAAGTTTTACCCGGCCGGGGTGCACCAATAGCAACACACGCTCGATCAACCTCGGAAAAACCAAATCAAAACCCAACGAGGCTTTCACGACTGAACAATCACAGGATTCAGAAATATTTCAGGGTGCCACCCCTTGAAGTACACTCGCAACGGAGTAAGCAAGCTCCGAGATGGACTCAAGGTTTGCGTCAATGGCTGTAAACGACAGCAGATCCCCAATTGGGGACTGTCGATACCGCGAAAACATTCCGCTTACCTAAATAGTACAGTGTGCTCCTCGCACAATTTAAATACAGAAAGTAGCATGGCATAAGTATAGGATAGTAAATAAAACCTCAAACTAGTTTGTGGCCCCAAGAACTAAGACTGAATCAAGCTACGGCTCGGGGGGTCCCATATACCTCCGGATGTGGATAGCGATAAAACAAGGAACATGTATCAAGTACCGGGTCTTACGGGACGGACACAAGTATGCTCGAAACCAAATATTTTCTATCACCCACCGATGCCTCTGCTTATTTCAATTTTAGTTGTTAAACAGAAATTAAAGTGACGATAAGTAAAACTAGAATCATCTCCGACATCAACATGCGGCAATACATCAGCAACTGTGGCATATGACGACACACATCAGCATTTGAGCAAGCAACTACGACGCGCAAGTCCAACTACCTATCAAACAACAGGTAATAGGGTGTGTCCAAGGCAATATAGGGCTGCACGGTATATCACAGGTACGGAAACTAAAGCATCGCAACACAGATAGCAATAGATCAACAGGAGGGAATAAAGACTATAAAAGTAAGATAGGTAGAAAGGGGAAGATGCTCGCCTGAAAACATTGTCGAAGGGTTCAACCGAAGATCGGGGCGAAGCTCACATCAACTCAACGGCCTTATCCGCGAAGAACCAAAACACTAGGAGAAACACCGGATGCAATATTTAATACAACGGCAGAAGATCGGCATGATGCATGTATGATGCATGGTATGGCAAGGGTGCAATGCAATTAGGTCAGATTAGGCGGAACCGGGGTCCCGACAATTAATTAGGTGGTTCATGTCATTTAGAAACCCCGCATTTTAAATGTTGTATTAACATGGCAAATAATAGCACCGAGTTCGCTACACAAATTTAAATGAGGCCAATATAAGGCTAGATTTGCCCGCATATGGGCCCCATATTAGATTATTAGGTGAATCGGCATAAGGCCCCCAAACCACAGATATGCATGCGAGTATGACAATTCAATATGCAACAAGTTGTTATTATGTTATAAAATAGGGTTTCGGGAAGGGGTTCACACATTGAGGGGTCTCGACGGTCTTGGGGATCCGGGGTTCGGGGTCGGTCTCAGGGTCCAGGGTTCGACGGAACGGTCTCACGGGAACGTTCTCGGAAAGGGGTAGATCTTGGTGCATCCGGGGCCTTCGGGTCATGTTGAAGGTCATGGCGTTCGGGATGAAGAACTTGTCGCGTCGGGGTCTCGGTGTCCGGGGTGCAGCACTCGGCGTCCTCGAGGGAGTACTTGTCGGGTCGGTCTCTCGACGAATCTTGGCGCCCGAGAAGAAGATCATGTCGGTCCGCAGGGTCCGGTCTTCTTATCCTTGTGGTCGATCTTGTCGGCAGTTATTCTTGGTGATCCCTGTCTGGTTTGTCGTTGCCACCGCGGAAGATCATGTCGGCCGTGCCGCTCGGAGGGTTTTGGACTCAACTGGTACTAGTAGGGTTGAACACGTGGCCCACATATGGCATGTGCCACGAGGACAGGCCAGACGGTTCCTTGGTTAAACAACCTGCATGCTCGGCTCAGGGACGAGCGTCCCGAGGAGGACGGGGCGAACGACGCCATGGCACCACCGCGAGGCAGCGAGGAGACCAAACCGAGGGGCTCGACGGCGAGCTCCCCCTGGGAACGGCGACGAAGACGCGCGGGTGCCACTGGCGGAGGGGTCGGCGGCGCTGTAGCAGGAGGTAGGCAGCAGGGGCCGGCGAGGCAGGGCCCGCCGGAGGCCACGACGGCGAGGTGGTTGTCGGGGGCGGGTCGCACGGAGCGGCGGTGGTCGCGGGGCGCCGGGGACGAGGCTCGGCGGTGGACGGCCGGTGGAGGCGCCAGAGGCCAAGCGGCGGCTCTGGAGGCGAGATGGCGAGCAGGGCGGCCGCGCGACCTGGCCGAGGCGAGGCGGAGAGGGCGACGGCGGGTCGGCGACGGAAGCTCTGGCGGGCGGCGAGGCCTTGAGCGGGCGTGAGCGGTACCGAGCGGTGCAGGTGGGCGAGGGCGAGCGCGCGTCGCTGGCGGAACTTCGCGAGCAGGCGCGGGCACGGGCGGCGCTTGGCCAGGTGAGCGGCGGCGCGGGCGCGGAAGGAGGCGGAGAGGGGGAGCCGGCGACGCACGTGGCGGGCGAGGCGGAGGAAGGCCGGCGACTCAGGCAGCCCGCCGGAGAGCGAGGGAGGACTTCTGAGGCGGCATGGCCTGGCGAAGAAGGGCGGGCAGGCGCGCAGAGGAGAGCGGGCGGGCAGGCGGAGCGCTGGGCGGTTGGAGGCGGTTGGCCATGGGCGCCACGGCCGAGAGAGAGAGGGAGCGGAAGGAGGCAGGGTGAGGGAGGCGGCGGGGCTGTGGGAGGATAGGAACAGGGGGAGGCAGGGTCGGTGGTTGGGGGTGGGGACGGGCCCAGGTGCAGGGATGAGTGGGTGGGATGACGTGTGGGGCCAGGGGGCTGGTGGGACCCGCTGAACAGGGAGAGGGGTGAGGCTGGCTCGGTGAGAGGCTGTGTGTGCGTTGCGTGCGTGCAGCGCGTGTGGGGTGGGGGTGTGGGGGTCTGGGGAGCTGAGTGGGTTGGGGAGAGAGGGAGTGACGTGGCGACGGGCGGTTGGTGGGGATTTAGGATAGGCTGACGTGGCGAGCACTGATTGGAGGGAGTGATGTGGCCAGCGGGTTGGGGTAGATTAACTGGTAGGAATAGGATTTAGGTGTACCGGTTGATTGGACCGTTTTAAAACCTGGGGCGGTCGTTCGGGTCGGGTTGGCCCGTTCGACTGCCCCTACTAAAAATAATATAAATTTTATCTGTTTTGTCAACACCGTTTGCAAACCGATAGCACTCAAACAAAAATAATTCGGAGACCGGGGTTTGATATTGGATTAAAGATGGGGCGTTTTTAGAAAACAAAACTGGCGTTGCGAAAATGGTTTTAGCAAACAATGCATCATGATGACGATGCAATGCACAAATTCAACGCGATTTTCTAGTAGTGGTTTTGCGGGATGCCACAAAGAGGCTTTTATAAAGTATATAATATATTTATGAACCCTTTTTAATCCATTTGGGCTCCAATAATTTTGGGGGTTTTCAAAACTTCAAACCACTTGAATGTGTTTCAAAGAGAGGGGGAGAAAAATAGGGTTTAGAGTTTTGATTTGTTTTCTCTAATGCACAATTTAATGGATGATGCTCATGAGTGCACAAACAAAACCCTAGTAATGATTAACTAAAAATAGGGGTGTTACAGCTCTATCCCCCTTACGAGAATCTCGACCCGAGATTCCAAAGGTAGGGAGAGAGACAGAGAGAGAAAGAACAGGGTCACTCTAAAGATAAGAGGGAAACACACTAAACAACACATGGAATATCTCATGGTCAGCTCATGGATGGAGTGTTTAGAAACAACTTTGAGATGACAAACATGAAACACATCAAGGTAACGGAGGGAACAAGAGGAGATGGTTTCAAGTTGTTAGATGATGGACTTGATAAAGATTGAGACCATGGAACTTACATGAGATTTTGAAGATTATGAAGAAGAAAGCTTCCAAGAGAAAGAACATAACCATAGACTTCGATGAAGAACCTCTACTAAACGGCTTAAGTAGAGATTTCAGGTTGCAGAGATATGGATCAACAAAGCCAAGCTGTTGAACTACTTTTGACACAGAAGGGTTACTCTTTCATTCAATAGAAGGCCAAGACAGAAAGGTGTTTTATGGAGAGGACTCGTAAAAGTCACAAGAAACATGTATCAAGAAAACTTCTGATTACCAAAATCATAGTCATTCTTAAAACATGTTTGGGAGAACGAAGGAAACTCTTTATTCATCTACATTTATCAAAATCTTTGCCAAGATTATGATATTAATTTACACCACTAGGATGAATAGTTAAGAAGATTCCTGATGACATGAGAAGAAAGAAACTTCATTCTCAGACTTCAATTACTTGGCACAACAAGACGCTTGCCAACATAAAAGGGTCTGGAGGATCGACCGAGAGACATTTAGCAACACTACTTTAAATGTTCTCCATGATGTTCGGGAAATCAAACATCAAGTAAAGGTCGAACTTCGGATACAAGGAAACCGTGAGCACAACTCCTATAATTAATTTATAGAAGAAGCCCCATGAAGAGTGGTTGTTATTGCTGAATCAAGAGAATATGACTAGAGGTCTTTCCGGCTAAGTTTGTCAACCATTACAAAGAGACCTATGTCAAACCCTTGAGGAACACCGACCATCGTATCTGCTTGAGATTCAGATTTGGTTAGGTGAGATGATACTTCAGACTCAGCATGTCCGAATAGAAAGTTTGCAATATTTACCGCAAAGGTAAATTTACTAGATTCTCAAGACAGGGACTACAGTGTAAAGCTCCAAAAGACTGAGCTAAATTGCTAGACCATGTATTTACAACTTGTTGAGAGACAACTGTACACACATAAGGTGCTAACAACAATACACACATGTATCCTTAAGGAACGGATATAACTCTTCTCGAATCCACGGCGACATCTTTCAACAACTGCACGTGAACCAGATAAGGTCACTTCTAACATCCAGAACTCATACTTCGAAATGACCCGAAGAAGGTTCTCGAATTTTTCCAACATTAATGCCAAATGTTCCATATGAATCAAATCTAGCATGGAGAGGATAAGCATGTCATCGATGGGCTCACCAAAAAACTTATCAAAACACTCCAAGAAGATGGACTCATATGTTTACTGAACGAGGCAAACATATTGGTCAGACCAAAGGACATGAAAATGTAACTCAAGTGAAACATCACAAAAAGAAACATCATCAAGATAGTCCTTGGAACTGAGTTTGATTTGACGATTACCCAAATCAAATCAAAGGCGGTGGAAGATAACATATCCATGAAGGAGATACTATCTTTCTTCAACACAAACCAAACTAGACAACCCTTTAAAAAGGAACTAGGTAGGATAAAACTTTTGTCTTACAACTCTCCAAGTTGTTGTTTAAGCTCAACCAACTAGTTCAGTGGTATCCAGTACAGATCCTTGGGAGCAGTTCAGAGAACTTGCTTGCTCACGAACTTGACAACACGGTCATGTGGCAACATGGAGATACTTCTAGGAAGAAAACTAGGGCCTGTTTATTTGGGCTGTGGCTGGCTGGCTGTGGAGCTGTGCAGGAAAAGCTGCTGTGTAGGAAAAACAACTTTTCTGAGTTTGACTGTTTGGCAAATGGCTGGCTGTCTAGCTGTGCATTAAGAAATTATCTGAAATACCCCTCCGTCTTGAATTGGATGTCATATTTTTGTCTAGATTTGCATGCACTAACGTGTTTTAATATATAGATCAATCTAAAATTAGACAAATATTCGACAACTAATCAGAGATAGGGGAAGAGTATAATTATTAATTAAAGTATATAAGTATATGTTACCATAAAATACCATAAATAATTGACCATGTATCATAAAGTAACATTAGCTAGCGATATATGGTCTAAGGAATACGTAGGAATATGAACTACCGTAGCAACCAAGAATTTCTTGCATCTCTCGTGAAATTAAACATCATGAGCACCAACTAATAGAGCAACAAAGAATCATGCAATATTTCCAAACCAAGAAGATTAATTGTACGGTATAAGGATATGGCTAGATCATCCGGAGTACGGCCGTCCGGCTCGATTTGTTTTGTTCGTCCCGTGTTGAAACGTGTGCACAAGACTAAACAGGGAATGTCAGTTAGTTGTAAATAAGTGAAATTGTAGTGGCAAAGCAAAGTACCTGTTCGTTTTTAGTCAAGAAGCTGCGGGAAGCACGTCCCAGCGTGCTTCGGCCGCGCAGTGCATTGTCCACTTTGGCGTTTGGAAAGCTAGCAAGAAAGCCGAGCTGTTTGTATCAATCTGTTCGCTTTTTTGCTTTGCAAAAGCTAGAAAAAGCCCAAACAAACACCCTCCTAGAATATCACGAACCACCGATATGTCACTTTGTTCAGGAGGAAACTTGCTTGGTAAGGCAAGAGGACATAGTCTTAGAGTTTCGACAAATACTTAACTCTTTGATGGAAGAGAGCGTACCAGAATAACGGACTTGGTAGCACAATCATCCTTTGCTTAGTGACGGGGTTAACCGATCACGCTAAGAATGACACAAATGGCCTGTGGCATCCCGCAAAAACCACTACTAGAAAATCGCGTTGAATTTGTGCATTGCATCGTCATCATCATGCATTGTTTGCTAAAACTATGTTTGCAAAGCCCGTGTTGTTTTCTAAACGCCCCTCTCTATTTTCAAACATCAAAACCCGGGTCTCCGGAGTTATTTTGTTTGTGCTATCGGGTTGCAAACGGCCCGTTTCGAATAAATAAACATTTAAATTATTTTAATAGGGGCAGTCGAACGGGCCAATAGACCCGAACGACCGCCCCAGGATTTTAAATCGGTCCACCAACCGCCCTTCCTAAAACCTAAACCTACCCAGAACTCTACCCAACCCATCCCTCCACCTCACTCCCTCCTATCCCTGCGCGCCACCTCAGCACACCCTCTCCCTGCCAGCACACGACGCACTACACCGCTCAGACGCTTTGCAGGACCCGCCTGGTCCCACCCACGCCCAGCCCCCTCTCCCCCATGCACAGCCGCGCCCCGGACCAGGTCCACCTCCTCGGCGCCCACAGGACCCACCCATGCCACCTCTCTCCTTCCTCCTCCTTTTCCCCAACGCGACCCGCACCTCCTCAGACGCTTTCACACTTCCGCTGCCGCCCAGCCATGCTTCGCCTCGCCCGCCGCCTCCTGCTCGCCGCCTCCTCCTGTGGTCCGCCTGCCGCCTCAAACCTCCCGTGCGCGCCCCCCCGCCTCCATCTCCACCGCCCCGCCCTAGCCCGCCGCGCTCCGCCTTCCTTCTCCCCGCGCCCTACCGCCTAGCCTCGCCGCCCACCGGAGCCGCCACCGCCATGCCTCTCGACCCCGCCGCTGCCTCTTCTCTCAAGGCTGCCTCCTCTCGCCTTCTGCAGCGCGCCTGGCCTCAAGCCCGTCCTTGCCAAGCCTCCGCCGCGGCGCGGCTCACTCACCGCCGCCGGAGCTCCTCCGAGGCGCCGCCAGAGCCGCCAAGCACCCGCCGCCCGTCGCCGACCCGCCTCCCTGCGCCACCCGGCACCGCCAATCCTCCCTCCGCCAGGGCCTCGCGCGCCGCCAAGGTCGTCCGCCGCTCCGCTGGGGAGCCGCCCGCCCTCCGCACCGCATCCTCCGCGCCGCCGTCGCTGCCGCCCGGGATGCCGCCGGGCCGCCCGAGCCCTGAGCGAGCCCCGCGAGCCCCTGCAGGCCGTGACCGCCGCGTTCTCCTCCCTCGCCAGCCCGCCGAACCCGCTGCCCGCTCTTGCTGCCGCCCACTAACGCCGCCGCCATCCTCCTCCGCGCCGTCGCGCCAGCGGCCGCCGCCGCCATCGCCGCCGACCCTCCCTCCCAAGCCGCCATCACGCCCGCCAGCGCCGCTCGCTGCGGGACAACTACCCCGCTTTCATCGCCGAAGGTGTTCGACAAGATGCCATGGTGGTACTCACGGCGGAACCCGATCCCGACACCGCAAAACAAGATGGCACCGCAAGACTGCGCTACGGACAACATGACCCTCCCTCGGCCTCAAGATCTACTTCTGGGATCCGAGACCGATCCCCAAACCGAACCCGAACGACGGCGACCGAGACCTCCGACACGAACCCCGGAAGACCCCGGACGCCGAGATCCTGAAGACCCGTTCGGGCGAAGTCCGATCGAAGGCGCGTCCTCGTTTTTGGACCCCAAGATCGTCAGCGGGAACAACAAGGACGAATCGGTGCAAGCTCTACTTCACGGCATGCGACAAGATCGTCACATGGACGCGAACCCGGTGCGGCAAGTGCTTCTCCCCGACCAAGATCGCCGAGGACCGACGCCAAGCTCTCCGCCGTGGAGCAACAAGACCGACTACGACGGATTTATCGCGGATGCGACAAGATCATCTCGCCGAACGCCAAGTTCTGCCCCCTGACATCGAGATCCCGAAGCGACAAGACCTACCCCGCTACCCGAGAACGTTTCCGTCGAACCTCGTCGATCCCGTCGAACCCTGGACCCCAGATCCGTCGAACCCTGAGACTGACCCCGAACCCCGGAATCCCAAGATCGTCGAGCCCCCTCTAATGTGTGAACCCCTTTTCCTCGAACCCTATTTTATAACATAACAACTTGTTGCATATTGAATTGTCATACTCGCATGCATATCTGTGGTTTGGGGGCCTTATGCCGATTCACTTCTTAATTAAATATGGGGTCCATATGCGGGCAAATCTAGCCTTATATTGGCCTCATTTAAATTTGTGTAGCAAACCGGTAACTCTTTTTGCCTTGTTAAAACAACATTTAAATTGCGGGGTAGCTAAACAACATGCACCATCTAATTAATTGTCGGGACCCCGGTTCCGCTTAATCTTGACCTAGTTGCATCGCACCTTGCCATGCCATACATGCATCATGCCGATCTTCTGCCGTGTATTAAATATTGCATCCGTGTTTCTTCTAGTGTTTTGCTTCTTAGCGGATAAGGCCGTTGAGTTGATGTGAGCTTAGCGATCTTCGATGAACCTTCGGCAATGTTTTCAAAGAGCATCTCCCTTTCTACCTATCTTACTTTTATAGTGTTTACTCTCCTCTGATCTATTGCTATCTGTGTTGCGATGCTTTAGTTTCCACTGTGATATCCCTTGCAGCCTTATATTGCCTTGGCCACACCCTATTACTGTTGTTTGGTAGATAGTTGGACTTGGCGTCGTAGTTGCTTGCTCAAGTGCTGATGTGTGTCAAATGCCACGATTCTTGATGAATTGCCACATGTTGATGTTGGAGATGAGTCTAGTTTTACTTATCGTCACTTTAATTTCTGTTTAACAACTAAAATTGAATAAGAGGCATCGGTGGGTGATAGATAATATTTGGTTCGAACGCCCACTTGTGTCCCGTAAGACCCCGAGTACTTGATACTGTTCCTTGATTTATCGCGCTATCCACATCCGGAGGTATATGGGACCCCGAGCCAGGCGAGCTTGATTCATTCTTATTTCGGGGCCACAAACTAGTTTGAGGTGTTTTACTATCCTGTACTTATGCCATGATCTGCTTTATTTACGATTGTGCGAGGTAATGCACCTGCATCGTTTAGGACTTGTGACCCGTTTACGGTATCCAGTCCCCGTTTGGGGACCTCTGTCGTTACCGTCGGCCCCACAAACTTTGGGGTCCGTCTCGAGCTAGCTACTTCGTTGGTGTACTCCAAGGGTGGCCCTGAAATATTTCTGAATCTGTGATTGTTCACGTGAAAGCCTCGTTGGGTTTTGATTTGGTTTTTCCGAGGTTGATCGGCGTGTTGCTATTGGTGCACCCGGCCGGTAAAACTTTACGAAAGTGTCCGCGGATATGGACGACTTGGAGCACAGTATCTCGATCATAGACAAGCATAACTAAAGTTTACTGCTATAAATTTGACTTATAATGACTAGTAATCAGCTTCACTATAATGGAATGGCTAATTAATACTGCCCACAATTGCTTGCTTGGTTGTCGCTCGCGACAAATGTATCTGACTAGTAAGTATTGCAACTACAACGAATTGGCGGAATAAAAGTACCAACGACTGCTGGGTTTCGGGTTTATCTCATGCTAATTGTATTTGACTAGTAAGTGTTACAACTAAAACGGAATGGTTAACTAAAAGTGCCCACTGCTTATTTTATCAGGATGATTGATGGGGATATGCCTACTGGGGTATCCTCAGCGGGACGTTTCCGACTGGCCCAAAGGCTGGCGAGTGGGCCTGCAGAACGGCGAGTGGATCAAAGCCCATCAGGGTACCAGGCGACTGGAGGTCGAAGGCCCAGGCGAGTAGATAGGCCCGTCGGTCGAGGTTAAACGATTGACAAAGTTGTAACGAATCGGTTGAGATATGTAAACCCTAGGGGTAAGCCTATATAAACCTCCTAAGGGGTGAGTAGAGATACGTTCCTCATACACCCAAGCAACTCGCCGCCTAGCCCGAGTTCGCCCATTGTAAACACCTCCATAATACAATCTAGCAGAGTAGGTCTTTACCTCCGGGGCCGAACCTGGGTAAAACCTGAGTCTCCGCCCTCATCTCGCACCGCAGATGGCTGGCCGCCTTGCCCTTCGTTTCTACTACCGCCGCCGTGGTCATTTCCACGGCTGGCGCCCACCGGGGCCTGGCGGTCCGCCGGTGTTCCGCGGCGAGATCCAATCTGCCCATCAACGAGACGGTCGCCACCGCCGCATGATAGCGATTGGCGATGCTCCAGATCTTGCCAAGCAGCGCCCGGCGGGCGCGACCCGTCACGCCGGCAATGATCCTGCCGCCGGCACGATCAGCCTCTTCGTCGGCTTCACCGACGTCATCACCTCGGAGGACTCGGCTCGCATCCGCGAAGTCGCCACCACGCGATCGGCTCTCCGAGAGCCGATCCGCACGATCCACCGCCGCCTCGAGTGCGACTCGCCCACGAACGTGGCCGAATTCAGCGCCGGAAGACGTGACCCTCACCGACGACGCCGACTTCGGCGACCCCGTCACTCGCGGATCCATCACCGCGCGGCCTCGTCCGCGGGCTCCATCGCCAGGTCTCCAGCGGGAGATTTCGAGGACCCTCCATCCTGGATCTTCGACTTCGACCCGGTCGGAGAACTCCCGACCTCCACGACGGTGCCGCCACGCCGCGACCTACATGGCCACCGCACCGATCCGCCGGAGGACCCTTTCTCCACCCGATCCTCCTAACGCCACGGCGGAGGTCGAGGAACTCCGCTGAAATCGGCGGAGGCGATGCGCAAGGCGAGCGGCCGAAATTTCACCGAGGCGGTGGCGAGCGAACTGCCACGCTACCACCAGCGGATCAGGTCACGCTGAACCCCACCGTTCAGGGCGCCACGAACCGACGACGAACGACGGCTCGCATAGCCGAGCGCGATCTGCGAACGCGCCACCGGGAGGAAGCAACCGCCCCGCCAGATCAACGGCGATGGTGCCCCACCACCCAACCGCACCTCCTGTGACCAGCCGCGGATAGTCGTCTCCTCACGGAGCGAGATGCGAACGGCCTTCCACTGTTCTCCACCCGATGGACAACCTCGTGGCAGGCCGAGCCGCCGACAAGCATCACGGCGACCGGGCGACGGCGCCTACGATCGATGTCGAGGCCCTACCAAGGCCGTGGAACAGCGAAAGCGGTGCGCCGACCGCAAGGCGAGTGTACTCGCGCTCCTCGGAAGCAGGCGGCCTCAAGCGGCCGCCAGCGTGGCAAACACCTCAATTGCCCGCGCCAGATCCACTGCAGCTCCAACGACGACCCGAATGCGCACTCTCCACCAACGATCCTGTGCGACCAACCTCGTCGCCGCCAATGGAGAGCCGATCGACGCCGCACTCACATCATCAACAACCAAAAGCGGCGCAAGACGCCAGCCGACGACTTGCGGCACCCTAACTACTCGCGCGATGGCGAGCCTATGGGGTCGCTCGATCGACTAGGGCCCAAGTGCTCGGACCAATGATCCGAGGCGAAAAGTACCCACCAACTTCAAAGGAGATCGAAAATACGACTCAGACGACCCGCATGGTGCGGCTTGACACATACCTCATGGCAATGGGGATCGCGGGTCACACGACCTACCGCCGCCTACCTCCCCAATCGATGATGGAGGGACGTGCGGGCAATGGATCAACACGCCCCCCGTGACAGTATCGACTCGGGAGGAAATGCGAGACGCCGTCAGCACTTCGAGTGCTCACACCGCGCCACCACCATCGAGGACCTGAACGCGTCCAGGACCCCGCGAGTCGACCCGCACTGGGTCCAACGGTGGCAAGAGCTCGCATAACGCGTCGGCATCCACCCGGACACCGCTATCCATTGCTTCAAGACCTCGTGCCGCTACGAGCCTCTAGTCGCCAAACTCAAGCGACACGCCCGCACGCTCGACAACATCCCCGACCTCCTCGAGATCGCCAAACGATACGCCGAGGAAGATCCCAATCAAGACGTCGACGACGAGTCCGGGGGACAACGACGCACGGGCGGCAACGACGGCGGCCGCCGAGCAGACCTACGCTTCTGGCGGCACTTTCGCCACAGGCAAGCGCCGCAACGATGGGCGAGTCGACTTCGTCGCCAATGCTGGGCACGCACAACGCGACCCCAAGAGCTACCGCCGCGACGGAGGGCAACGACGCGACGGCGGGAACTACAAGAACAAGCCAAGGTTCGATCCCGCGGCCCTCCTTAACCAACCATGTGCGTTTCACAGCAGGGAAGGAAAGCCCGCCACGCACACCACCGCCGACTGCCACACCCTCAGGGAGATCGAGAAGGCACGGCACGCGCGGGAGGACACCGACAACGACCCGCAAAATGGCGGAAAATTCGCAAAGTAGGCTCGCTCCACACCTTCACCGGCTTCAACACGAAGCGAGAAGAAGGTCATCGCCCGCTGTCGCCGCCAACGCGCGGTGGCCCAGACAGACGCCCCCGCCTGAACTGGTCGGAGCAACCTATCACCGAGCCGGCAAGACCACTGCCACGATCGAGTACCCGTGACGAGTCTCCTGGTGGTCAAGCCCAAGGTCGGCGACCATCTCCCCAAGACTACGATGGACGGCAGCTCCATCAACATCCTCTACCGACACCTTCAGGCTGCGGCTCCCGCAGTCGATGATCGAACAACCCACACCACGTTCCACGCATCCGTCCCGGTCGGAAGGCGTACCCGATCGGCAAGGTCACGCTACCCGTCACCTTCGCACTCGCGAACTTCCGCACCGGCGGATCGTCTTCGACTGGTGCCCTTCGGCCTTACCATTGCCACGGGCGCCAGCGTTCGCCAAATTCATGGCGGCACCCCACGCGCAACGCGATGAAGCTCCGGGCCGTGCGGCGTCATCACCATCAACGGCGACCCGGCATGGCGCCGAATGCGAGGCCAAAGGAGCCGAACTTCGCCGACGCCGTGATCGGGCGAAGCTAGTCACGCCGATGAGCTCGCCAACACGTGAGGGTCAACAACGACGACCCCACAATTCTCAAGAAGCCGAACTCGAGGGCACAAACACCTCAACCTTTGAGGCCTACGCACACCGACCGCCGAGCTGGTCCCAGCGACCCCAGACGGTGGCGATCGGGACAGGCATGAGCCCGGCATAGGAAGGCGCGCCATCGAGTTCCTCCGTGAGAACAGGGACATCTTCGCATGGAAACCCTCCGACATGCCCGGTGTCCCTAGGGAGCTCATGAGCACAAATTAAACGCCGACCCCAAAGTGCGACCAGTCAGTCGCTACGGCCATTCAACGAAGAACGCCGGCAATCGCCGAGGAAGTGCAGCGTCTCTCGCTGCGCTTCATCCGCCAATTAAATACTCAAGTGGCTGGCAAACCCAGTCCTGGTCGAGAAGAAGAACGGGACATGGAGAATGTGTATCGACTACACAAACCTGAACAGCGCTTGCCCAAAGGAGGTCGTCTCCCGCGATCGATCAGATAATCGACTCCACCGCGGGCTCGAGTCGCTGTGTTTCCTTGACGCCTACTGGGTATAACCAGATCAAAATGGCTGTCGAGGATGAGGAGAAGACGGCGTTCATCACGCCATTGAGCCTTCGCTACACCGCCATGACCTTCGCCTCAAGAACGCCGAGCAACGTACCAGCGGTGCATGCAAGAATGCCTCGCGAGCCAAATTGGCCGCAACATCACGTCTACATCGGCGACGTGGTCGTAAAATCCGCCGCCGCCAAGGCGACCTACTCGACCTCGCAGACCTTCGCCAACCTGCGGAGGTACAAGATAAAGCTCAACCAGGGCAAGTGCACCTTCGTACCCGCCGGCAATTACTAGGGTACGTCGTCTCCAAACGAGGGATCGAGGCAAACCCAACGAAGATCACGATCGCCTGCTCGGCAAACCCGAGTGCTGCGCGACGCCCGAGCTGGCCGGGCGGTAGCGGCTCTCCGCTTCATCCCCGGGGCGGCGATGCCCTATACCGCTTTGATGCAAGAATCCCACCTTCCGGTGGGACAAGGAGGCGGACGACGCTCCGCGACCTCAAAGGTGCTACTCGCACCACTACCGCCGCACCCGACAAGGAGCCCATGCTGGTTTACGTCGCGGCCCGGCCGCCGTCGGCTGGCTGTAATGGTCGTCGACGACCGAGGAAGGAAAAGAGCGCCATCCAGCGGCGGTATACTACATCAGCGGTCCTAACCGAGTCGCGCCAGTGATACCCACGATACCAAAAGCTGGTATACGCGGTCTTGAGCTCAGCGGCGCTGCCGCACTACTTCCGTGAGCACCCCATCACGGTCGTCTCCTCCGCTCCACTACAAGACATCATCAATCGCGAGGCGACCGGCGGAGTCGCCAAGTGGGCCGCCGAGATCGGCGTCCACAACATTGGCACGAGCCACGCAGGCGATTAAGTCCTGCATCGCGATTTCTCGCCGATCGGGAGGAGGCCCAGCAACGGAAGAAGCCGCCGCATTCCATTACTGGAGCCTGCATTTCGACGGGTCCAAGAACGCGGACGGCGCAGAGCGGGATAGTGCCGACCTCACCAAAGGCGACAAGCTCCGCTACATCCTCCGCCTCAATTCACGCCCCCACCAACAACATGGCGAATACGAGGCCCTACTCCACGCATGCGAGCCGCAGGAGATGAGCGTCAATCGCCGATGCTACGGAGACTCGACCTCGTTGCGGGTCAAGTCGCCGCACCGCGACGCCGTCTACCATGGCGCATACCGCCAAGAGGTGGACAAGGTGGGCGGCCACTTCACGGCTACTGCCGAGTGGATCGACAGAGGAAAACGAGAGGCCGACGCCTCTCGCATCGGGTCGGCTCGACTCGCACCACCCGCAGCGTGTTCCTCGACACCATCTTCACACCGGTCTCTCCTCAAGGAGATCGACATTGAGTCCCGCTCAACCAGAGGCAACCTTGGTCGCACTTCATCCGAGCAGACGATCGACCAAGCCCTACATCGCCTACCTAGAGACGAAACCTGCCCGCAGACGAGACAAGCGCCGAATGATCGCCGCCGATGTAAGTCCTACACCATCATCGACGGCGAGCTACACAAGCGCAGCGTCACCGGCGTGTCCAACGGCGCCCCAACCGCCGGCGACGAAAATCTTACATGACATCCACTCAGCGATTGCGGCCACCACGCCGCCGCTGGTCGCCAAAGCCATGCGACACGGCTTCTCTGGCCATCACCGCGCATGCCGACGCTGCCGATATCGTCCAGCGATGCGCGGGTGCAATCGCCAACAGACGCCGTTCAAGTTCGGCGCTCAAAACAATCCCCATCACTTGGCCATTTGCCGTGTGGGGCATGGACATGGTAGGCCCCTTCAAGAAGGCCCCCTCATTACACCCACCTGGTGGCCGTCGACAAATTCACAAAGTGGGTAGAAAAGCCAGTCCGAAATGCGACGGGAAGGCGCCACTAAGTTCCTACGAGCTCATATACCGCCACGGTTTCCCCACAGCATCATCACGGACAACGGCACAAACTTAAGGAGCAATGGCGAGTTCTGCGAGCACCACATCCGGCTCGACCTTGCGCGTCGACACCCGAATCCAACGGCGGCGGGCAGCCAGCAAAGCATCCTCCACGGCTGAAGCGACTCCAAAGTACCACTCGGCGCACGCTGGATGCTGGGTCGAAGAGCTCCCCTCCGTCATCTGGGGAATCCGCACCTCGGTCAACATGTCGACGGGATTCACCCCCTTCTTCATGGTCTACGGCGCCGAAGACGTCATGCCGACCGACCTCGAACACGACTCGCCGCGGATCGTCCACTATACGGAGGCCGCAAACGAACGGGCCCGCCAAGATGGGCTCGACCAACTCGACAAGCGCGACCTCGCCCGATCGCAAGACCGCTATCTATCAGCAAGGGCTCCGTCGCTACCACAGCCGACGGGTGAAAACCCGCACCTTCCAGGAAGGCGACTTGGTGTTACGCCTCATCCAGGACAAGAAGGGCACGCACAAGCTCTCCCCTCCGTGGGAAGGCCCGTTCGCTATCGGGCGCGTACTCGGCAACGACGCCTACTACCTCGTCGACGTCCGCGGGGACGGTGAACTCGACGTCAAGCGGCCGTGGAATGTAAATCTCCTCCGGAAGTTCTATACCTAGAACCCCACATATGTACTCTCCAGTCGCTATGAATAAAAGAAACGGTTACTGCAAAATTCGTCTACTCTCCATTCCTTGTGCCACTCGCACTCGTAATTAACAGCGTCATGCTAAAATACAGAAGTCAACCCTTGGTACAGCGGCACGCAGCTAAGTAGTGCGATGTAAGAACCGAGTCATTTCAGGTCTTGCATCGTCCACAAAACGCCAATCCGGAGCCCCATCGAGTCGCCTAGCTCGACGGTTTCTGAACCAAGACATCTGTCTCGCTTCCCAGCGACCACTGGTCCTCCGCATCCTTGGCAGAGCGACTCGAACGGCTAAGTACCACGCCGGGGCTGGATACCAGTTAAATCTCGATCGGACGGGAAAACGCCAAGTAAGGCGTGCGGGACCGCCACGCGTGACCCACGGGCCAGCAGAGCGACGCTAACACAAACGCTCAGTCCTCAACCACCCTCGAGTCGCGCCTTGAACTACCAAGTACCACGCTCGGGGACTCGGCCACCCGCACCGTTCGCGTCTGGGAAAGCGGTAAAATCTGAGCACTCGAGGGAGTCGCCTTGCTGGCTCTCCGAGCTTCGGCGAGTCGACTCAACCAACAACACACATGATAAACAACAAAACATCATATCTAAGGTGAACCCCGCAAAAGGCGGACGCTCGGGACTCACCCAAAATCAATCAAAACACGCAAACAAATAGCAAAATGAACACAACGTTCCATTCAATCGCATATCGCATTGTCTTACATTACAAAATATGCCTACCGGCGAAGCATTACTAACACTATTCCGCATGACCGGCGATGATGCACCAGCGTCCGGCGCTTCGGATGAATGCGATTATGCGGGTTCGATGGATAAGTCGTCACTGGCCCGCCATCGCCATGTGGAAGGGCTGCTCGACCTTGAAGTCGCGATGCGGCGGCTCGAGTCGTTCGGTGACGACCGTTTCTGCATGCGGAAGAAGGTCGCCCATCGCGCAAACACGCCCGAATGCGCGGCACGTTCCTCGCTTAAGAACTTGAGACGGATCCACGCGCCCGATGAAGGATAACCACTCGTCACGTCGTCGAGGTCGAAATCTTCGGGGAAGTGGGCGAGTCCCAGGCTCAGAGCCGTCGACGCTCCACGTCGAAAAGCCGACCGCGTCATGAACTCCACGACAGCGGGCGCCTTCTCCAAGTACTCCCACACCTCAACGAGGTCACTGGGAATAACCTCCGTGGGCGACATCTCTTGAAGGTAGGCGCGGATGCAAGTCGCCGACAGTCGCCGAATCGACGAGCATGCTCACGCACTCCCTCGCATCAAGAGAACTCGCTTCTTCATGGCTACCAATCACATGGCCTGCTAGACGGAAACAGTTGTGAGCACCACGGAAACCACAAACAATACAACCACAAGACTGGGAAGACGCACTCACCGAGCAACGGGGCGAGCCCGTGATGAAGCTTTGAGCGATGTCTTATCGTCCCGAAGCCCGATGAGGGCTTCCGACACCTTCGGTCTTCCTCCGCGGCAACGGCGGCCTTAGCTCGCCTGTTCGCGAGCTTCGCTTCTTCTTCGCCTCCCGCGATTCGCGCTCGAGGTCGGCGATCCTTTGCTCAGCGATTAACGCGAATTGCCGCCGTTCGCCCGGCGAGGACAAGCTCTGGCGAGCCACCTGCACAGCAATTGCCTGAAGCTCCTTGTTTACTTCTTGGAGAGCGCCCAACTCCTTCTCAGCACGTTGCTTCGCAGCCAATCGCTCTGCCGACTCCAGTTGTAAACCCTGCAAAGTTTCAAAGTCAGTTCACACGAAAACAACTCAGTGCCCACCGCTACAATTTAGCGGTGCGCACTCGAGGACTGGCTCGAAAATTACCTGCCCACCCGCTACAATTTAGCGGAGTGCGCACTCGAGGAGCGGCTCGAAAATTACTAAGTGCCCACCAGCTACAATCTAGCGAGTGCGCACTCGGGGACTGGCGGCTCAAAAATTACTCTGTGCCCGCCCGCAACAATTTAGCCGGGGCGGACTAGGGGACTGGCGGCTGGGAAGATACTGAGTGCCCACCGCTACAATCTAGCGATACGCACTTCGGGGCTGGACTCGAACAAACAAAACAAGTAACTATAAAGAATCAGCCGCGCAAAACACCAACTCGATCCTCGGGAGGTACACGGATGGCGCGCGCCAAGCATGCCGTGCGATTGCGCGTCCACGGACGCAAGCAGCGCCGGTGTGCCCGACGTTGGTCAATCTCAGCGTCGGCGGTCTGGAAGCGGGGTTGATCGCAGCCTCACTCGCGTGGCGCCTTGGTCATGAAGCGGGGAAGGTAGCACGCCCAAAGGCTCGCTTCTTCCGGTCTAGGCAACGAAATGCCTCGCCTTGGACGCGGTAGCTTCCACAAAGGCCCAGCCGGCGCGACCCGTGTCGTCGAGACGATGGCGATGTCGCCGCCCAGCCTTCTTGCTGCCTTCCGTGGAAGCGGCGACCTCATCCACCTTCCTCTTCGGGAAGGGTCCTCCTCGCTAGTGGCGGAGGCACCTTAGCCACCGTCGGGTGGCTCATCTTCTTCGCTCCGGTCCTCGCATCGAGACAATTCAGGAAAAAACATTCAAAATACTAAGAGAAAGCGAAGCAGTACACTCACTTGGCGGCGGAATGGCAGCCTGTGCGAAGGCGGGTTTCTCCAGCTCGGGGCCAAGCGGCCGAGCCCAGTTCGAGCGCGAGGCGGGATCTGGGTTTCTTTGATGTTGAGGTAGCGATTGGCGCCTCGGGCGCCTTGGAGGTTTCCTGCTAGGAGCTGCCGCGGAGCCTCCTTGCGGCGAGACCGCCCGCTTCGGGACCCCTTTGCGGTATCGCCTCGGTGGAGCCTTCCTAGCCCGGATATCGGCGAAGGGCGGGGGCATCGAGGCCAGCGGTGCCTCCATGGATGGTGCATCTAGCGTGGTTGTTGCTTGGCCGCCCGTCGAGCTGTGGGCATCGGAGATGCTTTCGCTGGCGGTGAGGCCATCTTCGGCTTCGTCCTCCTCCTTAGGGCCCTCGCCTCTTTCTCCTTCTTCTTCTTGGGAGTGGCACGGCGGGCGAGGTGGTCTCCGGGAGTTCCTCGCCGTCATGGCGCCGAGGCTCCTGCTCGCCTCGAGTTGTGGCCAGCGTTGCCAGGTCTTCGGACGGTGGGCGATCTCTTCGGATTCGTCCTCATCGTCCTCGTTGCCCTTGGCGGGCGACTTCGCTTGTGTCCTGGGCGGATGGCGGAGCTCTCGTCGGCGGGTGGGAGCCACCCTTCCACCACTTGGAATAGCTGCGTAAACGTGGAACAAAGTTAGAATTACGCATTTGCATATGCTGTTGCGAACAAGATCAGGTTATTACCGTTGGGCGGACGCCGTGGTGTATGGAGGCCGGGCCTGCGCATCCGTGTATGCCGCTGGGTGATCCTCTTCGCCAGAGGTAGTCCTCCAGCTTCCACTCGGCGAGCAGGCCGTCGAGTCTTCTCGGCGTGTCTTGGTACATGTAGTGCTCGCGTTAGGCGGCGGGCAATCGCCGTAAGCCAGCGGTTACAGGTTCACCGTCTGGGCCCTTCTTCTTCAGACGCGAATGGTTTGGAGCATCTCGTCGACGACCATCCGCTGATCGTCGGGAAGCTTGGCGACACGGAGATTGCGGGCTCGGGCGGTCGGCGAAATACCGGGATCGCGCCTCGTCCTCGGGGTCGCCTCGGTCACATAAAACCAAGACTTTTTCGATCGCTCGCTTTGGCCGGCATCAAGTCGAAGAAGGAGGCTTTGGATTTTCAGCTGGAAGGTTAAGCCGCCGCGGCTAGCATTGTCGCCGCCTCCTCGCGGCTGATCCGTCCATGGAGCAGATCTTGCCACAAGGGAAAATAGGGCGGCAGCCCATAGCACTCATGACGCCACAAAGATGGCGAGCTGCTCGATACTATGGGGGCCCAGATCCGAGGCTGGATCTCGTAGTAAGGCGAAGCGCGGAAGAACAGTGGGAAACCTAAACCCCGCTCGAGGTGACTAGTGAAGCAGATGAACTCTCGCCTTGAGTTGGGTCGTTCTCGGCTGCGAGGATTCGCCATGACCTTGAGGATCCGGCCTCCTCGAAGGAGGCGATTCTCTGGTGCACTTGGATCTACCCAAGGTTCGGTGGAAGGGCCATGGTGAGGATTTGCTTGGAGGTCGGAGGATTGCGGGTCGGTCGGATTGCGAGATCAGCAGGCGAAAGATGTGCGTACTCGGAAGAAATGGTGGGTTGGCCGATGGCCAACCATTCCTCTTATATAGCGAGCTGCCCGCCAAATTAGGGGCCGTTACGCGCGATGATTACGCCGAAAGTTACCGTTAAGTTACCTTAACGGCTAGTTTGACCACGCCGACGGTCCGCCTCCCCGCCACTCGGCTCGCTGAGTTATTCGCCGAGCATGACCCGTTGGTTCGGTTCACCCAAAACGCGACTCGGTTGGCGGATTTTTCCTTAAATGCAGAGCCCGCAACGATTCATTGGATGCCAACTTGAAGCCGTATACTCCGTGCCGGCCACCCGCGCCTAATCAACGGCGGCCTCGGGGACTACGATGGGGATATGCCTCTGGGGTATCCTCGGCGGCGTTCCGATCGGCCCAAAGGCTGGCAGTGGCTGCAGCGGCGAGTGGATCAAAGCCCATCGTACCAGGCGGCTGGAGGTGAAGGCCGAGCGAGTAGATAGGCCCGGTCGGTCGAGTTAAGCGATTGACAAAGTTGTAACGAATCGGTTGAGATATGTAAACCCTAGGGAGGTAAGCCTATATAAACCTCCCTAAGGGGTGAGTAGAATCGTTCCCTCATACACCCAAACTCGCCGCCCTAGCGCCGAGTTAGCCCATTAAACACCTCCATAATACAATCTAGCAGGGTAGGTCTTTACCCTCCGAGGCAACACAGGTAAAACCCTGAGTCTCCGCCCTCATCTCGCACCGCAGATGGCTGGCCGCCCTTGCCCTTCGTTCTACTACTCGCTGCCGATCGCAGCATCTGCCGTGGTCATTTCCACGACAATGATTATCTATACCTGACTAGTAATTACTGCAACGATAACTGAACAAATAAAACTGCCAACGGTGTGAGTTCCTCGGTTGACTTCCTCGTTTGGTCTCGAGGGGGAAACACCAGGATGGGTGTGTTTGGTGATAGCGAGTTGGATCCGGTTAGGTCATTCTCACCCTCTCGATGACCGCCCATTGTATCGAGTCTCTATAGGTTGTTTAGTGCATCTGCTGCTGCCGCTTGATCCACCATACCTATGTGGCGAGGACCGCGGAATTCTAGCCTCGATGTCTTGGCCTTAATCTTGGCGCTCCTTCTTTTCCTTTGCCCTTTCGGCACCTTTTTGTTTAAGCAGGTTTTGAGATCGGCGTCGTTAGCGGTTACCCTTCGGCTTGGCACAGGGGTTATGGGCGCCATTGGTTATTCTTTGGGCTCTTAGCCCCATTTGCGTCTTGTCCGTAGCTGGACGCTCTATCGTTTTCAAGGTGATTTGGATCTTTGTATATATATCTGTATTCTTGGCTCTTTGAGTCATTGTTGTATATATATACATTACGTGGGTCCCATCGAGAATTGTGTAATGTTATTACCGTTTTCCACCCTTGCGAAAGTGCTGGTGAGCACCTTTGAATCGTTTCTATGCGGGTTTGGTGAATTTTGCCCAAACTTGCATAGGTCCGTCTCGAGGGTGTTCTGAGTGGTATCGAGCTCGGCGGTTGCGATACCTGAAGTCGACTAGGATAACCTAGCTAACGGCCCGAGTAGAGTGTCAAAACTATTTTCCAAAATCGGTTGGATAGTTACGAATAGGTCTGAATTTACTCCTTACCCTTTGCTATGCCTCTCTTACCTCGTGTTTTGAATCGCTCTCTTCTCTTTCTTGAGTCCGGAATTCTCGTGGGTGGGTTTCCGTCGTACCTTTAGGTTTCGCTTCCTCCTTTAGTAGCGTGATCGCCATCCGTGTTCGGCCTTTGACGAATCCGCCTACGGTGTTATCATTCTTTGATCCTTGTTTGTGCCTTCCGGTGTTTTCGGCACGACATCATCTACGCGGATCCGATCTGAGTCGCATCACCTTTGTTAGAACCTCGCTTCGAGATCTTTAGTCTGATTAGAGTTGGTTGCATAATCCGCCTATTTGTGTGCGAGTAATGGTTCGAGTGCGGGATGGGTAGCTACCATACCACTACTCTTATCATTCGCTCTTGTACATCGAATCGATGGATCCGACAATTTACTCCGTCCACGGAAGTTAGGTGGCTATGTTGCGATACCTCTACCTTGACCTTTTGTTCCGGAGTGTTCTCTCGGCGAGCAACGAACCTTTGTTGGTGGTGTCGCCGATTCCCAGACGAAGGAACTCGTTAGTGGTGTCGCGAGGATCTGCGCGCGAAGAGATCGCCGACTTTCCTTCGGTACCATGAGGCGGATCTAGGCGAGATCCATTGTTAGTGGTGTCGAATTGGCATCCGCAAAACCACTACTAGAAAATCGCGTTGAATTTGTGCATTGCATCGTCATCATCATGCATTGTTTGCTAAAACTATGTTTGCCAAGCCCGTGTTGTTTTCTAAACGCCCTCTCTATTTTCAAACATCAAAACCGGGTCTCCGGAGTTATTTTGTTTGTGCTATCGGGTTACCAAGCGGCCCGTTTGAATAAATAAACATTTAAATTATTTTAATAGGGCGTCGAGCGGGCCAATAGACCCGAGCGACCGCCCGGATTTTAAATCGGTCCACCAACCGCCCTTCCTAAAACCTAAACCTACCGAACTCTACCCATCCCTCCTCACTCCCTCCTCCTATCCTGCGCCACCTCAGCACACCCTCTCCCCGGCCAGACACGGCGACTACATCAAGACGCCTGCATGGGACCGCCCAGGTCCCACCCAACCCAGCCCAGGCCTCTCCCCTGCCCTTGGGCCCCATGCCAGCCACGCCTGACAGGTCCACCCTCCCCTGTCAGCGCCCCCTGGGACCCACCCGCAGGCCACCTCTCTCCTTCCTCCTCCTTTTCCCCAACGCGACCCCGCACCCTCCCTTGCGCTTTCCTCCTTGCGCCTTCGCCACTTCCGGCCATGCGCCTCGCCCGCCCGCCTCGCTCCTGCTCGCCGCCTCCTCCCGAGTCCGCCTGGCCGCCTCATAACCTCCCGTCCCGCTTCGCCCACCCATCTCCACCCGGCGCCCTCGCCCTAGCCCGCCGCCCGCTCTTCCCTTCTCCCTGCGCCCTACGCCCTAGCCTCGCCGCCGGGCCGCACGCCGCCCGCCCCACACCGCCTCTGCTACCCCGCCGCTGCGCCTCCCTCTCTCTCAGGCAGGCCCAGCGCCTCCCTCCCCGCTCTTCCTTGCAGCCTTGCCGCCCCGTCAAGCCCGTCCGCGCAACCTCCGGCCAGGCGCAGCCCTCACCCTGCTGCCGCAGAGCTCCTCCGAGCCGCCGAGCTCGCCAAGCACCCGCCTCGCCCGTCGCCGGACCCGCCTCCTGCGCCCGGCTGCACCGCCAATCCTCCCTCTCCGCCAGCCTCGCCCTCGCCAAGTCGTCCGCTCCGCCTGTGAGCGCCTCGACCCCTCACTTTCCGCATCCTCCAGCGCCGTCGTCACTGCGCCGCGGGGACCTGCGCGGCCCAGCCCTATGAGCGAGCCCTGCGAGCCCTGCAGCCCGTGACCGCCGCGGCCTCCTCCCTCGCGCCAGGCCCGAACCCCGCTGCCCCGCTGCTGCTGCCCGCCCCAGAACGCCGCCGTCGCCATCCTCCTCCGCGCCGTCGCGCCCCAGCGGCCTCCGTCGCCATCGTCGCCGGACCCCCTCCCCAAGCTCGCCATCACGCCACTTGCGCTCGCTTCTTGGGACAACTACCCGTTTTCATCGCCGAGAAGGTGTTCGACAAGATGCCATGGTGGTACTCACGGCGCGAACCCGATCGACACCGGCAAAACAAGATGGCACCGCAAGACCGTCACGGACAACATGACCCTCCCTCGGGCCTCAAGATCTACTTCTCGGGATCCGGAGACCCGATCCCCAACCGAACCGAACCGAGCGGCGGACCGAGACCTCCCACGGAACCCCGGAAGACCCCGGACGTCGAGATCCTGAAGACCCGTTCCGGGGCGAAGTCCGGATCCGAAGGCCGCGTCCTCTGTTTTTGGACCCCAAGATCGTCAACGGGGAACAACAAGGACGACGAATCGGTGCAAGCTCTACTTCACGGTACGACAAGATCGTCACATGGACGCGAACCCCGGTGCGGCAAGTGCTTCTCCCCGACCAAGATGCGCCAAGCTCTCCGAGGTGGGAGCAACAAGACCGACTACGACCCGACGATCGCGGATGCGATAAGATCATCTCGACGCCAAGTTCTGCCCCGACATCGAGATCGGCGACAAGACCTACCCCGCTACCCGAGAACGTTTCCGTCGAACCTCGTCGATCCCGTCGAACCCTGGACCCCAGATCCGTCGAACCCTGAGACTGACCCCGAACCCCGGAATCCCAAGATCGTCGAGCCCCCTCTAATGTGTGAACCCCTTTTCCTCGAACCCTATTTATAACATAACAACTTGTTGCATATTGAATTGTCATACTCGCATGCATATCTGTGGTTTGGGGGCCTTATGCCGATTCACTTCTTAATTAAATATGGGGTCCATATGCGGGCAAATCTAGCCTTATATTGGCCTCATTTAAATTTGTGTAGCGAACCGGTAACTCTTTTTGCCTTGTTAAAACAACATTTAAATTGCGGGGTAGCTAAACAACATGCACCATCTAATTAATTGTCGGGACCCCGGTTCCGCTTAATCTTGACCTAGTTGCATCGCACCTTGCCATGCCATACATCATACATGCATCATGCCGATCTTCTGCCGTGTATTAAATATTGCATTCGGTGTTTCTTCTAGTGTTTTGCTTCTTCGCGGATAAGGCCGTTGAGTTGATGTGAGCTTCGCGATCTTGGATGAACCTTTCGGCAATGTTTTCAAAGCATCTCCCCTTTCTACCTATATTACTTTTATAGTGTTTACTCCTCTCTGTTGATCTATTGCTATCTGTTGCGATGCTTTAGTTTCGCACGTGATATCCCTTGCAGCCTTATATTGCCTTGGCCACACCCTATTACACGTTGTTTGGTAGATAGTTGGACTTATGGCGTCGTAGTTGCTTGCTCAAGTGCTTGATGTGTGTCGTCCAAATGCCATGATTCTTGAATTGTCACATGTTGATGTTGGAGATGAGTCTAGTTTTACTTATCGTCACTTTAATTTCTGTTTAACAACTAAAATTGAATAAGCGAGAGGCATCGTGGGTGATAGATAATATTTGGTTTCCGAGCCCACTTGTGTCCGTAAGACCCCGAGTACTTGATACTGTTCTTGATTTATCACGCTATCCACATCCGGAGGTATATGGGACCCCCAGGCGAGCTTGATTCATTCTTATTTCTGGGGGCCACAAACTAGTTTGGGGTTTTATTACTATCCTGTACTTATGCCATGCTTTACTGCTTTATTTACGATTGTGCGAGGTACTGCACACTGTACTGTTTAGGACTTGTGCCGCGTTTACGTGGTATCGTGGTCCCGTTTGAGGACTTCGTCACATGACCCCACAAACTTTGGGGTCCGTCTCGGAGCTAGCTTACTTGCTATGGTACTCAAGGGTGGCCCAAATATTTACGAATCCTGTGATTGTTCAGTGAAAGCCTCGTTGGGTTTTGATTTGGTTTTTCCGAGGTTGATCGGCGTGTGTTGCTATTGGTGCACCCGGCCGGTAAAACTTTCAAATCCGTGTCCGCGATATGGGCGACTTAGAGCAGATCTCGATCATAGACAAGCATAACTAAAGTTTACTGCTATAAATTTAACTTATAATGACTAGTAATCAGCTTCACTATAATGGAATGGCTAATTAATACTGCCCACAATTGCTTGCTTGGTTGTCGCTCGCGACAAATGTATCTGACTAGTAAGTATTGCAACTACAACGAATTGGCGGAATAAAAGTACCAACGACTGCTGGGTTTCGGGTTTATCTCATGCTAATTGTATTTGACTAGTAAGTGTTACAACTAAAACGGAATGGTTAACTAAAAGTGCCCACTGCTTATTTTATAAGGATGATTATCTATACCTGACTAGTAATTACTGCAACGATAACTGAACAAATAAAACTGCCAACGGTGTGAGTTCCTTGGTTGACTTCCTCGTTTGGTCTCGAGGGGAAACACGGGATGGGTTTGTTTGGTGATAGCTTGAGTTGGATCGGTTAGGTCATTCTCACCCCTCTCGATGACCGCCATTGTATCGAGTCTCTATAGGTTGTTTAGTGCATCTTTGCCGCTTGATCCACCATACCTATGTAGGCGAGGACCGCCGAATTCTAGCCTCGCTGTGTACTGGCCTCAGTACTGACGCTCCTTCTTTTTCCTTTGCCGTTGTTGGCACCCCCTTTTGTTTAAGCAGGTTTTGAGATCGACGTCGTTAGCAGGGTTACCCTTCCGGCTTGGCCTGGGCAGGGTTATGGACGCCATTGGTTATTCTTCAGGGCTCTTAGCCCCATTTGCATCTTGTCCGTAGCTGGACGCTCTATCGTTTTCAAGGTGATTTGGATCTTTGTATATTATATCTGTATTCTTGGCTCTTTGAGTGTTTGTTGTATATATCTCTTACATGGGTCCCATCGAGGACTGTTGTGTAATGTTATTACTTCGTTTTCCACCCGCACGAAAGTGCCTGGTGGGCACCTTTGAATCGTTTCTATGCGGGTTTGGTGAATTTTGCCCAAACTTGCATAGGTCCGATTCTGAGGGTGTTACATGGCCTTAGAGTTCAAAACAATAATAATTGCAAAGAGTCTCAGATAGCCACATTATTACGCACACGCATCACTCACGAGCGCGAAAACTCGAGGGAGGGTGGATAAAGATGTGTGAAAGCATCACTTCATTAAGGGGTCATGAAACTCAACACAACCTCTTAGTATAAAAGGGTGTGATACTTTAAGGTAGAACAGACAGAATCTAATAAATGATTCTTAATCTGTGGATTACAACACTTTGACCTGATCCTGAATATGACAAGGTACTGGAGTTTGCTTCTCCTGACATTCCGAAATGGTTTGTCATGACGGACCACAAGAGTATCTTGCTTCGGAAGACACCGATGCACATTTACTACTTGGTTACCAACTGGTAGACAAAGGTCGGAAAACAACAAGGAGAAAGGAACATGCTCAGGATAGAATCCCGAGATGTGGATGCATAAGTCAACAATCTCTTGAAAACCAATACAGAGAAGGGGTAAGGGTTGGCAGAATCACGAGTATAGATGCGAGACTCACGAGGGGTACTCTTGTCGTGATCTTTTTGGTTCCATTAAAGAACATCTGCCATAGCATGTGGTAGGGAAGTCCTTTATCGTCACAATTCAACCGCGACAATAACCACAAGCTTGAAGGCTAGAGTTGTACTACCAGCCATCCTGAGGTAATGTGTGAACATTAACAACAGGGGTCAAAAGGATGGATCTTGGGTTAAAGATCAGCTTCATGTACAAGATTTATGAAAATCTAGCACCATCAGGGATCTTAGGTTCAAGTCCAAGGGTTAAAACCCGAGAAAGAAGTAACCACTACTTGAGTGACATAGCGTACACTGCAAGATAGCGTTCACGAGGTAACTTCCAAGAGAAGAAATGACTTCTGAAGTACCCAAACAAATGAAAGGAAAACTTGAAGCCTAGAACAGAACACTGGGGATCCAGTAATATAATATTGTGGTTCCAAAAGATAGAGAGATCATGATGGAAAGGAATCTCTCATGTGAATAAGAGCAAGGGGAACAAGGAATTCACAACACATAACTCTAGAGAACTCGACACTAGGTCAACTGGCTTAGAAATGACATGCCAAGAAGGCACCTAAGCTTTGAAAGACTAGAAGAGATATCAAAACTTTTCCAAAATCAACACCAGATAAGATAACCCAGAGTTAGGGTGAAATTGGATAAGGAGAAAAAGAAGCATACTAGAGTTTTTGCAAATACTTTTCAGCTTTTAAAATAGTTTTCACAAGCACTAGACTCAACATCGACCAATAGCAAGGTTTTCCTACGGTCGGTACTGCTCTGATACCAAGAACTGTGACACCCCTGGGATCAGGGCTAAACAAATACCAGACCTCCGTCTGACATAAGCTTAACCTTGAGCTCGAGAGTATCCAGTGAAGAATCGGTAACACAACAGTGACCCTATGACACAAAATTTATTACAGCAAGCTCATAACTGAGTAGAGAACCAAATTATTACAAGCATAGGTCACTGACCACAAACACCAAACAACAGAAGGCAAATTATGCTATTAAGTATAGCAAACTTAACAAATGGCCTAAGAGGCCTGAAGCATAATGATGACGTCCCAGCCCATAGATTCCAGGCTGCCAGCCGGGAACCCCAAGCTACTCGTTGATGTCGATGTAGTGCGGAACTCATTTTCAAGGAACACTTACTCTGCCAAAAGTATCAACAAAGCAAGGGTGAGTACAGGGTGTACTCCACAAGACTTATGGCTGGTGGAGTTGTTTTGCATAAAGCCATCTTTTGTTTATAAAACAAGAGGGAGAAGAAGCTCGTCTAGTCAATGTATTTTAAAAGGGGATAAGAGAGCGGCATCTCCGAAATATTGATCATCATCTTTTGATATCCACCAAATCCTTATCATCTACTAACTAGGATCACCCCCTCGTACCCATGAGGAAGCATCGTTAAGCACACATTGATCTGCCAAGTTTTAAGATTAGGTTATAGTTCTCTATTATCTTGAGTCCGGTCGCAAAATCGTTCATAACCGTGAACACGGCTTTTAGAAAAGATTAAAACCGTTCAGGGGTGTACAACTTTACCCACACGTACTAACCTTCTCTTAATGCCACTAGTAATATCCCTCTTCCTTGGAAGGCCGGTAGAGGGTGGTTAGACACGACCTTTACCTTGCTTTCGCCGAGACCATGGGTCACGCAATAAGTATGGTTCCTCCGTAACGGGTCAAATCCCGAAGCCGGTACTTAAATATGTGAGGAGAGGTTGGTTTACCAGGGGCGCTATCTACCCCAAGCAACCTCGGCCACTCTTACCTACCTGTTATGAATGCACCAACTTTACCCGGCAAATCTTTCAAAATATTTTCTATGCATATATCGAATGGAACGCCCGAACTATGTGACTCATGGAATATACTAGGCAAGATAGTCAGTCATGAGGTTGTCCAGGCCCCGTGTGGTTGCACGCTCGTCTCGGTTCCAAAGGCAAGAACTCATGTCCTAGTGGTGGCGAGCATGGGACTAGAAAAACCACATCCCACTGTGGCCTCCCATACAAACCTTAGCATGTTTAACTCATATCATCTCTGATATCATCTCATCAGGTTCTCCTGTCATACTAGATTCTTTGCATCTGATACATCATCTAGATGGACCAGACTCCATAGCTATGCAGGGCTAAGAAGACACATATAAAAGCTCTATCATTGCACACAAGCCAAACTTAGTTATGCGAGGAGCAGTGGATCAGGTAATATAAGCTCAAAGGGAGTATGCAATAGATAGGACACTCTATCTATCGATAAAATACCATAGTAGAATCGTATGCAACATGGCAAGAATAGAAATGCTTTCAAAATCATAGGATTATATCATGGTGGGGCTATGCTTGCCTTTGCTAGTTGATAGCGGATAAATAGATCTTCGGAAGCCTTGTACTTTACTTGATTACAGTTGGTCAAGTATTGTTCATTGATCTTCGATCTTCGACGGTGTTGATCTCGGTCTTCGATCTTCCATGGTGTTGATCTCGGTCTTCGATCTTGATCTCGATATCGTATTCTACCGGGAAGAACCAAACACCGGAAAGAAAGGGAAACAATCAACATGTGGCATCGATGCAATGCTCAAGCAAGGATGATGATATGACAATTTAAATTGTATTAAATTGAAACCCTAAAGCATGCTCGAAAACTTAATCGGGGTTTCGAGGGGCATAAACCCTAATTCGGAGAAACTCCGCAACATATGAGAGGGGTTACTAAGTTCTTATAATTGTACTTGTCATTTAAGTTGTTGAACAATGCATGATTATAGCTTAGATAGCTAGGTTTCATTTTTCTTAACATTTTGATATATTATTTGTATTTTTCTGACTTATAAATAATTAGATATTGAATTTACAAGTTTTATTCAAATTCTGAAATTATTAAATCAATTATTAAAAGCTTATTAAACTTTTTACACCCAGTCACAGTCTACCCTCAGAGACTTACCGGTGGGGCCGAGGCCACATTGGCATCCACGCAAGCAAAGGTGGAACAGAGGGGGCGGTTGGGGTTTTTTCACCAGGGAAGTAGCTAGCCACTGCCACTGACGGGTGGGCCTGGTCCACGCGGCAAGCCACGCTGGTGCCACACGGGCCTCGCCGGAGGGAACGACCAGATGGCGGCGCGGGGGACAGCGGTTGAGCACGCACGGGCATGCGGAGATGGGTGCGTTCGAAGCAGCGCAAGAAGGCGAACCATAAACAGGCGGAGCCGCCCAGAAATGGTCACCGGACCTAGTACTCCGGTGAGTGACGGCGGCGAAGCTAGCAGAGGCACGTCGCGCGGCATCTACGGCAAGCAATCGAGCAAACGGAGCTCACCTTGAGCTTCTGAAGATCACCAAGAGCACTATGAAGGGGTCGGCGAAGCAAGACGGGCTCGAACGGTGCTGGAATTGATGATGATAGCTGCGACGGCCGACGAAAACGAGGGTTCGATTCGGTGGACTGCGGGCATGCGGGGCTTCGTGACCTAGCTAGGGCGAACCAGTGCAGCTTGGTGAGCTCAGCGGTGGCCTCAGAACGGCGGGGGAACTCTGGGAACAACAGCGACGACGAGGTCCTGGCCGGGCTAGGGTTCGGTGTAGAGGGGAAACGCGAGAGGAGGCGATAGAGGATAAGACTGGTACGAGGTGAGAGAGGAGAGCTCAGCCGTTCTTATCCTCGGCTCGGTGATCAGCGACGTGCATCATGACGCGAAGGGGATCGACGGCGGCGCGTTGGACACGCAGCAGCTTCGCTGCGAGAGGAAGAAGAAAGAAGAAAAGAAGTGAAGGGGTATGGGCCGGAACGGGCCAGGGCTGGGCCGCAGGAAAGGAAGAGAGGAAGGAAGGGTGCTGGGTTGCGGCCTAGGAGGTTCTGGCTCCAGTTTTTTCCAGTAAAACTCTTTTCCTTTTCTGTTTTGCAATTTTGTTTTGTATTTCCATATACAAATCTGTTTTGAGTTATTTTAAAATACAAGAGGCTTTTATAAAGTATATAAAATATTTATGAACCCTTTTAAATCCATTTGGGCTCCAATAATTTTGGGGGTTTTCAAAATTTCAAACCACTTGAATGTGTTTCAAACAAAGGGGGAAAAATAGGGTTTAGAGTTTTGATTTGTTTTCTCCAATGCACAATTTAATGGATGATGCTCATGAGTGCACAAACAAAACCCTAGTAATGGTTAACTAAAAATAGGGGTGTTACAACGCACCCGCACCAGGTGAGATCGCACACGGAGCTCCTCCACCACCACCTGCGGGACCTTCAAACCACCCAATCGCACCTGCACAGAATAACGGTGGGCACGGGTACCCCGCGCCGAAAGGATCACTGATGATCCAAAAAGGGCGCCCAACGAACACGGTGCAGAAGAAAATCACCCGCCAGATCAATCTGGTTGTGACCGCTCCACCCGCCATCCCTGAGTACCTCAGCGGATCGGAGTCCTATATCACGTTCAGCCGTTCGGATCACCCTTGCCAGGTCCCTCGCCTAGGTCATGCTGCCCTGGTGCTCGAGGCGCAGATCGGAGGGTTCGACATGAGTTGCGTCTTCATGGACGATGGCAACGACATCAATCTGATGTTCGCCAGTACCTTAGTAGCAATGAGGATCCCGCTGTGCAGCCTGGAACAATCCGATACAATGTTCCACGGCATCGTCCCAGGGAAGGGCGTATTCCCCCTGGGAAAGATATGGCTCGACGTCATCTTTGGCAAGCCGGATAACTTCCGGTGCGAGAGACTCGAGTTTGAGGTGTTGGATTGGCCATCACAATACCACGCCATCCTCGGGCGTGTGGCATTCACACAATTCCTGGCAGTACCGCACTACGCGTACCTGCTACTCAAGATGCCAGGACCCAAGGGCGTCATCACGGTCCACGGGAGCTTCACCCGATCGGACCATTGCGACAGGGACTTCAACAGAATCTCCTAGTCATTTGGCATGCAGGAGGAGCTCATAAGGCTCCGCGAGGTGACAGACAACGAGGCACCCCCAGTCGCAAGACAAAACGCACCAGACATGCCCTTCGACTCCACCGTCAACACAAAAAAGGTGCAGGTCCACCCGACGGATGCCTCCAAGACGGCGCTGATCGCCAACGACCTCAGCTCCGCATAGGAAAGCACGCTCATCGAATTCCTCCGTGAGCGCTGGCAAATCTTCGCCTGGTGTCCTACGGACATGCCAGGAGTTCCCAGGGAATTCGCCGAGCACGCACTCAACGTCTTTCCAGACACCAAGCCCGCAAAAAGTCCGTCCAACGACTGTCCGAACCACGGGCCGAAGCAATCGGAGTCGAAGTCAACAGACTACTCGACGCAAACTTCATCAGGGAGGTCAAGGACAGCGAGTGGCTCGCCAACACTGTGATGGTCCCCAAAAAGGACACGGACATCCTGCGGATGTGCGTGGACTTCGCATCGCTGAACAAGCACTCCCCGAAGGATCACTTCCCTCTCCCTCGAATCAATCAGATCATCGATTCGACTGCAGGATGCGAGAAGCTCTCCTTCCTTGATGCCTACTCAGGCTACAACCAGATTCGACTGAAGGTCGAAGATCAGGAGAAAACGGCGTTCATCACGCCGTTCAGAGTGTTCTGCTACACCACAATGCCTTTCGGGCTGAAGAACGCAAGCGCCACGTACCAACGGTGCATGCAGGCATGCCTGAAGGACCATATCAAAACAAGGGAGGCCAAGACGCTCATCGACGATCTCCGCAAGACGTTCAATAATCTTGATCGATACAAGATCAAGCTAAACCCAGTAAGGTGCACCTTCGGTGTCCCATCTGGCCAGCTGCTAGGCTACTTCATCTCCCAGTGAGGAATCGAAGCGAACCCGAAGAAAATCCGGGCCATCATAGCCATGGAGAAGCCGAAGAACCTCAAAGGCGTCCAACAGCTTGCTGGGCGAATCACGGCGTTGAGCAGGTTCATAAGCCGCATGGGCGAAAAGGCTCTGCCATTCTATCAGCTGCTACGCAAAGCAGATAAATTCGAGTGGACGCCAGAAGCGGACGACGCATTCGAAGATCTAAAGCGACTGCTCTCTACCTCGCCCGTCTTGGTCACACCAAAGGAGCGCGAGCCTTTACTGCTATACATAGCAGCCACACACCAGGTGGTAAGCACTGTACTGGTGGTCGAGCGACCCGAAGAAGACAAGACCCATGGGGTCCAATGCCCAATCTACTACCTCAGCGAGGTATTGACGCCGACAAAGCAGAGGTACCCTCAGTACCAGAAACTGTCCTACGGCGTGTTCATGATGGCTCGTCGCCTGAGCCACTACTTCCAGGAGCATCAGGTGATGGTCGTCAACGAGGCACCCCTGAATAACATCCTGAACAACCCGGAGGCCACAGGCCGTGTGGCCCTGTGGGGCATCGAGGTGTCACCTCTAGACATCATCTATGAGAAGCGCCACACAATCAAGTGTCGGGTCCTTCCGGACTTCCTCGTCCACTGGATGGAACTGCAGCTGCCAGACACACCGGACATGACACAGTCATGGACGATGCACTTCGACGGCTCCAAGCGCGAGGCCGGAGCAGGAGCCGGGGTCATACTGACCTCCCCGCAGGGCGACAAGATGAAGTACGTCCTCCGGATGAAATTTCGAGCTTCCAACAACGAGGCCGAATACGAAGCCCTCATCCACGGCATGAGGATGGCCAAGATCTGCGGCGCGACGCGCCTGGTCATCTACGGAGACTTAGAAAACTGCGAGCTTCGGCACGTTGGGAGAGAAAGCAACGAAGAGGCTGATAGACTCTCCAACATCGGCTCCACCCGCGCACGGGTGCCACCAGGTGTGTTCCTCGAACAGATCTGCGTGCCATCCATCAAAAGGAAATTCCCAAAGGGATCACCCGAAGAAGCAGAGAACTCGGGGGCTGTGCTACCCGACGGTCAGGAAGGACCCAAAAAACTCGACACAGACGTCGCAGTGGTCAACCTGATGCAGGTCATGGAAGTCGAAGAAATGTGGACACGGCCGTACCTCAGGTACCTGATAGATGGAGAGCTGCCTGACAGCCCGACAGATGCCCGACGCATATCTCGCCGGTCCAAGGCCTTCACCATCATCAATGGTGAGCTGTACAAGCGCAACATTTCGGGTGTACTCCAAAGGTGCGTCACCATCGGCGACGGCAAAACCATCCTCCAAGACATCCACGAGGGCATCTACGGCCATCATGCGAGCAACCGCGCCCTTGTCGTCAAAGCCCTACGAGCTGGGTTCTACTGGCCAACGGCCATGAACGACGCCAAGGACATCGTCCGAAGGTGCAACGGGTGCCAGAGGTTCGCAGGTAAACCACACACACCAGGATCGGAGCTCAGGCCCATGCCCCTGGCCTGGCCCTTCGCCCAATGGGGCCTCGACATGATCGGCAAACTGCCCAAGTCCTCGAAAGGAGGCCACGTCTACCTTCTGGTCGAAGTCGACAAATTCACCAAGTGGATCGAGGCCATGCCCATTACTAACCAAAAGGGCAAAACGACCATCAAGTTCTTCGAATCCATTGTTTACAGGTTTGGCGTGCCGCACAGCATCATCACCGACAATGGGTCGAACTTCGTATCCAAAGAATTCCAGGACTTCTGCGAAGACCTCAGAATCAACATCACATACGCCTCCGTGGCGCACCCGCAAACAAACGGGCAGGTCGAAAAGGCCAACGGCCTCGTTGGTGGCGGCATCAAGAAGCGCCTCATGAGCCCACTCCAGCGACTCGCAGGAGCTTGGACACAAGAGCTACCCTCCGTTCTCTGGATCTTGCGCACGACGCCAAACAACTCAACTGGCTACACGCCCTTCTTCATGCTGCACGGAGCCGAAGCCGTGCTTCCCGTAGAGGTACGCCACAAGGCCCCACGGGTCGTTGCCTACAGCGAGGCCGAATCGACGGCCGCACTCAAAGACGCCGTCGACACACTCGACGAGGCACACGACATCGCCGCGGCTCGATCAACGGTCTATCAACAGAGCCTCCGCAACTATCACAGTCGTCGGCTGTGCCCAAGGTCGTTCGTCGAAGGAGACCTAGTCTTGCGACTCAAGCAAGAGCGACCGAAGAAACTCGAGTCGCCCTGAGAAGGACCCTACATCGTCACTGAAGTCATCCCAGGTGGCACCTATCGCCTCAAGCACGTGGATTCTGGAGTCGCATACTCCAACCCATTGAACGTCGCACAATTGTGACACTTCTACCCCTAGCTACCTCCCCATTTTTACTTTCAATAAGGCTATTCAGCCAAGGCTACTCAACCGAACAATGTACCTCCTCCTTACGCTATGAATAAAGCTAAGTGTCTTGCCCCAAATTTTTTGTCCATTATTCGCATTTTGCTCATACTACACCACACTCGGGGGCTCCCCTCACCTCACGACTTCGTCGACTGAGAATAACGCGTGTACACCTGAGTAGCTGACCATGTCTGGCTAACGAAAAGGGCACACATACAAACAAAGCACCACGTGCTAACAACAATAAACCTTTTCAACAAAGGGCATAACACGCCCAGTCGAATACATACAATTTTTTTTACATCTATCTTTTTACAGGTCCTACCTATTCGGAAGAATCACCTACGCACGCTGATCAAAGAGATCAACAATTTGTTCGGCATACTGTCTTACAGACGCATAATGTGGACGCATATCCCACACATCACCATCCGGCCGAAGAGGCGGCCCAGCTGCCATAGCAGCAAGATCTACATCAGGACGATGTAGCCGAACAAGGGAAAGCGCAGCCTTCACACCTATAACAAGCTGATGCCGCACCAGCTCCCTAACATGATGCACATCTCGAAACTTCGCCAGCAGGCCCCGGAGAGTCGATGGTGCCTCATCCAAAGGAAACATCACGTGCAGAACCGACGCCAACGAAGTCTTCGCTTGATGCAGCACCCGCGACACCTGGTGAGCACGATCCTGCATAGTCGCAAGGACCATGGCACGATCGCGGTCCATGCAGAAAAAGCCGTCGGCCTCCATGTCCTGCTGGGTCAAGCAGTTGATCCGAACAATAACATGCTCCTTTTCCTCCTTAGGAACAAGGTTCACACCTGCAACAATGGCAAAGTAAGATGACAGGCCAGCGGCCGCATCCGAAAAAATGAGCAGCAGCTCGAAAAACTTACATTGAAGCTGTTCGGCCAGACGACGCAACTCCCCCATCAAATAATCCTCTCTGGCAGCGCCTCGCTATATCTTCGATTTCCAAACTTCGGTGTGGCCGCGCGCTCCAAGCAATCCTTTCTCACTACGGATGTGATCACGAAGAAACACAAGCTGCGACGCACCATCCAAAGATGGCCGTAGCTGCGGCGCGGACGAAGTGTCAACGGGATCATCACCCGAAGGTCACTTGGGGAAAATAAGGCAGCGATATGAACAACCACACGAATGAACAAAGAGCTCGGAGATTCATTACATGCAGCAAAAAGCCACTGCATAGCACAAGGACTGTTCATAGACATAATTACAACAAAAGAAACAAAAGCTATCCTACAACTACAAGTCCTAAGAAGCTGCATCCTGAGTAGCCTCAGAGCCGGATTGCCTGCTCTTGGCCTCCCCCTGCTGCCTCAACGCGTACTCAGCCAGCAAGTCAATCAACTTCGGCCCATAACGTTTACAACGGGCAGCGTAGAGGGAGAAGGCTACCTCGGATCCGTCAGTAGCCATTGTCATCTGGGAGGTGACCTGATGAAGATCCAGCTCCGCTCCAGACGCCAGGGCCATCGCCAGTCCCACGGATGCACCGATGCCTTTCTTCTTGCGCTTGTACGCTACAGGCGCATCGGCTGACAGCGCATCCGCCAACGAGTCGACATCCTCGAGGGCGACGCCCCTGGGGACGAGCTCCTTGTAGAAGCGCCCAAGAACCTCCTTGGCCTCGGCGAGTGAGCCGACCACGGTACTGCAGTGGACTTCGACCGCCGCAGTGGCATCATCCAGAGCACTTCCGAGCTCCAGAGCACCGTGGTCAAACTCGATGCCTGCGGCGTCTAAACAAAAGGAAGAGGCAATGTGAATAAAAAGCAAAACAAGAAAAGACAAGGAAGCCGAAAAGGAAAATAAGAAACCACTCACCCAAAATAGGCTTGGCAGCCGCCATCAGCTTGCCGGCTACCTCCTTCTCGCGCGAGGCCATAGCGGTGGCGAGTTGCTCCTCGCGGTCCGTAGCCTCCTGTTGCAGGTGCTCCTTGGCCGAAGCTGCATTGCCTAGCTCCTGCTCAAGGCGCTCCTTCGCACCAATGGCGTCCTCGGCCTTCTTATCCGCTCGCCCAAGGCTCTTTTTGAGAGCATCAAGCTCGCGTAGGGTGGTATTGTTGTCCTCTGCAAACAACAGAACACTTATCAGATCGAAGAAAAAGGAAATAGAAGAAGACGCAAAAAGACCAACTCATGAACGTATCCTGAAGCTGCTTGAAGCTGGCCTCCAACACCAGGTGCTGCTGCACCAGTTGGTTGGCGGCTTGCACAAAAGGCTGCAAAAAGACACTACTCGTTAAAAGAAAGGCTCAGGGGATACGCCCAAAGAACGAGCAAGACATATTACACATACGAAAAAATGCTCGGGGGCTCCCCTCCCTCGAGACGCAAAGCAAAAATGATCAGCAGATCATCCTACAGGTGCTCGGGGGCTCCCCCCGAGACACGAAGCAGAAATCAAAGTGATCAGTAGATCACCCGAAAACGCTCGGAGGCTCCCCCCGCGGCAAGAACAAAGAGACTTACATGATCAGACGGCGACTCCGAAGGTCCGGCCGAAGTCTTCTGGGGGAAAACCACTCGAGCCTCCTGCAGAGAAGGGTTCGGAGCAGCGCCCTCAGAGGTGGCCACCATCTGAGGAGGAGGAACAACTTTCGACTCCCCCACCATCTCCCAAGCAACATCGCTAAAGGAGCCATCGGAAGAGTGGCTACAAATAGAAAAAGTCAGGCAAGTACAAGCAAAAAGACGAGAAAAAGCAAAAATCAACTGAAGAAAACTTACGAGTCGAGATCGCCCAAGTCTAAGACAGGCGGGGTCCTCCTGCCCTTTTTCTCTTCCTTCTTCTGCTTCGCCGGCGGCTGCGGCGCCATAGCCCGCACGGGAACGGCAGGAATAGGAGAGGAAGAGCCATCATGACCCCCACTGTGACGCTCAAGGCACGTCGGATTCCTAGGAGTCGGTGGAGTCAAAGCATCCGACGTTTCGCTCGAGCTCCGCGTCCGCTTTCGAGTCTGCTCCTTGCTAGACTCAAAAGTCTCCTCAGCCGGCGACCGCGCCGAAGGAAGCTCAGACATGGAGTCCACTACCTCATTGTCTGGTGCATCCAGAAAAAGTTCGGGTAGTGGTGGCGACATGCCCGGTACCTTGAACTCCTGCCCAAAAGAAACAAACTTTCAGCATACAACCAAATGCAAGAAGAACACAATCGAAAAAAGTGCTACGCGCACGCCCCAGATCTACACCTGCGGAACCGGACGGGAGGCGGCGAATGGAGGAGTCAGCGACTTCCCCGGGAGATCCTCTCCAGCCTTGAACTTCAGCAGCGGCCGAAGAATCCTATCAAGATCCCCCCTGGAGAACTCTTTAGCAGAAACCCTAGTCGGATCGTGGCGACCAGAATAAAGGAACATCGGGTGCACCCTAGCCTGGAGTGGTTGCACCTGACGTTTGATGAAGGTGTGGATGATATCCACACCGTTCACCTCTTTATCCGGAATCAACTGAAGATCCTCCACCCGACGATAGAGCCCCTCTATCTCCGCCACCTCTCCATCCAAGATGTGGTTCTTCCAGGACCTTTTCGGCTCAATTTTCTGGGAGGGCTCAAAAGGAGCAAGGCCAAAGTTAGCCACTGTGGAGTCGCGGATGTAAAACCATCGCCTCCGCCAGTACTGGACAGATTCGGACATAGAAAAGGAGAAAAAGAGAAAGTTGGATCTAAGGGATATGATGCAGTCGCCAACGGGATAAACACCATCGGAGCCAGATTGCCTCTTCACGGAATAGAGCTTCTGGAAGAGGCCAAAGTGTGGCTCGTTACCGAGCCAACAGTCGCAGAATGTGATGAAACAGGCGACATGAAGAACAGAGTTTGGTGAAAGATGATGAAGCTGGATGCCATAAAGAAAAAAGAAATCCATGGAGAAAATCGTGGATTGGGAAAGAAAGGCCCCGAAGGACAAAGGCGATGAACATAACCCAAAACCTAGCGGGAGGACGGGGAATTACCTCGTCGGCAGGAACTCTGACGGCCTCCCTATCCCGCGGGATAAGACCCCGCTCACGGAGCTTGCGGAGGTCACCCTCACGCATCTCCGATCGCCGCCAGCCACCATCGGTGACGCGAGTGGCGGCGGAACCCTTCTTGCCACCGACGGCAGAACTAGTACCAACTACGGTCCAGGACTTCTTGGACTTTCCCATCGCGGTACGATGGCGACGACGACGAGCACGCCGAAACAAGTAAGGAAAGGCTCGAGGAAATTCCAGTGCGTAGTGAGAAAAGCTCAAAGAAGATGGGAGTAGTGAAACAGGAATGGCTGCGGTGAAAACAAACTAACTTTCCCCCAATGATTATAAGGACGAGGACGATGCACGACAACCGTCCATCGGGAAGACCTAGAGCCAACATCAAGATCTGACCGTCCACGTGTTAGTACAGCAGCGAACCGTCGCTTGCACGCCGTCCACTACGCACAGAAATCGAGGCGACGCCGTAATTATCTCCACGCCGCACGTGACCAGTCAACTCAAAGTCAGAAGGTGGGACCCATGTTCGTCTAGTCACGTCAACTCTGGCGCCGCAGACGCTTGAGGTCACCAATCGTCAGCATTGACGTCATCAAAAGCTATACTAGCAACGGTTACAAATCTTCGGCTACACAGCTAAAGTACCCACTCGAATCTACAATTCGACTAACTACTCGGGGGCTACTCCTATCAGGAGCGCTGGCCGTGCACCCGAAACATAATCAAAGCACTATACCATGGAACTACTCTTCGAGTCCTACGTCGAGTCTGCGACTCCACTACAGACTCGGGGGCTACTCCCATAGGGAGGATGGATTCAAGCATCCGAAAAAATTGTGTCCTACAGACCTGAAGCCAAATAATGGCTGAATTAAAGTCTCTGCTCGAGTCTTCGACTCGAACAGACAGTCGGGGGCTACTCCCATAGGGAGCGCTGGTCGTGCACCCTATGAATTCTTCGACTGCGATCCTTTGGATCAGCATGCAAAAACTTTTCGGAAACTCTGCCCCAATTAAATCTAAGTGAGTAGCATCCTCCTTGGCCACCTGAAACACCTATGCGGTGATAAACATTCGGATGTTGCGTCTGCGACGCAAAGATAAGACCTACAAATACCATCTGATGGCCTAGTAACGCACACGACTTCGCTCTACTAGTAAAAATCTGTGCCAGCAAGCGCGATGAAAAATCCCGACGGACGCGTTGGGTACATCATTTAAAATTCACTGGAATTCCACTCCTGTAAGTCCTCCGCGGCATGAGTCGAATTACGCCAGCATATGTTTCGGGTTCGATTCGAGGGGCTCGAATCTGAAGAAGATTGTGTTGTTTTGTCCTAAGACAGTTAACTGACCCTGATCTGTCGGGAGAGTCAGGCATACGCATCAACAATCCCTACACACTCAAATTATTCTCTAGACAAACAGAGATAGCTGCACCCGAAGGATTAAAGAGTCCTCAGCCGAATCTACGATTCGACTGAACACTCGGGGGCTACTGACATGGTTATACCCTGCGCGTACAGGATCTTAGCATACCTAGTCCAGCCCAAGGAAGGCCCACGAGAACATGCGCCAGCCCATGAAGACTTTCGGGTGGCCAGGGCCCATGACGCCTTCGGATCCTTGGAGAACAAGACTAGAGTAGATAGAATATTCAAAAGGGCAAACCCTAGAACCTGTAACCGACTCAATCTGTGCCTGAGACCTGCCTATCTCTATAAAAGTCTAGGAGGGCACGACGAGGAGGGCACGGCGAGGAGGGCACGACGCATACTATCGCATACACACCTCTACGCCAGATTGCATCTGTGCACCCCTGTACTTTTCGGTTCCGTCGTAATCAAGAGCAGACAAGCAGGAGTAGGGTTTTCCCTCTAGGGGCCTGAACCTGGGTAAACCTCGTGTCCCCGTGTTGCTAGTTTGCTAACCATTACGCGATCTCCAACATCCCCATCTTCTCCAAAACACAAGTCCATAACCATGGGCATTGACGAGATTAAACCTCGTCACCAAGACTTCTGCGAGGGCCTTGGCATCGACATATCGTACGCCTCCGTGGCGCACCCGCAGACCAACAGACTGGTCGAAAAGGCCAATGATAAGGAGAAATCTTTGTTGACCCGCAGACCCTCACGAATTTTTATGGTGGAGGACAGAAATCTGTTTTGGGACAGCAACTTCCCAAATCTTACTTCCCTCTCATTAGAGGTCATTCTTGGCACAAAAAGCAAACAAAAAAGGATAAGGAGAGGTCATTACTGAAGTAATAACTTCCAAGACTCAAGGAAACTCTTGGGTTATCTCCCAACAAGTACTTTTCTTTAAAGCCTTTAAGTTGGGTTTGATAGCTTGAGAAGATGCTCACATAAGAAATATGAATTGAAGTAAAAGAGAGCATCAAGAAGCAAATTCAAAACACATTTAAGTCTAACCCACTTTCTATGCATAGGAATCTTGTAAAGAAACAAGTCATGAAAGCACAAAGCAACAAGCATAGGAAAGCAAAACAAGTGCAACTTCAAAACTTTCAACATAAAGAGGGGAAACTTAATATTGTTGAAATACATAAGACCATGTTTCCCTCTCTCATAATAACTTTCAGTAGCATCACGAATAAAATTAACAATATAACTATCACATAAAACATTCTTATCATGAGCGACATGCATAAAATAATTATTACTCTCCACATAAGCATAGTCATTCTTATTAATCATACTAGGAGCAAATTCAACAAAATAGCTATCACTATTATTCTCATCACCATAATCATCAAATATAGGAGGCATATTGTAATCACAATAAATTTCCTCCTCGATAGTAGGTGGATTGAAAATATCATACTCATCATTGTAATCATCATATATTGGAGCTTTGGTATCATCATAAGCAATAGAATAGCTATCTTCCAAAGTTGGGGAACTAAAAAGATCATTTTCATAAAAACTAGCTTCCCCAAGCTTATACTTTTCCATAGCATTAGCAACAATGGTATCCAAAGAATTCATACTAATAAAATTGCTATTAGCATGCACATAAAGTTCCATAGGTTTTTTAATTTTCTCTTCAAACACTTCATGTCCTAACTCAAGATAAATGCTATAGAGCTCTCTAATTTTGTTGTTTGTTTTCCATTAAGCCTAACTAGTGAAAACAAGAAACAAAAATACAAAATTGCAGAATCTAAAGGAAATAACTTCGAGCACTCACACCGGAGGATGTGAGTACCTTTTACCTTACCTCCCCAGCAACGGCGCCAGAAAAGAGCTTGATGTCTATGCACTTCTATTCTTGTATACAGTTGTTGGGCCTCCAAGTGCAGAGGTTTGTAGAACAGCAACAAGTTTCCCTTAAGTGGATTACGCAAGGTTTATCGAACCCTGGGAGGAAGTGGTCAAAGGTATTCCCTCTCAAGCAACCCTGCAATCAAGATACAAGAAGCCTCTTGTGTCCCCAACACACCTAATATAGGTGCACTAGTTCGGCGAAGAGATAGTGAAATACAAGTGGTAAATGTGCCAGAAGAGAGCTTCTGACTTGTTGTTGACGTGGGGAAACGTGTGTGAGTGAGGTAAAGACTAAAGAAAGCAAACATGCAATAGATCTATATGCAAATAGTGTTTCAATGCTTAGAAACAAGGCCCAGGGATCATACTTTCACTAGTGAACACTCTCTCATATAAATATCCTCTCTTCATGATACCACTCTTAACTACTCTTCGGTTGGACACTCTAATCCAAGGTAGGGCTATAACAACACTCCTCAAAGTCCGCCTTCCCCAATCTAGATAACCCCACACTGTCACCTCGAGTGCTATATTGTTCCAACAAACACCACAATTTCTTAGAGACATCCAACTCCAAATATAACTCATAACAAATATTCAATCTAGCCAAAGTGCCACACACGGTATGCCCGCTGTCACTTTCACACACGTGGGGAAAAGCATAGATCGATTAAAGCACAAAGAGTATTTATGTATACTCAAACCTAAGTGCCACCATGACGTGCACTCTCACACTTACACACACACTACAAGGAATCTGGCTATATATGACCCTCCATTTTCGTCACAAAATCTTCATAGTAGTCTGTTTATGACGATTTTATGACGATTTTATGAAGATTTTGAGATCGTCGAAAGCTAAGCGTCGCAAATGAACTATAACGACGTTTTTGGTAAAATCGTCATAACCGTCTATGACGATATTGGATCGTCATAACATCTATGACGATCCAATATCGTCACGGGCCATCTAGCCTGGCCAAGTCAGATCCTACGTGGCCGATCCTACGTGGCAAAATTATGACGAAATTAAACTGTCTTAAATCGAATTCAGCCCAGTCCAGTTTGGTCGCTTATATGGGCTCAGCCCAGTAATTTTGGCAGTTTTTAATATTTCAGCCTTATTTATTTTCTATGCCTTGGCCTTCTTACAATCCAATCATTTTCTAATTTCGGCCTTTTTATCAAATGGGTCTCAATTGTCAGTTTCCTGTAGAAATTGGGCTCTAGTTGTCAGATTCTTCATATAGCTAATTAATTAATATCCAATGTAACAATCTAACGTGAGATAAAGGCATGACAATATTTAAATAAATGTCAAAATCAATTCATTACAACAATATGACAGTCGAACAGATTGAACACGTGAAATTTCACTAGTTCACATCACTACTAGTTCAATCAAAAAATCTTGGACACCCCAAATCTACAAACAAAACTCTCATAAAGTATAAACGCTAGCTACTCTGATGATACTCTCGAACTTCTTCAGGAACTTCAACTTGTGGCCTTGGTGTTGTGAAGATTAGCGAGCCTTCTCCTGCAACACAAACAGAATAGTAAGCAAAAGGTTAGGCATATAAATGAATACCATTATAAAAAATAGTTTGGGCTCGAACAAGCAAGCTTAAGAGCATGCACTGATGCTACATTATAAAAAATGTCGGACGAAGACAAGGATCAAGCAAACTTTATGTTTCTCACTTCTCTTGCTACTTGGTAGAGGCTGCGAAAGGAAGCACTAGCTAGTCTAAACAACGTTAAGGGAGACAAGCCTCTATCTCGACAAGTTTCGTAAGATCTTTATATTTTAGATGTCTAAACTCGCTAATAGAGTTTGTCTAAACTCGATATAACATCGGGTGGAACCGTGCACGGTGCATGCTACTCTTTGTAAAATATTATTAAATTAATAATATATATATCAATGCTTCAAGAAAGACTACTCCTGCTATTTATCCTCGCTACTCCTGCTGATAGCTATCCTATAAAAAAACTGGAGTACTTGACAGATATTAACGTATTTCCTACACGGACATGGAAAGTAGTGTCATCATCAGTGCCTTCAAAAGAAAAATCTAGGAACTCCTTCATGCCAGTTTGCCATTCTACATAACCTCTATCCCGGCCCTATCCATCCAACTCCTATCTCTCGCCATCTAGGCAGAAATTTGAACGATCAAACTTAGTTGTTTGGCTTGAAAAGAAGCAAATATATGATACTAGTTCAGATTCATTATTACACATAAGAATATGTTCCAAAAATGATAATTTTCCGCAAATTACAATAACAAATAGTGATATAGCCAACATCGGGCCAACAAGAGTAATAACAAGCAAATTTGAGATGGCAGCTATATGATGCGATATGACATAGGATATTTTGTTGAGGATTACCTGATTAGCAGATATGCTGCTCAACGCTTGTATGTAAGACATTCTATTTTCTTCGAAGGCCACCCTAAACCTTTTCCTGCATAAAAACATCACAGGAGAGATTAAGTAAATGGAGCATACATAAGAAACCATTTACAATAAGACCATGGTTGCTTTCTACATCGAAGTCAAATAAGTTGCAAATAGACATCATTAATTCAAGAGATTTAAATAAAAAAGAATCATGGAGCAATGCACAGAACATGCAACTTGCTTCTGTAGTATGCATGAAAACTACTCGCTGTGTAATATAAGATATTTTAGCATTTGTGAAACGAATGTATCTAGACGCTTTTTCTGTGTAGATTCACTCCGAACCTAGACATCATAAGGCGTCTAGATACATTCAATTTACAAAAACTAAAACATCTTATATTTTGGAATAGAGGAGTAATATGTTTATATCTGAAAATTCTTTATATCTATTCTAATCACCTATAATGCTAAGTCATTAACGGCAACGGATATCTAATGGATAGTCCACACAATTTGAATGCACACTAGATCATAAATGGTTATATACAACTAGAAATATACCTTGTAGCAGAACCTTTATCTTCTTGGTCTTGAATGATCATGTCAAACATGCAATTTTCCTATCTTCTTTACACTGGAAATTAACAAAAAACAATTTTGTCAACAAAGATACGCACATGTTCATAATTAAAATGAAAGATATGAAAGCATAAACCCTAAACAGAATAGAATGAAATGGGGCACAATTTCATTGCCCAATCTAACAAATAAAATGATGCATGGAATGCATGCCATGGTGAAACATGATCTATCTATAGACTGAATTTGTTATCAACTTTACAAATCTAAGAAATATGCCTACGCACAAACTCAAGCTATGCTCCTCTATTCTCAAACAATCGCAATATTTAACCAAACAAAAGTCTCATCTATTGATAATCAACACAGTTAAGATGCATTTCAAACACCAAGCACATAGAGAAAGTAGAGAAGACACGCTCCGACTAAGCAGGTACAAAGAGATCACTTAGAGAGTCAGCAGCCAGCTGATCAGCTGGGGCATGCGTGCTGCTAGGCACAGCAGAGAAGAGCTCCATAGCTTCTGTCACCTTGGACTTTAGAACATCAGGTGACCCAATAAGATGAAGATCATGTCTAGTGTCCATCTCAACAAGAATTCCAGTAAAACCTTAGCAACACGATCATGTGGTGCTCCGCTTGTGGAGAGATTATTATGACATGTCATTTCACATAAACAACAGAGAGATTATTAACATCAGATATAAAAAAACATATTCAAGTTCATTCAGAACAACATACAAATAACCAAACAACAAAAGCTTCTACAACTCATAAATTCTACCAGACTTAAACTAAAGGGAGCAACATAGTTCTTCAGGTCCTTCCTGAATCTCTCCCTACAACATCAGCATCAATATAACCATCTTAATATTAGCAAAAATATCACATTAAACACATCCTAGTTAGGGGCATACTCGCTCAAAAAATAAATCACAGTGATCACAATAGAATAGTAAAGAAGAAGAATAATCAATACATGAATCACAGTAATAAGATAGGTGATGCAACTACCATTAGAGCTAAGAAGCTGGCCATAGTACTGACTATAAAGCAAAACAAGGAGTGGACCATGTTGCGGACAATGTGTGGAGCTAGCAACTATTAACTGCTTTTATGCACCATTTTTTACATACCTATGTTTTATTGTTAGACATGTTTTCACAGACTGAAATTCATAATCATGCATTCAGGTGGCATGTAAGAGTGGTATGCAGCAGGATAATATAGTTTCTTTATTAAGCTGGGAACTGTTGGTTTCAGGTACAATGGAAAAGATCATCATCATGAAAAAAACAAACGAGCAGCACGAAAATTAAATCGCTTAAGGGGTTCACCTACGTCAGCCCTCGAAACTCCATCTTATCTAGTCCGGTATTGGGCAGCTATCATGTATCCATCCTGAGCTCACGGATGTAGCTCCTCTGCAACCCACTTCCTACTAATACACACAAAGTATAAACAATATGAGCATAGTAGTAAGCTTATCAGATCTACAGTTCAAATAGGCATGGTCAGTAGCCTACCAATAGCAATTACAAACTGATAGAAAGTCCATCAGTTTCACCGTTATTCTTGTTCTAAACACAAACACTACTAGGCATAAACACAAACACGCTACGGGCAGCTCCGGCGCTATCTCGATTGACCACCGCAAGTGACTATGAGGACCCCCGAAGACAGGAAGAAAATGGGAGGTGAAAGAGGGGGACCTCGTTCCGTACCTGGTGCGGTGGATGAAGGAGCCTCCTAGGGAGGGCGCCAGAGGAGAAGAGCCTCTAGCGCTCCGGGGAGACTGGAGGATGAGGTGGGTTGGCGGATAAGTACCTCGGGTGCCATCACGAAAGGCCTTGGCGACGCGCTTGTGCGTCCTGCGCAGCTCCTCCCGACGGTCGTCCTCGTCGAGGCCCACCAGTCGCCCGCACACCGCCGCCTCCATGGCATCTTCTGCCTCTTCGCTGCCACCGCAAAGCACCACGAGATCCTCGAACTTGGAGGCAGACGGCCAGGAGCAGGCCCTCGAGCTTGGAGGCGACGAGCTTGGAGTCTTGAAGTCGCGGTTGGCGCATCATCCGGCAAGAATGGAGGCGCTCGAATGGAGGCTTCGGATAGGGGATCGAGATCTGTGGCTGGGGTGGCGGCGCGGGCGCTGGAGGAACAAAGGGAGGGACTATGGAGACAGCAGGAATGTGGCGGGCTAGGGTTTGGTATCATTGGGCGCATGCGCATGTGTTTATTCGGGGGGTTGGAAGAGGTCAGGTCGTCGGATCGGAGGGGATTTGACGGTCGAGATTCGTTCGCGTGGTGATCCGCTCTCTTTCATTTTCTGTTCTACGGTTGGTCAGACATGACATGTAGGCATAATTGTTGACGTGGCCAACCTCTTGTTTTCTAATTTAGACGATATGACAATTTAAAATCGTCATAGTGAGCTACCAATACCTCCCGAGATGTATTTACTGGGTTATGACAATTTGAGCTAATAAAACCATGACGTTTTTAAGCAAGATCGTCATAATTTTCTAAGGTTTTGAACCTCCTAAATAGCTTACGACCATTTAGTGCAAAATCGTCATAATTCTATGACGATTTTGTCCACAGTCACTATTAGAAGGTCATAGAATAACACATTCCTTGTAGTGACACATGGGGAGAGAAGAGATCTATTGAAGCACTTGAGTGGCAAGGTAGATCTACTTGATTACAAAGATCATGACCATAACAAGATCATGCATAGAGAAAGAGATGAACACATAGCTACTGGTAGAGCCCTTAGCCTCGAGGAAGAACTACTCCCTCCTCATCATGGGAATCAGCAATGATGATGAAGATGGCGATGGAGATCGATGTAGATGGCTCCGGGGGCACTTCCCCGTCCCGGCAGGGTGCCGGAACAGAGACTTTCTGTCCCCCAAATCTCCCCTTCGGTGGCGGCGGCGCTATAGAGGTTTTCGTGGATTTCTTCTGGGATATTTAGGGTTTTGGGGGCGGAGGCTTCTTATAGACGAAGGGGGAGGCCGAGGCGGTGGCCAGAGGGCCCACGCCCTCCCTAGGCGCGGGCCAGGTTTGGCTGCGCCCAGGGGGGTCTAGCCACCGTCTGGTGCCTCTCCGTCCCTCCTTCTGGATTCATGTCCCTCACATAAAGTTATTGGCTTTGGCTTTTGTCCCGTCCAATTCCGAGAATATTGATTTTTTGCCTTTCTGGAACCAAAAACAAAGGAAAACAGGCAACTGGCACTGTGGAAAATTGTTAATAGGTTAGTTCGAAAAAAGATATAAAAACACCTCAAAGTGTATAAAAACATAAGACAAATGATATAAAACAAGCATGGAGCATCAAAAATTATAGATACGTTTCCGACGTATCACCTAGGCAGAGGAACTACCCTCCGTCCTCTGGAGCCTGCGTACAAAGCCGAACAGCTCAACTGGCTTCACACCTTTCTTCATGGTCCATGATGTCTATGCACTTCTATTCTTGTAGATAGTTGTTGGGCCTCCAAGTGCAGAGGTTTGTAGAACAGCAGCAAGTTTCCCTTAAGTGGATTACCCAAGGTTTATCGAACTTAGGGAGGAAGTGGTCAAAGGTATCCCTCTCAAGCAACCCTGCAATCAAGATACAAGAAGTCTCTTGTGTCCCCAACACACCAAATACACTTGTAAGGTGTATAGGTGCACTAGTTCAGCGAAGAGATAGTGAAATACAAGTGGTAACCGTGCTAGAAAATAGCTTCTGACTTGTTGTTGACGTGGGGTAACGTGTGGGTCCCAGAAAATACTTTGATGGAGCTTGACGGTGAGGTAAAGACTAAAACAAGCAAACATGCAACAAATCTAGATGCAAATGGTGTTTCAATTCTTAGAAACAAGACCTAGGGATCATACTTTCACTAGTGAACACTATCTCATATAAATATCTTCTCTTAATGATACTTCTCTTAACTACTCTCCGGTTGGACACTCTAATCATCGGTAGGTCTATAACAGCACTCCTCAAAGTCCGTCTTCCCCAATCTAGATAACCCCACACTGACACCTTGAGTGCTAGATGGTTCCAACAAACACCACAATTTCATAGACACCCAACTCCAAATATAACTCATAACAAATTTTCAATCTAGCCAAAGTGCCACACACAGTATGCACGTTGTCACTTTCACACACGTGGGGAAAAGCATAGATCTATTAAAGCACAAAGAGTATTTATGTAGACTCAAACCTAAGTGCCACCATGGCGTGCATGCTATCACTTTCACACACATGGGGAGAGCAGATATCTAGTAAAGCACTTGAGTAGCAAGGTAAATCTACTTGATTACAAAGCTCATGATCACAATATGACCATGCATAGAGAGAGAGAGAGAGAGATGAACAAATAGCTACCGGTAGAGCCCTTAGCCTCGAGGAAGAACTACTCCCTCCTTATCATGGGAATTAGCAACGATGATGAAGATGGCGATGAAGATCGATGGAGATGGCTCCGGGGGCACTTCCCCGTCCTAGCAGGGTGTCGAAACAGAGACTTTCTGTCCCCCGAATCTCCCTTTCGGTGGCGGTGACGCTATGGAGGTTTTTCTGGAAGTATGATGGATTATTTAGAGTTTCTGCATAAGGGGCTTCCTATAGGCGAAGAGGCGAGGCTGGGAGGCGGCCGGAGGGGCCACACCCTTCCTAGGCACGGGTCCACCCTAGCCCGTGCCTGGGGGGTGTGGTGGCCCTCTGGCACCTCTCCGTCTCCCCTTCTGGCTTCGTGACGCCCACGGTAAAATATTGACTTTGGAATTTGTCCCGTCCAATTCCGAGAATATTGATTTTTCTGCCTTTCTGAACCAAAAACAGAAGAAAACAGGCAACTGGCACCGTGGCATCTTGTTAATAGGTTAGTACCAGAAAGTGTATAAAAATACCTCAAAGTGTAGACAAAACATAGCAAAGTAGATATTAAACAAGCATGGAGCATCAAAAATTATAGATACGTTTCCGACGTATCAAGCATCCCCAAGCTTAACTCCTGCTCGTCCTCGAGTAGGTAAGTGATAAAAGAATAACTTTTGAGGTGACATGCACCATCAAAACCAAGATCAAACCATCTGCAAGCATTGAAATCTGGGATCAAAGAACTCTAAACATGAGCATGAAAGATGGAGTTCTAACAGTAAGACAAAGTAACTATGCATGCAACATGAAAGGCTACAAACAAAGATCATGAATAACATGCATTGAAAAACCTTTGTTTGTTTCACATACAGAAAACATGGCATAGTGGCATTCAGCTTGTCCCTCATAGAGTAGCAAATAGATGCATATGACACCTTCAAAGTTCACAAGGGTGACTAGAAACAAGTAGCACAAGAACAAGTAATATCACAATATGCATCAATCAATAAGTTTTGGGACACTACAACATAATGACAACTATGCTCTCTTAAAGGTGCCTAAAGGTAGAAGGTGGAGACTCAACATAATAGTGGAAGAAAGGACCTTCACAAAGGAAAGCAGGGATTTCAAGTTTCAAAAAGAGCTTCCAAAAATTATGGTACTTGTTAGCTTTCATCCCTCATTTCCCCTATCATAAGCATCTTGAAGTGGTTAAGGTTAAAGTGAATAAAATATGGAATATATGCTTGACAAAGTATAAGTTGGCAATCTCAAGTCCCTTGAATACGAGGGCCACACCTCATTCTACTCAACTTCAGTCACCTGTAAGTTCTTTTCATAGTAAGTACATGCGCATCATAGAGAACCGCCAACGGGGTACCCCTTGCACATGGTACATGAGATATCCCATAACCAAAATGACAAGGCAAGCAGACAATGAGCATCTCAGCGATCTTTTTATTTACTATATGCATAGCTTTTTATTGAGGATGCTTCACAGATAGCTCATTATGGTGATGCTGCAAGTTTCCACCATGATTAGGCATGGCTTAGGCTAGCGGCCCAGGCGTTTCTCTAACAAAAAATACATAACTCCATGGACTTACAAGCTCCCTCTTTATTTCACACCGGTGACATCCATAGACAAAAGAGCATGATATCAGCTGTGTACAAAGTACAAGTGCAATGTTGAAAATGTTCCCCATGACAGCATGGTTCTGCTAATTCCAATGTATAAGTGCAAGCATATACAACATAGATGACACAATGGTTCAAGTTTATTAGGGGCAAAGAATATAAAGTGTGCCATCAAGTTCGTGAGGTCTTTAATCACTAAGTTTTCACATAACAAAATACTTTTTAATTGGAAGATAGCTGAAAACAAGAATATACTTGGAATGGTGTAACACACCATGCATAGGAGTTTATAGTGGACACTTTGGAATAACTTGGTTTCTTGGGAGTTGGAAGCATGAGTAGGGCTTACTCATACAAGTGTAGGCTAGCAAAATACTGGGAGCAACCAACTAAGAGAGCAATAATGGCCATAATCATGCAGAGCAACAAAACATTACTAATCAAAGCATAGACTGGTACTACAAGTCAAGGAATAAATGATCATAGAGGATAAGGTGACTGGTTCATAGTCATAACATGGTGTGAGCATGTGCCAAGTCAACACAAACAAAGCATCAAAGGAGAATACCACAATACTATGCTTTTGTATGCTAAAACAACGCATGATTCTTTCAAGGCACACTAAGCAATCCCAATTGTTTGGAACAAGTCATGCTACATCAATAATAACTAAGCATATGGTCAAAGCAACATCTAACATGACATGATAAAGTCTAAGTCACAGTCAAAACAAGCTCCCTTTTGTACCACTTAAGCATGAAGCTTTCAACTCTTTTCCAACACCAATCGACTTATTTGAAACAACTCACAAAGATAATAATCAATAAATATCAGTGAGCTTGTCTCACAAATCCACAAAGAAGAACTAACAAGTTATACGCAAACAGCATAAGAAAACTAAGGCTAAACACAGTGCTAGCAAAAGAGAACACTCACAGAACAATAAGAGTGAAAACTAGAGTGTTATGAAAACAGAGTGTGTCACTCTCTAAAAGAAGTGTGTTGTGACCAACCAACTTACTCAAGAAAACTAAGCAAACGAAAACCAAAAACGAAAACTAAGATGCTCCAAGAACAACACAACAATGTATGAAAAAGATAAAAACGAAGTGTCTAGAAAGACCTGAGATTTTTATTGATGAAGAAGGGGATGCCTTGGGCATCCCCAAGCTTTGATGCTTGTACCTCTTGGATATTTACTGGGGTGACACCGAGGTGGCATCCCCAAGCTTGAGCTTTTGTCCATTCTTCATCTCATTACAGCATTCTCTCTCTGCACCTGAATTTTTTTCCTTCATACAAAACTTCACACAATCTTCATTAGCAACATTAGTGTATTCAAAAGATAATAGACCCTTAGGTAAAGCTTTGGAACAGCAAGACTTTTCTCTAAAAGAACATGCTACTGTAGCAACTCCTTTAAAAATCTCAATTCCCCAAAAGAGAACTAAAAAAAGAATCAATAAGAAGCAAATGCAAATAATGGCAGAAATCTATCAAAACAGACCAGTAGGTAGAAGCCTATTTTTTCGAACATCTTATGTTGCTCAAATCAAGAAGTATTGAACTAAGGAAAGTTATCTAACATACTGGGGGATTTATTCGTAAATTTTCAGCTTAATCCGAGTTACAGAGACTCCTCACAATTTTTTTTGGTGAATGATAGATATCTGTGTTGGGACAGCAACTCCCCAAATCTTAATTCCCTCTTATTAGAGGTTATTCTTGACAAAAAAAAAGAAAACAAAAAGGATAAGGAGAGGCCATTACTGAAATAATAACTTCCAACACTCAAGAAAACTCTTGGGTTATCTCCCAATAAGTACTTTTCTTTAACGCCTTTAAGTTAGGCTTGATAGTTTGAGAAGATGCTCACATAAGAAATATGAATTGAAGTAAAAGAGAGCATCAAGAACCAAGTCCAAAACACATTTAAGTCTAACCCACTTCCTATGCATAGGAATCTTGTAAAGAAACAAGTCATGAAATCACAAAGCACCAAGCATAGTAAAAGAAAACAAGTGCAACTTCAAAACTTTCAACATAAAGAGGGGAAACTTAAAATTTTTTGAGATACATAAGAACATGTTTCCCTCTCCCATAATAACTTTCAGTAGCAACATGAATAAAATTAACAATATAACTATCACATAAAACATTCTTATCATGAGCCACATGCATAAAATAATTATTACTCTCCACATAAGCATAGTCATTCTTATTAGTTGTAGTGGGAGAAAATTCAACACAATAGCTATAATTACTATTTTCATCACCATAGTCATCAAATATAGGAGACATATTGTTATCACAATCAATTTTCTCCTCAATAGTAGGTGGACTGAAAAAATATCATACTCATCATTGTAGTCATCATATATTGGAGGTTTGGTATCATTATAAGCAATAGAATAGCTGTCTTCCAAAGCTGGGGAACTAAAAAGATCATTTTCATCAAAACTAGCTTCCTCAAGCTTAGACTTTTCCATAGCATTAGCAATAATGGTATCCAAATAATTCATACTAATAACATTGCTATTATCATGCAAATAAAGTTCCATAGGTTTTTAATTTTCTCTTCAAACACTTCATGTCCTAACTCAAGATAGATACTATAAAGCTCTCTAAATTTTGTTGTTGTTTTCCATTAAGCCTAACTAGTGAAAACAAGAAACAAAAAGACAATATTGCAAAATGTAAAGGAAATAACTTCAAGCACTCACACCAGAGGATGTGAGTACCTTTTACCTTACCTCCCTGGAAACGGCGCCAGAAAAGAGCTTGATATCTATGCACTTCTATTCTTGTAGACAGTTGTTGGGCCTCCAAGTGCAGAGGTTTGTAGAACAGCAGCAAGTTTCCCTTAAGTGGATTACCCAAGGTTTATGTAACTCAGGGAGGAAGTGTTCAAAGGTATCCCTCTCAAGTAACCCTGCAATCAAGATACAAGAAGTCTCTTGTGTCCCCAACACACCCAATACACTTGTTAGGTGTGTAGGTGCACTAGTTCGACGAAGAGATAGTGAAATACAAGTCGTAATAGTGTCAGAAAATATCTTCTGACTTGTTGTTGATGTGGGGAACGTGTGTGGGTGCCAGAAAATACTTTGATGGAGCTTGACGGTGAGGTAAAGACTAAAGCAAGCAAACATGCAACAGATCTAGATGCAAACGGTGTTTCAATGCTTAGAAACAAGTCCTAGGGATCATACTTTCACTAGTGAACACTCTCTCATATAAATATCTTCTCTTAATGATACTACTCTTAACTACTCTCCGGTTGGACACTCTAATCATCGGTAGGGCTATAACAACACTCCTCAAAGTCCGCCTTCCCCAATCTAGATAACCCCACACTGTCACCTTGAGCGCTAGATGGTTCCAACAAACACCACAATTTCATAGAGACACCCAACTCCAAATATAACTCATAACAAATTTTCAATCTAGCCAAAGTGCCACACACGGTATGCACGCTGTCACTTTCACACACGTGGGGAAAAGCATAGATCTATTAAAGCACAAAGAGTATTTATGTAGACTCAAACCTAAGTGCCACCATGGCGTGCACGCTATCACTTTCACACACATGGGGAGAGCAGAGATCTATTAAAGCACTTGAGTAGCAAGCTAGATATACTTGATTACAAAGCTCATGATCACAATATGACCATGCATAGAGAGAGATGAACAAATAGCTACCGGTATAGCCCTTAGCCTCAACGAATAACTACTCCCTCCTCATCATGGGAATCAGCAACGGTGATGAAGATGCCGATGAAGATCGACGGAGATGGCTCCGGGGGCACTTCCCCATCAAGGCAGGGTGTCGAAACAGAGACTTTGTATCCCCCGAATTTCCCTTTCATTGGCGGCGGCGCTATGAAGATTTTTATGGAAGTATGATGGATTGTCTAGGGTTTCTGCATCGGGGGCTTTTTATAGGCAAAGAGGTGAGGCTGGGAGACGACCGGAGGGGCCACACCCTGTCCAGGCGCGGGTCCACCCTAGCCCCCACCTAGGATGGTGTGGTGGCCCTATGACACCTCTCCGTCTCCCCTTCTGGCTTCGTGACGCCCACGGTAAATTAGTGACTTTGGCTTTTGTCCCGTCCAATTCCGAGAATATTGATTTTCTGCCTTTCTAGAACCAAAAATAGAAGAAAACAGGCAATTGGCACTATGGCATCTTGTTAATAGGTTAGTACCAGAAAGTGTATAAAAATACCTCAAAGTGTAGAAAAAATATAGCAAAGTAGATACTAAACAAGCATGGAGCATAAAAAATTATAGATACGTTTCTGACGTATCAGTGCACGGAGCCGAAGCCATGCTACCTACCGAGGTACGTCACAAGGCCCCGTGGGTCGTCGCCTACAGCGAAGCCGAATAAACGGCCGCACTCGAAGATGTCGTCGACACACTCGACGAGGCACGCGACATTGCCACGGCTTGCTTAGCGGTCTACCAGCAAAGCCTCCGCAACTACTACAGCCGCCGGCTGTGCCCAAGGTCCTTCGTCGAAGGAGACCTCGTCCTACGACTCAAGCAAGAGCGGATGAAGAAGCTTGAGTCACCATGGGAAGGACCCTAAATTGTCACAGAAGTCATCCCAGGTGGCGCCTACCGCCTCATGGACATCGCATCAGGAGTCGGATACTCCAACCCCTGGAACGTTGCACGTCTACGACGCTTATACCCCTAGATACTTCTTTACTTTCAATAAGGCTACTCAGCCAAGGCTACTTAGCCGAACAATGTACCTCCTCGTGACGACTATGAATAAAAGCTAAGTCCCTTGGACAAATTTTTTTTTCTTTGCATCACTTTTCACTATAACACGCTCGGGGGCTACGCCTCACCTCACGACCTCGTCGACTAAGAACAACGCATACAACCTGAGTAGCTGACCACGTCAGGCTAACGAAAAGGACATGCACATAACAAAGCACCACGTGCTACTATATACAAATTTTACAAAGGGCACAACGAGCCTACTCGAAAAATACAAATTTTACATTAAGTTTTTATTTATAGGATCTACCTATTCTAGAGAATCACATTCGCCCACTGCTCAAACAGATCTACTATCTCCTCAGCATGTTGCGTCACAGCTGCATAATGTGGGCGCATGTCCCAAAGGGTGCCATCAGGCCGAAGGGGTGGCCCAATCGCCACCTCCGTAAGGTTGACATCACGGCGATGCAACTGAATGAGGGACAAAGAAGCCTTCACCCCATCAATCAGCTAACGCCGAACCAACTCCTTGACGTGTCCCACATTCCGAAACTTCGCAAGTAAATCCCAAAGGGTGGATGGTGCCGCATCCAAGGGGAACATGACGGCCCAAATGGACGCCAGAGAATTCCTCGCCTCCTTCAGCACCCGAGAAACCTGGTGCACGCGATCTTGCACCGTCGCAAGGACGATGGGTCGATCATGGTCCATCCATAAAAAGCCACCAGTCTCCAGGTCCTATTGCGCCAGGCAGTTCATCCGAATCGCGACACGCTCTTTATATTCCTTCGGAATGAGATTCACACCTGCAAGACGCACACAATGAGCAAACATGCAAAGCTTCACCTTAAATAACAATAGTTTGCAAAGACTCACATTGCAGTTGCTTGCTCATCTGCCGCAACTACCCCATTAAGAACTCCTCCATGGCAGTGGCTCGCTTAGCCTTCAACTTCCACACATCTGCGTGGCCTTGAATGCCAAGGACATCCTTTTCCAAGATACAGACACGATCCAAAGAAAAGCCAGCGGCGATGCATCATCCAAGGATGGTCGCGGCTCAGGAGCATTCGGAGTGACAATAGGAACCTCACCCGGACCCTAAAGGCAAACAAGTCAAGACATGAACATCACAAGCATCTCTGGCAACAGTCCGAAACATAAATTTATATACATTAAGGCCACCTCATGGCATAAGTTAGGTATGTTCATCAGCAAAATGTTACAGTAGGAAATCAAAGAAGAAACTACGATGGCTACAACACATGGGCCTGAGCACCCGCATCTGGAGTGGCCTCGGAGCCAGACTGCCTGCTCTTGGCCTCCTCTTGTTGCTTCATGGTGTGCTCCGCCAGAAGATCGATAAGGTTAGGCCCCTAGCGCTTACAGTGAGAGGCAAAGAGGGCGAACGCTACCTCTGAGCCATCTATAGTCGTCGGCATCTAGGAGGTTATTTGCGGCAGGTCCAACTCCGCTCCGTATGCCATAGCCATAGCCAACCCCATGGAGGCACCGATGCCCTTCTGCTTGCGCTTATACGCCGCCAGAGCATCCTCCGATAGAGCATCCGCAAGGGCGTCGACATCCTCAAGGGCAATGCCCTTGGGGACAATCTCCTTGTAGAAGTGCATGAGCACCTCTTTGGCCTTCGCCAAGGAGCCAGCAGCAGTGCTGCAACAATCTTCGGCCGTCGCGGTGGCATCGGCCAACGCATCTCCATGCTCTAGCGCACCACGATCAAATGTGATGCCTGAAGCATCTGAACCAAACAAGAGAAATTACCCGAATAAGAGCAAGACAAGACTCGGTCAAAAAACACGAGGCCCAAAAAAGTCAAGGGAAACTCACCAGAGAAGGCTTTGGCTGCAGCCATAAGCCTATCTGCCATCTCCTTCTCGCGAGCAGCCGCCGCAGCAGCAAGCTGCTCCTCGTGATCAGCAGCCTCCTTCCGTAGGCGCTCCTTGGCTTCAACAGCATCAACAACCTCCTTTTGCAGGCGCTCCTTGGCTTCAACAGCATCAGTTGCCCTCTTCTCCGCCTGTCCAAGGCTCTTTTTGAGAGCATTCAGCCTTCAAAGTGCATCATTGTTTTCATCTGCAAAATGATAAGACAGCTGATCAATACCAGGAAAACATTGGAGCAGACGAAGAAAAACAGGGTGCAAAATCACTTACCTTGGAGCTGCTGCATTTTAGCCTCCAGCGCTAGGTGCTGCTAGATAAGGAGGTTGGCGCTGTGCACAAAGGGCTGCAAAAAAGAAACAGAAACAAAAGAAACCATCAGAAAGGGCTCGGGGGCTACGCCCCACATGAGCAAAATGACCAACAGGTCACTCGAAAGGGCTCGGAGGCTCCCCCAGGGGATAAAGTGTTGGAGATATGCCCTAGAGGCAATAATAAATGTAGTTATTATTATATATTTGTGTTTATGATAAATGTTTACATTCATGCTATAATAGTATTAACAAGGAAACATTAATACTTGTGTGATTTGTAAACTTAATTTGAAGTCCCTAGTAAAGCCTCTATATAATACTAGCTTGTTGGTTAATAGATGATTGTGGTTTCCCTATCATGAAACATTGAGATGTTATTAAACAACAAGATCATATCGTTAGGAGAATGATATGGTGGACATACTCCTATAGATAAGCGTAGCATAAAGATCAAGTAATTTTAATAGTTCAATTGCTATATGCTTTCTGATACATAGTAATCTAATTCCTTCGACCATGAGATCATGCATATCACCTTTACCGGATGGATGCTTTGATGACATCAAACACCACACCGTAACTGGGTGGCTATAAAGGTGGCATTGAGTATTCGGAAAGTATTGGTTGAAACACATGGATCAAGAGTGGGATTTGTCCATCCATATGACAGATAGATATACTCTGGGCCCTCTCGGTGGAATGTCATCCAATTAGCTTGCAAGCATGTGACTGGATCACAAGGGATCACATATCATGGGAACGAGAAAAGAGTACTTATCGGTAACGAGGTTGAACTAGGTATGCAGAGATACCGACGATCATAACCTCGGATAAGTAAACTATCGTGAGACAAAGGGAAATTGATATCGTATGTAAGTGGTTCATTCGATCGCAAAGTAATCGTAGAAATATGTGGGAGCCATATGAATTTCCAGATTCCTCTATTGGTTATTGTTCGGAGAAGTGTCTCGATCATGTCCGCATAATTCACGAACCGTAGGGAGACACACTTAAGGATTCGACGTTGTTTGAGTAGTTATGGAATGATGAGAAAGAGACCGAATGTTGTTCGGAGTCTCGAATGGGATTTGGGATATCACGAGGAGATCCGGAATGGTCCGGAGAATAAGATTCATATAAGGAAAGTCCCGTTTCGGAGATGGAGAATGGTGCCGGTGTTTTCATCGGGAATGTTCTAGAAGGTTCTGGAATGTCCGGCACTCCGGGGGGGGAGGGTACATGAATGTGTTATATCAAGTTGATATGATTTCATCATGTACTCGATGTCATCGCTGTTCAAAATAGATGGTTTATTCAAATCCTAGTTTGAAAAGTCAAACGGCAAGTTTTGGAAAGAGGAGGAGGAGTGGGAAACCGAGTTGGGGAGGGTTTCCCTCCTCCAACCGGCGGCGCACCACCCAAGACGAGTTGGGGAGGGACTCCCCTCCCTCCCCTTGGCCGTCCGGCCCCTCCACCTATATAAGTAGGGGCAGGGCTCCCTCCTAGAGTACACAAGATCCTCTCCTCCAAACCCTAGCCGCCGGCGCCGCCACCTCCACTGCCGCCGCCGCCGACCTAGGTCAAGCCGCCGCCGCCTAGCAACCCTAGCCGTCGGCCAAGCTTCCTCCTAGGCGTGTCTAAACCCTAGATCGTCGAGGGACTCTCTCATACTCCACCATACTCGCTCCGGCTTAAGGCGAAGCCCTGCGAGATCTCCCCTCTACTTCGGGTACCACGCCGTTGTGCTGCCGGAATCGCGAGGAGAGTGCTACAACCTCCGCTGCCTGCTGGAACAAGGGAGAGGAAGGTCTTCGTCGAGTACCGAACGTGTGACCGACTGCGGGAGCGCTGCCGGAACGCATCGCCGGAAGGATCGTCTACGCGATCTTGAGATCGGGAAGAGTACGACTACATCACCCACGAGAATCCGCTCTCGTTAAACACTTTGGAATCTTCGAGGGTGAGTTATTCTATCGACTCGTTGCTACAATCTAGTAGATAGATCTTGGCTTGTTTGGTTGTATGCGGTAGAAAATTTTTGTTTTCCATGCTACGAAACCCTACATAAAGTAGTAAATACTTACGTGTTCAAGCGTGGACTCCGAAGTTCTGCGCGTAGTCTTCTGAGTTACGACTGCCCGAGCTTCTTGCTTGGAGAGGTTTGGGCCATCATTCTGAGAGTCGGTCACCACCTGAGGGGGAGGAGCTGTTGGCTTCGACTCCCCTACAGCCTCCTGAGTGTCCTCGTTAAGAGGCTCCTCTGAAGAATGGCCGCAAGTTAAAGTTTGATCAGGCAACAACCTATAGGTGACATCAAATGATTCGGGTGAAGTCACTTGCGACTCGATGTCCGATAAGTTGAAGATGAGCGCCGCCTTCTGCTTCTTCTTCTTCTTCTTGGCCGGTGACTTCGGAGCTACTGCCCAAAGAGGCATGGGAGGAAAAGGTGCGGAAGACACACCATCATCCTCTCCATGGCGCTCGAGGAAGGACGGACCCCTTGGAGTTGGCGGGGTAGATGCATCCGAAGACTCGCTCCGGGAGCGCTTTCGGGTTTGCCCTTCACTCGCCTCGGGAGCATCTGCAGTAGGCGACTGCGCCAGAGGAAGCTCAGACTCGTAGTCCACCTCCTCATTGTCTGGAGCCTCCCTAAACTTTGCATACATAGGAGGCATAGACCCCGTAACCTGGAGGCGCTGCAAGCAAAAAGAAAAAGATAAACAAGATAAGTAACAACAGCAAACAACAAACACACGAAAAAGCGCTACACGCATGAACAAGCATCACCTGATAAACCCCTTTATTGGCACTAAGAGGGGGGGTCAACAATTTCCCCGAAAGGTCCTCGTCGGCCTTCAGCAAGGGACGAAGGGCCCTATCGAGGTCACCCAAAGACAATTCTTCGAATGAAACCCTTGTTGGATCGCTGGAGCCGGTGTAGAGGAACATTGGGTGCGTCCTATCCTGGAGCGGTTGCACCCGGCGCTTGAGGAAGGTGCGGATGATGTCAACACCGTTGACCTCTTTACCTGGCACCAGCTGAAGAGCCTCCACCCGCTGGTAGAGTCTCTCCACCTCCGCAGCTTCACCCTCCAAGATGTGGTTCTTCCACGATCTCTTCGGGACGATCTTATGATCGGAATCGAAGGGGGCGAGCCCATATTGCTGACCGTCCAGCTTAGCATCGCGGATGTAGAACCACTTCCGGCGCCATTGCTGGACAGACTCGTAGATAGAAAAAGAGAAGAATTGGATGAAAGGGCGGACGGAGATGATGCAGCCGCCAAGCGGATAGACTCCACCGGTGCCGGACTGCCTCTTCACAGAATAGAGATTTCTAAAGAGGCCAAAGTGTGGCTCGATACCGAGCCAGCACTCGCAAAGATTTATGAAGTAGGCAACATGGAGAAGAGAATTGGGAGACAGATGATGTAACTGAATCTCATAGAAGAAGAGGAGTCCACGAAGGAAATCGTGGACAGGAAGCAAAAGACCATGAAGGATAAAGGCAACAAACATCACCTGAAACCCTACGGGTGGGCAGGGGATTACCTCATCGCCAGGAAACCTGACGTCCTCCTTGTTCTAGGGGATAAACCCAGAATTGCGTAGCTTGCACAGATCCACGTCGCGCACCTCTGTGCGCCTCCACCCGCCGTCCATGATGCGGGTGGTCGCGGTGGTCTTCTTGTTGCCGGCCGCGGCGCTCGAGCCAGCTCGAGCAGTGGTCTTCTTCAACTTGCCCATCGCGCGGCGTCGAGAGCGGCGGTGCGCGTGGAGAAAAGAAGATGGAAATGAATGAAGAACTTCAAGTGCACAGGGGAGAGAGGCACTGCTCGTGAAAATGGAGGCAATGGCGAGGAGCGAATGGCAAAGGGTAAAACGAAAATCACTGTTTACCCACGGTATTAAAGGACACAGACGACAAACACGAGCCGTTGGTCCAGAAGCCCTAGCGTGCACGCAAGATCCAACCCTACACGTGTCAGCATAGCAACGAACCATCGCCAGCACGCCGTCCACTACGCACGGACACCGAGGAGACCCCGTAATTCTCGACACGTTTGCGCGTGACTTGTCGACTTCAAGTCAGACGGTGGGACCCACGGTCGTTCCATCGCATCATCTCTTCCCCGCAGACGGTTGAGATCACCAATCGTCAGCACTAACGTCAACAAGGCTAAAGCCAGCAATGGCTGGAAGTTTTCGGCTGATCAATCAAGTACTTACTCGAATCTACGATTCGAACAACTACTCGAGGGCTACTCCTATCAGGAACGCTGGCCGTGCACCTGAGAAATGACTAAGGTACTACACCGCGCAACTGTCTTCGAGTCCTACATCGAGTCTACGACTCCACTAAGGACTCAAGGGCTACTCCCATAGGGAGGATTGGTCGAGCATCCGAAAAAATTGTGTCCTTCGGACCTAAACTAACAACAACTGAATTAAAGTCTCTGCTCGAGTCTACGACTCGAACAGATCCTCGGGGGCTACTCCCATAGGGAGCGCTGGTCGCGCACCCTATGAATTCTTCGACTATGATCTTTCAGATCAAATACAACAAAATATTTTTTGCAACTTTTCCCAAGCCAACGCTAAGTGAGAAGCAATCTCCTTGACCACCCGAAACACCTCCGTGGTGATAAAATTTTGGATGTTGTGTCTGTGACACAAACATAAGCCCTACAGATATCATCTGATGACCTGGTAACGCACCTGACTGCGCTCTGCCAGTCAAACTTCCTGGTCAACAGGCACGATGAAAATCCTGACAGACGCGTTGGGTACATCACTTGAAAACCACTGGGATTCGACTCCTATAATAACTCCACGGCCTGACTCGAATTACGCCAGCATTCGTTCCGGATTCGAGTCTAGGGACTCGAGTCTGAAGAAGATCGTGTTGTTTTATCCTATGACAGTTAACTGTCCTTGATCCGTCGGGAGGGTCAGGCACATGCATCAACAATTCCTATGAACTAAAACATTTTCTCTTAAACAGGTTCAACTGCACCCGAAAGATTGAAGATTCCTCAGCCGAATCTACGATTCGACCGAACACTCGTGGTCTACTGACATGGTTATACCCCACGGGTACACAACATTGGCATACCTAGTCCAGCCCAAGGAAGGCCCACGACAAGATACGCGGCCTGTGGAGATTTTGGGTGGCTCAAGCCCATGACGCCTTCGAATCCTTGGAAAACAAGACTAGAGTAGATAGAATTTCAAAGGGGACAAACCCTAATATGTAACCGACTTGACCTGCGCCTGGGACCTGCCTATCTATATAAAGGCTAGGAGGGCACGACGAGGAGGATCATACTCACCTCATACGCACCTCACGCCAGATTGCATCTGCGCACCCCTGTAACCTTCGGTTCCGCCGTAATCAAGAGCAGACAAGCAGGAGTAGGGTTTTCCCTCTGGGGGCCTGAACCTGGGTAAACCTCGTGTCCCCGTGTTGCTTGTCTGTTAACCGTTCCGTGATCTCCAGCATCCCCATCTTCTCCAAAACCCAAGTCCATAACAATGGGCATTGACGAGATCGAACCTCGTCAGCTTGTGTATCATATCTTCCTCATCCTGCATCTTTAAAAAAACATCTTGATCATAATAAAATCTGTCCTCTTTGTTTACCAATTCCATTTCTCTTAGCAGATTATAGCAAATGTCTTCTTCGGGCTTTTCAGCAGTTAGCCAGGCCACCATATCACTCTGAATCTGCACCAGCTCATCAGGTATGTCATCTGAAGGAGACAACACACCCTCAGAGCAGCTCTGCACCCCATGTTTTTAGACATCCCAGTTGTTCTATGAGAGGATCTTGATCTTTGCTTTGATGAGGTACCATTCCCTGTAGTGGGGGGATCATTTTTTGGATCAGTTGCATTGTTGTTTGCATCTGTGTCCATATCACTATCTTTTTCCTTAGCCTTTTCCTGAGCACCAGGATCTGTTGGATCCTCAGGATCATCACCAGTTGCTTTCTCAATAGGCATTTCAGCTGTAATAGTAATCCTATAGAACTTAGATTTCCTCTCAAGCAGTTGTTCCTGAGGGATACTGCTTGGATCTTTGCAAATCACCTTGACTCTGACTACTTCATCAAATGATTTGAAAGCTCCTTGCCAGTCAACATCTGTCATTATTCCTAGAACAAAAGTAGATTATGCCAGAGTTTTCCATTTGCACCATTTAGGGTTCAAACCTCTAAGCTTTAGCCAAATCTACTGAGCTTCAAATTTTGCTTCTAGTTCACCATTCCACACTTCCACATTAATAGTAACACCCTCCTTAACCAATCCAAAACATGGGTATCCAGCCACATGATGGCGCGTGGTAGCGCTTCGTTGGGATACCCCAAGAGCAAGGTGTGATGAGTACAGCAGCAAGTCTTCCCTTAGTAAGAAACCGAGGTTATCAAACCAGTAGGAGGAAGGAAACGTATCAAAGGTGTTGCTAGCAACTTGGAGACCTACAACACAAACTCAAGACTTTTCCCCAATGAACAGTGAGGTTGTCAATCTCACCGATTGCTGTAACAAAGGATTACTATTTGGTGTGGAAGGTAATAGTGGCTTGTAGCAAGTAAACAGTAACAACAAAAGATGTATCAATGGTAAAGATTGGACCGGGGTCCATAGTTCACTAGAGGTGTTCTCCTTAGATAAACAAACATGGCATGCTGGGTAAACAAATTACAACAGGGCAATTGACAGGACTGAGCAAGGCATAACAATGCAATACTAGACATTCATGATCCTATAAGATTCAATTGGGCAATACAACAAGATACATAGTGTAACACCCTCAGAATCGGCCCTATGCAAGTTTTAGCGAAACTCGCCAAACCCGCATAGAAACGATTCGAAGGTGCCCACCAGGCACTTACGTGCGGGTGGAAAACAAAGTAATAACATTACACAACAGTCCTCGATGGGACCCACAGAACAGATATATATACAACAAATGACTCAAAGAGTCAAGAATACAAATATACGGTACAAAGATCCAAATCACCTTGAAAATGATGGGCGTCCGACTACGGACAAGATGCAAATGGGGTAAGAGCCACGAAGAATAACCAATGGCGTCCATAACCCTGCCCAGCAAGCGGAAGGGTAACCCCGCTAACGGCGTCGATCTCAAAACCTTAAACAAAAGGGTGCCGACAAAGGGCAAAGGAAAAGAGGCGTCGATCGAGGCCAGTACACGGCGAGGCTAGAATTCGGCGGTCCTCGCCTACATAGGTATGGTGGACTGAAGCGGCAACATGCACTAAACAACCTATAGAGACTCGATACAACTGGCGGTTATCAGAGAGGGATAAGAATGACCTAACCGGATCCAACCTGAAGCTATCACCAAACAAACCCATCCTGGTGTTTCCCCCTCGAGACCAAACGAGGAAGTCAACCGAGGAACTCACACAGTTGGCAGTTTTACTTATTCAGTTATAGTTGCGGCACTTTACTAGTCAGGTTTAGATAATCATCCTGATAAAAAAATAAGCAGTGGGCACTTTAGCGACCATTAAAATGATTGCAACACTTACTAATCAGATACAATTAGCATGTGACAACCCCAAAACCCAGCAGTTGTTGGTACTTTTATTTAGCCATTCCGTTGTAGTGAAGCTGATTACTAGTCAAATCGAATACAAGTCAATTTATAACAGTAAACTTTAGTTATAGTTGTCTATGATCAAGCACTGTGCTCCAAGTCGTCCCTAACCGCGGACACGGCTTCTCGAAAAGATTTAACCCTGCACGGGTGCACCAAAGTATCCACAGGCACTTCGACCCTTTTGCGGATCGGTTAATATACACCCATCGGTATGTCGGCGGCCTAAGTCACGACGTTCCCTGCACAAAAGCAAGCACGGGGGGCCACCCCACTAAGTACACCCGCAACGAAGTCGGCCGGTCTCCGAGACGGACTTAGGGTTTGGGTGGACGGCTGTGAACGACAGCAAATCCCCAAACGGGGACTGTCGACACCGCGAAAACGTGTCCCGATCCTAAACAGTACAGCGTGCTCCTCACACAATCGTAAATACATAAGTAGCATGGCATAAGTACAGGATAGTAAATAAATCCTCAAACTAGTTGTGTCCCCCAGTACAATACTTTGAAATCAGGTAATAATCAATGGGGGGCCCATATCTCCCCACCTGTGGTTAGCGCGCTCGATCTCGGAACAGGTGTCAAGAACTCGGGTCCTACGGGACACAAGTGGGCGGTCGGAAACCAATCTTACCTATCACCCACCGATGCCTCTGCTTAATTCAATTTTAGTTATTAAACAGTAATTAAAGTGAACGATAAGTAAAGCCATGATCATCTCCAACGTCAACATGCGGCAATCCTCCAACAGTGGTGGTACTTGACAACAAGCAAAACACTTGAGCAAGCGACTATGACACGCGGGTCCAACTATCTACCAAACAACAGGTAATAGGATGTGTCCAAGGCTATATAGGGCTGCAAGGGATATCACGGGTACGAAACTAGAGCAACGCAACACAGATAGCAATAGATCAACAGGAGGGAAGTAAATACTATAAAAGTAAGATAGGTAGAAAGGGGAAGATGCTCGCCTGGAAACATTGTCGAAGGGTCATCCGAAGATCGGGTCGACACTCGCATCAACTCAACGGCCTTATCCGCGAAGAAGCAAAACACTAGAAGAAACACCGGGTGCAATATTTTAATACAACGGCAGAAGATCGGCATGATGCATGTATGATGAATGACATGGCCAAGATGCGATGCAATTAGGTCATATTAAGTGGAACCGGGGTCCCGGCAATTATTAGAGGGTTCATGTTGTTTAGCTACCCCGCAATTTAAATGTTGTATTAACATGGCACGATGAGTTACCGGTTCGCTACACAAGTTTAAATGAGGCCAATATAAGGCTAGATTTGCCCGCATATGGGCCCCATATTTAATTATTAGGTGAATCGGCATAAGGCCCCCAAACCACATGATATGCATGCGAGATGTCAATTAAGTATGCAACAATTCATATAGTTGACCTTTTATAAAATAGGGTTCTCGGAGAGGGGTTCACACATTTAGGGTCTCGACGAACTTGGGATTCCGGGGTTCGGGGTCGGTCTCAGGGTCCAGGGTTCGACGGAACGTTCTCGGCTCCGGGGTCGTCCTCGAATTACGGGGGTAGATCTTGTCGCACGGTATCCGTGAAGTGGAACTGGTAGTCCGTCTTTTGTCGGTGGTGAACCTGACCGATGGTCTTCTAGTTCGGGAAGAAGAGCTTGGTGTTCTGAAGCCTTGACGTCCCTGACGATGATCTTGTAGTTCCATGTCCGGGGTTCTTGTCGTACCATGTAAGAAGATCTTGTTGTCCAAGAAGGGGAACTCGGCGTTCCGGGGACTTCGGTTCCGGGTTGGCGTTCGAGCTTCGGGAGAACTCGGTTTCGCATCTCGTGGTTGAGGGTGCCATCGCTGCCGGTGCCGACTTGTCCTACCTGAGCCGCAACAGCACTATCCCGCTGCTTATCCTCTTCGCATCCGCCATCGACATGAGTACTACCTAAGTCTGAGATCACACAGCGAGCATAGGGCATGGCTCGCGCTGGCACGCAGAGATAACCAGGGGCGGGGATGCAAGCCCGGCGGCGGCGTCGGCGGCCAGCGGACCGAAAGCGCGCCATGGCGGAGGTTGATGGCGACGGCGGCGTCACGGGGCGAGGCGGCGGCCGGCAGGCGGCAGGCGGGCGGTAAGCTTCGCTGGCGGCGGGCAGGCTCGGGGGGCACGCCGGCCGGAGGTGGAGGAGAAAGGTGGGGCGCGACGGGGGTGCTGCAGGCGAGGTCGGGCGGCAGACGCGCTCGGGAGAACTGGAGCACGCGGGGCGTGGCCTTGACCTCAGGCGGCGTCGGCAGGGGCGGCGAGGAGGCGGAGGAGACGGAAGGGCCGGGCGGCGGGCGGGGCAGGACGCAGGACAGAGGGGCAGGCGAGCTCGGGCGAAAAAGCGGGCGTGGCCTGGCGGCCCTGAGCGGCGAGGCGGTGGAGGTGGCTGGCTCGGGCGGCGTCGGGGTCCATCGCGCGGCGGCGCCAGGGGAAGGTCGGCGGGGTCGGGTGATGGAGCGGCGAGGTGGGGAGAGGCGACGCCGTGAGCGAGGCGACGGCGTGACCTAGGATTGGTCCGGGTGAGGTGGCGGAGGGTGGGTAGAGTTTTAGGTAGCTGTAGGATTTGTTGGGGTGTTTGGGGTGGACCGATTTAGAAATGGGGGTGGTCGTTCGGGTCGATTCGGCCCGTTCGACTGCCCCCGCTAAAAACAATTGAACTTTTTATTTGATTTAAACGGGCCGTGTGCAAACCGATAGCGGCCAAAACAAAATAATCCGGGGACCCGGGTTTGCGTGTTGAACGAAGACGAGGCGTTTGGAAAACAAAATAGGTTTTCGAAATTAGTTTTAGGCAAACAATGCATGATGATGACGATGCAATGCACAAATTCAACGCGATTTTCTAGAAGTGGTTTTGCGGGATGCCACAATTCGACACCACTAACAAGGGATCTCGCCCTCGAGATCCGCCTTATGGTACCGGAAGGAAAGGTCGGCGAACTGCGTCTTCTCGCTTCGTGTAGATCCTCGCGACACCACTAACAAGAGGTCGTTGATCCCGTTCGTCAAGAGAACACTCTGGATAGACAACGGACGAAGTTAAAGGTAAGGCCACCTCTAACTTCCATGGAAGGAGTAAAATTGCATCGATCCACTATTCAATATACCGAGCAAATGATAAGAGTAGTGGTATGGTCGCGACTCCATCCCGCACTCAAAGCATTACTCTGTACACGTATAGACAGATTATGCAACCAACCCTCAAGATTCAGACTGAAGATCTCGACAAGCGAGGTTCGGATCAAGGGAGTGATGCAGACTCTGCATCGGATCTGGCATAGAGGATGTCGTCACGTCGGAAAACACCGGAAGGCACAAACAAGGAACAAAGAATGATACCACAGACGAAGGATTCCTCGGATAGCATGAAGACCCGATGTAGCACCACCGTTATCAAAGGAGGAAGCGAAACCCTGAAGGTACGACGGAACCCAACCACGAGAATTCCTGGACTCGAAGAAAGAGAAGAGAGCGGATTTAAAACACGCAGAGGTAAGAGGAGAATAGCAGAGGGGTAAGGAGTAAAATCAGACCTAATCAGAACTATCCAACCGTGTTTGCAAAAATTAGTTTTGACACTCTACGGCGGCCGTTAGCTAGGTTATCCTACAGGCTGGACTTGTGGGGTATCGCAACTGCTGGGCTCTGATACCACTCTGTAACACCCTCAGAATCGGCCCTATGCAAGTTTTAGCGAAACTCGCCAAACCCGCATAGAAACGATTCGAAGGTGCCCACCAGGCACTTACGTGCGGGTGGAAAACAAAGTAATAACATTACACAACAGTCCTCGATGGGACCCACAGAACAGATATATATACAACAGCGACTCAAAGAGTCAAGAATACAAATATACGGTACAAAGATCCAAATCACCTTGAAAATGATGGAGCGTCCGACTACGGACAAGATGCAAATGGGGCTAAGAGCCCTGAAGAATAACCAATGGCGTCCATAACCCTGCCCAGGCCAAGCCGGAAGGGTAACCCTGCTAACGGCGTCGATCTCAAAACCTGCTTAAACAAAAGGGGTGCCGACAAAGGGCAAGGAAAAAGAGGCGTCGATCTTGAGGCCGATGCAGCGAGGCTAGAATTCGGCGGTCCTCGCCTACATAGGTATGGTGGACTGAAGCGGCAGCGGCAGCATGCACTAAACAACCTATAGAGACTCGATACAACTGGCGGCTATCAGAGAGGGATAAGAATGACCTAACCGGATCCAACCTGAAGCTATCACCAAACAAACCCATCCTGGTGTTTCCCCCTCGAGACCAAACGAGGAAGTCAACCGAGGAACTCACACAGTTGGCAGTTTTACTTATTCAGTTATAGTTGCGGCACTTTACTAGTCAGGTTTAGATAATCATCCTGATAAAAAAATAAGCAGTGGGCACTTTTAACTGACCATTCCGTGACAGTTGCAACACTTACTAATCAGATACAATTAGCATGTGACAACCCCAAAACCCAGCAGTTGTTGGTACTTTTATTTAGCCATTCCGTTGTAGTGAAGCTGATTACTAGTCAAATCGAATACAAGTCAATTTATAACAGTAAACTTTAGTTATAGTTGTCTATGATCAAGCACTGTGCTCCAAGTCGTCCATAACCGCGGACACGGCTTCTCGAAAAGATTTAACCCTGCAGGGGTGCACCAAAGTATCCATAGGCACTTCGACCCTTTTTGCCAGATCAGTTAACATACACCCATCGGTATGTCGGGGCCTAAGTCACGTTCCGGACCCAAAGCAAGCACGGGGCCACCCACTAAGTACACCCTTGAAGTCGGCCGGTCTCCGAGACGGACTTAGGGTTTGGGTGGACGGCTGTGAACGACAGCAAATCCCCAAACGGGGACTGTCGACACCGCGAAAACGTGTCCCGATCCTAAACAGTACAGCGTGCTCCTCACACAATCGTAAATACATAAGTAGCATGGCATAAGTACAGGATAGTAAATAAATCCTCAAACTAGTTGTGTCCCCCAGTACAATACTTTGAAATCAGGTAATAATCAATGGGGGGCCCATATCTCCCCACCTGTGGTTAGCGCGCTCGATCTCGGAACAGGTGTCAAGAACTCGGGTCCTACGGGACACAAGTGGGCGGTCGGAAACCAATCTTACCTATCACCTGCCTCTGCTTAATTCAATTTTAGTTATTAAACAGTAATTAAAGTGAACGATAAGTAAAGCCATGATCATCTCCAACGTCAACATGCGGCAATCCTCCAACAGTGGTGGTACTTGACGACAAGCAAAACACTTGAGCAAGCGACTACGACACGCGGGTCCAACTATCTACCAAACAACAGGTAATAGGATGTGTCCAAGGCTATATAGGGCTGCAAGGGATATCACGGGTACGAAACTAGAGCAACGCAACACAGATAGCAATAGATCAACAGGAGGGAAGTAAATACTATAAAAGTAAGATAGGTAGAAAGGGGAAGATGCTCGCCTGGAAACATTGTCGAAGGGTCATCCGAAGATCGGGTCGACACTCGCATCAACTCAACGGCCTTATCCGCGAAGAAGCAAAACACTAGAAGAAACACCGGGTGCAATATTTTAATACAACGGCAGAAGATCGGCATGATGCATGTATGATGAATGACATGGCCAAGATGCGATGCAATTAGGTCATATTAAGTGGAACCGGGGTCCCGACAATTATTAGAGGGTTCATGTTGTTTAGCTACCCCGCAATTTAAATGTTGTATTAACATGGCACGATGAGTTACCGGTTCGCTACACAAGTTTAAATGAGGCCAATATAAGGCTAGATTTGCCCGCATATGGGCCCCATATTTAATTATTAGGTGAATCGGCATAAGGCCCCCAAACCACATGATATGCATGCGAGATGTCAATTAAGTATGCAACAATTCATATAGTTGACCTTTTATAAAATAGGGTTCTCGGAGAGGGGTTCACACATTTAGGGTCTCGACGAACTTGGGATTCCGGGGTTCGGGGTCGGTCTCAGGGTCCAGGGTTCGACGGAACGTTCTCGGCTCCGGGGTCGTCCTCGAATTACGGGGGTAGATCTTGTCGCACGGTATCCGTGAAGTGGAACTGGTAGTCCGTCTTTTGTCGGTGGTGAACCTGACCGATGGTCTTCTAGTTCGGGAAGAAGAGCTTGGTGTTCTGAGGCCTTGACGTCCCTGACGATGATCTTGTAGTTCCGTGTCCGGGGTTCTTGTCGTACCATGTAAGAAGATCTTGTTGTCCAAGAAGGGGAACTCGGCGTTCCGGGGACTTCGGTTCCGGGTTGGCGTTCGAGCTCCGGGAGAACTCGGTTTCGCATCTGGTGGTTGAGGGTGCCATCGCTGCCGGTGCCGACTTGTCGTACCTGAGCCGCAACAGTACTATCCCGCTGCTTATCCTCTTCGCATCCGCCATCGACATGAGTACTACCTAAGTAATACACGGATCACACACTGAGCAGGCACAGGGCATGGCTCGCAAGGCCGACGCGATAGATAACCAGGGCAGCGGGGATGCAGGCCTGAGGCGACGGCGGCCAGCGACGCAAAGTGACCGAGCCGCACACGGCGGAGGTTGATGGCGACGGCGTCACGGGGCGGGCAGGCAGCAGGCGGCAGGGGCGGAGGCGGGTAAGCTTCGCTGGCGGCGGGCGGCAGCCGGCTTCGGGGGCAGCCGACGCCGGAGGTGGAGGAGAAAGGTGGGGCCGACGGGTGCTGCAGCGCGAGGTCGGGCGACGGACGGCTCGGGAGGGGCACTGGAGCACGTGAGGCGGGGTCGCTGGCGACCTCGGGCGAAAGCGCCGGCGGAGGAGACGCAGCGGAAGGGCAGTGGCCAGGCGGGGGCGAGCGGGCCGGGACAGAGGTGGCCGAGCCGGGCGCGAGCGCCGGCGGCGAGGCGGCGGTGGAGGTGGCTGGCTCGGGCGGCGTCGGGGTCCATGGGTGGCCAGCGGGGGGTCGGGTGATGGAGCGGCGAGGGGGGGAGAGGAGGCGCGGGCGGCGAGCGGTGTGATGGCAGCCTAGGATTGGTCCGGGTGAGGTGGCCAGAGGGGTGGGTAGAGTTTTAGGTAGCTGTAGGATTTGTTGGGGTGTTTGGGGTGGACCGATTTAGAAATGGGGGTGGTCGTTCGGGTCGATTCGGCCCGTTCGACTGCCCCCGCTAAAAACAATTGAACTTTTTATTTGATTTAAACGGGTCGTGTGCAAACCGATAGCGGCCAAAACAAAATAATCCGGGGACCCGGGTTTGCGTGTTGAACGAAGACGAGGCGTTTGGAAAACAAAATAGGTTTTCGAAATTAGTTTTAGGCAAACAATGCATGATGATGACGATGCAATGCACAAATTCAACGCGATTTTCTAGAAGTGGTTTTGCGGGATGCCACACATAGACCGCCATCCAACTGCATCTATGACTAGAAATCCACCTTCAGGTTATCATCCGAACCCCCTCCGGTATTAAGTTGCAAGCAACAGATAGCTGCTTTAAGCAAAGTGTGTATGGTAAACAATCCACTTGTTCCATGAACACGAGACCATTGTTTTCTCCCTAGTGGCAACAACACATCTACAACCTTAGAGAATTGTGTCACTTCCCTTAGATTAAATAGAGGCATGAACCCACTATCTATCATAAATACCCCCTCTTGGAGTCACTAGCATCTACTTGGCCAAGATAGCTACTAGAAATGGAGAGCATGCAGGATCACAAACAACATAGACATGATAAAATCAATAAGACAAAACCATTAATCAACCTGACATAGTAATCTCAATATCCATCGGATCCCCGCAAACACAACATGCATGATTACAAATAGATGACCTTGATCATGAACGGAGATCACAAGATCTAAACATGGTAGCATAAAGGAGGAGATACAACTATCTAGCTACTACATGGACCCGTAGTCCAAGGTGGAACTACTCACACTTCATACCGGAGGTTGGCATCATGAAAAATAAGGCCTCCGGGATGATCTCCCCTCCGGCAGTGTAACACCCTCAGAATCGGCCCTATGCAAGTTTTAGCGAAACCCGCCAAACCCGCATAGAAACGATTCAAGGGTGCCCACCAGGCACTTTCGTGCGGGTGGAAAACGAAGTAATAACATTACACAACAGTCCTCGATGGGACCCACAGAACAGATCTATACAACACGACTCCATGAGTCAAGAATACAGATATACAGTACAAAGATCCAAATCACCTTGAAAACGATAGAGCGCCCAGCTACGGACAAGATGCAAATGGGGCTAAGAGCCCTGAAGAATAACCAATGGCGTCCATAACCCTGCCCAGGCCAAGCCGGAAGGGTAACCCTGCTAACGACGTCGATCTCAAACCTGCTTAAACAAAAAGGGGTGCCGACAAAGGGCAAAGGAAAAAAAGAGGAGCGTCAGTACTGAGGCCAGTACACGGCGAGGCTAGAATTCGGCGGTCCTCGCCTACATAGGTATGGTGGACTGAAGCGGCAGCGCAGCATGCACTAAACAACCTATAGAGACTCGGTATAACTGACGGCTAACAGAGAGGGGTAAGAAAGACCTATTCGGAACCAGACTGATACTAACACCAAACAAACCCATCCTGGTATTCCCCCTCGAGACCAATCGAGGAAGTCGACCGAGGAACTCACACAGTTGGCAGTTTTATTTATTCAATTATCGTTGCAGCAATTACTAGTCAGGTTTAGAGAATCATCCTGATAAATTAAGCAGTGGACACTTTTAGTTGACCATTCCATGATAGTTGCAACACTTACTAGTCAGATACAATTAGCATGAGATAACCCCAAAACCCAGCAGTTGTTGGTACCTTTATTTAGCCATTCCGTTGTAGTGAAGCTGATTACTAGTCATATCGGATACAAGTCAATTTATAACAAGAACTTTAGTTATAGTTGTCTATGATCAAGCATCGTGCTCCAAGTCGTCCATAACGCGGACACGGCTTCTCGAAAGATTTAACCTGCAGGGTGCACCAAAGTATCCACAAGCACTTGACCCTTTTGCGGATCGTTAACATACACCCATCGGTATGTCGGCGGGGCCTAAGTCATGACGCGTTCCCAGATCCAAAGCAAGCACGGGGCCACCCACTAATTCTACCATAGCGAAGTCGGCCGGTCTCGAGACGGACTTAGGGTTTGCGTTAGTGGTCAGACGACAAAGAAATCCCAAACTGGACCGCCGATACCGCGAAAACACTCCGCTTCCTAAGCGATGCGGTGTGCTCCTCGCACAATCGTAAATAAAGCAGTAAAGCATGGCATAAGTACAGGATAGTAAATAAAACCTCAAACTAGTTTGTGGCCCCCAGTACAATACTTTGAAATCAGGTAATAATCAATGTGGGGCCCATATCTCCCCATCTGTGGTTAGCGCGCTCGATCTCGGAACAGGTGTCAAGAACTCGGGGTCCTACGGGACACAAGTGGGCGGTCGGAAACCAACATTATCTATCACCCACCGATGCCTCTGCTTACTTACTTCAATTTTAGTTGTTAAATAGTAATTAAAGTGAACGAAAAGTAAAGCCAAGATCATCTCCAACATTGAACATGCGGCACTTCTCCAACAACTGTGGTACTTGACGACACGCAAAAACACTTGAGCAAGCGACTACGACGCGCAAGTCCAACTATCTACCAAACATCAGGTAATAGGATGTGTCCAAGGCAATATAGGGCTGCAAGGGATATCACGGGTACGGAAACTAGAGCATCGCAACACAGATAGCAATAGATCAACAGGAGGGAATAAATACTATAAAGTAAGATAGGTAGAAAGGGGGAGATGCTCGCCTGAAAAACATTGCCGAAGGTTCAACCGAAGATCGGGTCGACACTCGCATCAACTCAACGGCCTTATCCGCGAAGAAGCAAAACGCTAGAATAAACACCGGATGCAATATTTAATACAACGGCAGAAGATCGGGCATGATGCAGGTATGATGCATGGCATGGTGAAGGTGCAATGCAATTAGGTCATATTAAGCGGAAACGGGGTCCCGACATTATTCAGGTGGTTCAAGTTGTTTAGATACCCCGTATTTTAAATGTTGCATTAACATGGCAAGATAAGTTACCGGTTCGCTACACAAATTTAAATGAGGCCAATATAAGGCTGGATTTTCCCGCATATGGGCCCCATATTTAATTATTAGGTGAATCGGCATAAGGCCCCCATACCACACAAATATGCATGCAAGTATGGCAATTAATATGCAACAAGTTGTTATTACATTTAGAAAATAGGGCTCGAGAAAGGGGTTCACACATTAGGGGTCTCGACGATCTTGGGGTTCCGAGGGGTTCGGAGTTGGACTCAGGGTTCAGGGTTCGACGGGAGGAACGGCTCGACGAGATCAGGATCAGTACGGGAAGGAGGTCTTGGTTCGGTGTCGGGGCGCATCAGACTTTCCCCTGGTTGGTGTCGATCTTGTCGTCGCGAAGATCTTGTCGGGTCCTCGTGTCGGGTCGGTCTTGGCGTTCGGGATGCAGAACTTGGCGTTCCGCGGCGAAGGTCTTGGTGGCTCTGACTTCACTTGTCGGTGCCGGACTCGGTTGTGGTAGATCTTGGCCATGTCGAAGATCTTGCCGGGGGTTCGTCGAGTGTCACCGGTTCGGTACGGTCTTCGCCTTCTATGATGAAATCCCTGCGGGTTCGCGGCTTCGGACAAAAGCTCCGTGTTGAAGGCCTTGGTGCTCTAGATCGGTCTTCAGGGTCTCGGCCATCGGATCCTTAAGGAGGTCATGGCGTCCGTGAGGCGATCTTGGCGTTCACCGAGAGGGATTCGACAGGGTTCGGGTCTTCGGACGCCGCGAGGAAGATCTTGAGGTACCGGCGGGTTCGCTGTCGGATCGGTCTTCGGAGGCTCGGGATCTCGACGCCTTTGCGTCGGGGAAGGCGATCTTGGGTGTTCCTGATGGGTCTTCGGGTTCCGCAGCCGAGTACTTGGTGCTCCGAGAAGGCGATCATACGGATACGAGCACCTTGGACTAACTGATCTGCGGCAGATGCACATCCTGCCAAAGAGGAAGAAGGACCAGAGTTGGGACTCCCGGTGCTGACCAGAAGAGGCCGACACGGGGCGGCGGGGTGGGTCCCGCGGGGAAGATGGGTCCAGGCGGGCCGGCTGCTGAAAGGGAGGCGGGGCTCGGGGAGCGAAGCTCATGGCATGGCGCAGGCGCCGAGAAGCGGGCGGCAGCGGAATGGTGGCGGGGACCGAGCGGCGGGGCGGAGAGGAACGGCCGGGGGAGGAAGAAACGCGGGGCGGGGTCGGGCGATGGAGCGGGGCGGCTCGTGAGGACGGCAGCAGAGGCGGCCTCAGGGCGAAGGGAGGGGCGCTCGCTAGCCGAGGTTGGAGGCGGGTTGAGGCTAGCGGCGAGGAGGGCCAGAGGGGGAAGGGGAAGGAGGTGGGGCGAGCGCGGTAGGTGGCGGCGGCGGAGGACCGAGCGGGGAGGAGCGAGGCGGTGGAGAAGGCCGGAGGAGGAGAACGGGGAGGCGACGAGGGACGCGCGCGAGCGGCTCGGCTCGATCGGCACCTTGCAGACGGCGGCGGGGGACAGGACGAGAGGGAGGCGAGGTTGGGGAGGTTCGGGAGCGGCGGCGCCACGAGGTGGAGGAGGGTGGCCGGTCGACGGAGGCGAGGAGGCGGGAAGAGGAAGGAGAGGAGGGAGCCGGCGCCGGTAAGGGGAGGAGCGGCGTCGGGGCTGAGAGAGAACGAGCGGGGCGAGCGCGTGGGGAGGAAGAAGGGTTGGTGGGGGAGGCTCGAACGGGGGAAGGTGGAAACGGACAGGGGAGGTGGGACCGCGGGAAGGATCCCGAGGCGGGCTGTCGGCAGGGGGAGGGAGTGGCCGCGGCTGGGAGTGGGGTCAGACGCGTGCGTGTGTGCGTTGGTGTGTGGGTGCTGTGGCATGAGTGGAAGAGGGAGAGAGAGGTGAGGTGGCGCGATTAGAGTGGTGGGGGTTTGGGGAGGGGTGAGGTGGGGACATAGGATAGGTTGGGGTGAGGTGGAGGTAGGGTGGGTAGAATAGGTTTGGGTGTAAAAGGGTTTAGGGTGGACCGATTTATGTACTGGGGGTGGACAACTCGGTCGGATCGGCCCGGTTTGGCTGCCCCCATTAAAATAATTTAATATTTTATTTGTTTAAAACAAGGATTCTGCAAACCGATAGCAGACAAAACAAAATAATCCGGAGACCCGGGTTTTAGTGTTTGAACATAGACGGGGCGTTTAGAAAACAAATTAGGTTTTTTTTTCGACAATGGTTTTATGCGAACAAATGCAAGATGATGACGATGCTCAAATGCAATGTGGCATGATGACATGAGCATGCGGTCATGATGATGCAATGCACAAAAACAACGCGATTTTCTAGTAGTGGTTTTTGCGGGATGCCACAATTCGACACCACTAACAATGGATCTCGCCCTCGAGATCCGCCTCATGGTACCGGAAGGAAGGTCGGCGATCTGCGTCTTCTCGCTTCGTGTAGATCCTCGCGACACCACCAACAAGGGTTCCTTCTTCATCTTGAAAATGGCGACACCACCAACAATGGGTCGTTGTTCCTGATCGTCAAGAGAGCACTCCGGATAACAACGGATGAAGTTAAAGGTAAGGCCACCTCTAACTTTCATGGAAGGAGTAAGAGTTGCATCGATCCACCATTCAATATACAAAAGCAAATGATAAGAGTAGTGGTATGGTCGCGACTCCATCCCGCACTCAAAGCATTACTATGTACACGAATAGACAGATTATGCAACCAACTCTCAGAATTCAGACTGAAGACCTCGACGATCGAGGTTCAGAAACAAAGGAGTGATGCAGACTCTGCATCGGATCTGGCGTAGATGATGTCGTCGCGTCGGAAAACACCGGAAGGCACGAGAAGGAACAAAGAAAAGAATGGTACCACAGTAGACGGATTCCTCAGGCAGCATGAACACCGGATGGTAGAACACCGTTATCAAAGAAGGAAGCGAAACCCTGAAGGTACGACGGAACCCAACCACGAGAATTCCTGGACTCGAAGAAAGGGACGAGAGCGGATTCAAAACACGTAGAGGTAAGAGGAGAATAGCAGAGGGGTAAGGAGTAAAAGCAGACCTAACCAGTTATATCCAACCGATTTTGCAAAAATAGTTTTGACACTCTACTTCGGCCGTTAGCTAGGTTATCCTACAAGCTGCACTTGTGGGGTATCGCAACTGCTGAGCTCTGATACCACTCTGTAACACCCTCAGAATCGGCCCTATGCAAGTTTTAGCGAAACCCGCCAAACCCGCATAGAAACGATTCAAGGGTGCCCACCAGGCACTTTCGTGCGGGTGGAAAACGAAGTAATAACATTACACAACAGTCCTCGATGGGACCCACAGAACAGATCTATACAACACGACTCCATGAGTCAAGAATACAGATACAAAGACAAAGATCCAAATCACCTTGAAAACGATAGGCGCCGACTACGGACAAGATGCAAATGGGGCTAAGAGCCACGAAGAATAACCAATGGCGTCCATAACTGCCAGCCAAGCGGAAGGGTAACCTGCTAACGACGCCGATCTCAAACCTGCTTAAACAAAAAGGGGTGCCGACAAAGGGCAAAGGAAAAAGAGGAGCGTCGATCACGAGGCGATGCAGCGAGGCTAGAATTCAAGGTCCTCGCCTACATAGGTATGGTGGATCAAGCGGCAGCAAAGATGCACTAAACAACCTATAGAGACTCGATAACCGGCGGCTAGAGAGGGTAAGAAAGACCTATTCGAACTGCATCGATACTAACACCAAACAAACCCATCCTGGTATTCCCCCTCGAGACCAATCGAGGAAGTCGACCGAGGAACTCACACAGTTGGCAGTTTTATTTATTCAATTATCGTTGCAGCAATTACTAGTCAGGTTTAGAGAATCATCCTGATAAATTAAGCAGTGGACACTTTTAGTTGACCATTCCATGATAGTTGCAACACTTACTAGTCAGATACAATTAGCATGAGATAACCCCAAAACCCAGCAGTTGTTGGTACCTTTATTTAGCCATTCCGTTGTAGTGAAGCTGATTACTAGTCATATCGGATACAAGTCAATTTATAACAGTAACTTTAGTTATAGTTGTCTATGATCAAGCACTGTGCTCCAAGTCGTCCATAACGCGGACACGGCTTCTCGAAAAGATTTAACCCTGCAGGGGTGCACCAAAGTATCCACAAGCACTTCGACCCTTTTTGCCAGATCAGTTAACATACACCCATCGGTATGTCGGCGGGGCCTAAGTCATGACGTTCCCAGATCCAAAGCAAGCACGGGGGGCCACCCCACTAATTCTACCCGCAACGAAGTCGGCCGGTCTCCGAGACGGACTTAGGGTTTGCGTTAGTGGCTGTAAACGACAGCAAATCCCAAAACTGGGACTGTCGATACCGCGAAAACACTCCGCTTCCTAAAGCGATGCTGTGCTCCTCGCTGTCGTAAATAAAGCAGTAAAGCATGGCATAAGTACAGGATAGTAAATAAAACCTCAAACTAGTTTGTGGCCCCCAGTACAATACTTTGAAATCAGGTAATAATCAATGTGGGGCCCATATCTCCCCATCTGTGGTTAGCGCGCTCGATCTCTAAGCAGTGTCAAGAACTCGGGGTCCTACGGGACACAAGTGGGCGGTCGGAAACCAACATTATCTATCACCCACCGATGCCTCTGCTTACTTACTTCAATTTTAGTTGTTAAACAGTAATTAAAGTGAACGAAAAGTAAAGCCAAGATCATCTCCAACATTGAACATGCGGCAATACTCCAACAACTGTGGTACTTGGCGACACGCAACAGCGCTTGAGCAAGCGACTACGACGCGCAGGTCCAACTATCTACCAAACAACAGGTAATAGGATGTGTCCAAGGCAATATAAGGCTGCAAGGGATTTCACGGTACGAAAACTAGAGCATCGCAACACAGATAGCAATAGATCAACAGGAGGGAATAAATACTATAAAGTAAGATAGGTAGAAAGGGGGAGATGCTCGCCTGAAAAACATTGCCGAAGGTTCAACCGAAGATCGGGTCGACACTCGCATCAACTCAACGGCCTTATCCGCGAAGAAGCAAAACGCTAGAATAAACACCGGATGCAATATTTAATACAACGGCAGAAGATCGGGCATGATGCAGGTATGATGCATGGCATGGTGAAGGTGCAATGCAATTAGGTCATATTAAGCGGAACCGGGGTCCCGACATTATTCAGGTGGTTCAAGTTGTTTAGATACCCCGTATTTTAAATGTTGCATTAACATGGCAAGATAAGTTACCGGTTCGCTACACAAATTTAAATGAGGCCAATATAAGGCTGGATTTGCCCGCATATGGGCCCCATATTTAATTATTAGGTGAATCGGCATAAGGCCCCCATACCACACAAATATGCATGCAAGTATGGCAATTAATATGCAACAAGTTGTTATTACATTTAGAAAATAGGGCTCGAGAAAGGGGTTCACACATTAGGGGTCTCGACGATCTTGGGGTTCCGAGGGGTTCGGAGTTGGACTCAGGGTTCAGGGTTCGACGGGAGGAACGGCTCGACGAGATCAGGATCGGTACGGGAAGGAGGTCTTGGTTCGGTGTCGGGGCGCATCGGACTTTCCCCTGGTTGGTGTCGATCTTGTCGTCGCGAAGATCTTGTCGGGTCCTCGTGTCAGGTCGGTCTTGGCGTTCGGGATGCAGAACTTGGCGTTCCGCGGCGAAGGTCTTGGTGGCTCTGAATTCACTTGTCGGTGCCGGACTCGGTTGTGGTAGATCTTGGCCATGTCGAAGATCTTGCCGGGGGTTCGTCGAGTGTCACCAGTTCGGTACGGTCTTCGCCTTCTATGATGAAATCCCTGCGGGTTCGCGGCTTCGGACAAAAGCTCCGTGTTGAAGGCCATGGCGCTCTAGATCGGTCTTCAGGGTCTCGGCCATCGGATCCTTGAAGGAGGTCATGGCGTCCGTGAGGCGATCTTGGCGTTCACCGAGAGGGATTCGACAGGGTTCGGGTCTTCGGACGCCGCGAGGAAGATCTTGAGGTACCGGCGGGTTCGTTGTCGGATCGGTCTTCAGAGGCTCGGGATCTCGACGCCTTTCGGTCGGGAAGGCGATCTTGGTGTTCTGATGGGTCTTGGTTCCGCGAGTACTTGGTGCTCGAGAAGGCGATCATACGGACTGAGCACCTTGGACTAACTGATCTGCGGCAGATGCACATCCTGCCAAAGAGGAAGAAGGACCAGAGTTGGGACTCCTGGTGCTGACCAGAAGAGGCCGACACGGGGCAACGGGGTGGGTCCCGCGGGGAAGGTGGGTCCAGGCGGGCCGGCTGCTACGCGCGGAAAGGGGAGGCGGGGGCTCGGGGAGCGAGCTCGCGGGCGCGCCGGCAAGCGGGCGGGCACTGGTGGCGGACCGAGCGGGCGGGGCGGAGAACGGCTGGGGGAGGAAGAAACGCGGGGCGGGGTCGGGCGATGGAGCGGGGCGGCGCGTGAGGACGGCAGCAGGGGTGGCCTCGGGGCGAAGGGGGGGCGCTCGCTAGCCGAGGTTGGAGGCGGGTTGAGGCTAGCGACGAGGAGGGCCAGAGGGGGAAGGGGAAGGAGGTGGGGCGAGCGCGGTAGGTGGCGGTGGCGGAGGACCGAGCGGGGAGGAGCGAGGCGGTGGAGAAGGCCGGCGGAGGAGAACGGGGAGGCGACGAGGGACGCGCGCGAGCGGCTCGGCTCGATCGGCACCTTGCAGACGGCGGCGGGGGACAGGACGAGAGGGAGGCGAGGTTGGGGAGGTTCGGGAGCGGCGACGCCACGAGGTGGAGGAGGGTGGCCGGTCGACGGAGGCGAGGAGGCGGGAAGAGGAAGGAGAGGAGGGAGCCGGCGCCGGTGAGGGGAGGAGTGGCGTCGGGGCTGAGAGAGAACGGGCGGGGCGAGCGCGTGGGGAGGAAGAAGGGTTGGTGGGGGAGGCTCGAACGGGGGAAGGTGGAAACGGACAGGGGAGGTGGGACCGCGGGAAGGATCCCGAGGCGGCTGTCGGCAGGGGGAGGGAGTGGCCGCGGCTGGGAGTGGGGTCAGGCGCGTGTGTGTGTGCGTTGGTGTGTGGGTGCTGTGGCATGAGTGGAAGAGGGAGAGAGAGGTGAGGTGGCGCGATTAGAGTGGTGGGGGTTTGGGGAGGGGTGAGGTGGCGACATAGGATAGGTTGGGGTGAGGTGGAGGTAGGGTGGGTAGAATAGGTTTGGGTGTAAAAGGGTTTAGGGTGGACCGATTTATGTACTGGGGGTGGCCAACTGGGTCGGATCGGCCCGGTTTGGCTGCCCCCATTAAAATAATTTAATATTTTATTTGTTTAAAACAAGGCTTCTGCAAACCGATAGCAGACAAAACAAAATAATCCGGAGACCCGGGTTTTAGTGTTTGAACATAGACGGGGCGTTTAGAAAACAAATTAGGTTTTTTTTTCGACAATGGTTTTATGCGAACAAATGCAAGATGATGACGATGCTCAAATGCAATGTGGCATGATGACATGAGCATGCGGTCATGATGATGCAATGCACAAAAACAACGCGATTTTCTAGTAGTGGTTTTTGCGGGATGCCACAGGCAGGGTGATGGGAAGAGCTTCAGACCCCCCCCCCTCGATCTAGGGACGATGGTGGTGGAGGCTATAGACGGTTTCGTGGAATATTGATCGGGTACTTAGGGTTTTGGCATCGGGGGGTATTTATAGGTGAAGAGGCGAGGCATGGGGGCGGCCAGGGTGGTCACACCCCCCAGGCGTGGCTAACCCTAGCCTGCGCCGCCAGGGGGTGTGGCCCCCTGGTGCCTCCCCTCCGTCTCGTACTATGGCTTCGTGTTCCCCACGGTAAAATATTGACTTTGGATTTTGTCCCGTCCAATTCCGAGAATATTGATTTTTTGCCTTTCTGGACCAAAAACAGAAGAAAACAGGCAACTGACACGGTGGCATCTTGTTAATAGGTTAGTAACAGAAAACATATAAAAACACCTCAAAGTGTAGACAAAGCAAAGCAAAGTAGATACTAAACAAGCATGGAACTTCAAAAATTAAAGATACGTTTCCGACGTATCAAGCATCCCCAAGCTTAACTCCTGCTCATTCTCTAGTAGGTAAGTGATAAAAAGAATAATTTTTGAGGTGACATGCACCATCAAAATCCAGATCAAACCATTTGCAAGCATTGAAAATTGGGATCAAAGTACTCTAAACACGAGAATGAAAGATGGAGTTCTAACAGTAAAACAAAGTAACTATGCATGCAACATGAAAGGCTACAAACAAAGATCATGAATAACATGCATTGAAAAACGTTTGTTTGTTTCACATACAGAAAACATAGCATAGTGGCATCCAGCTTGTCCCTCATGGAGTAGAAAATAGATGCATAGGGCACCTTCAAAGTTCATAAGAGTGACTAGATACAAATAGCACAAGAACAAGTAGTATCAACAATATGCATCAATCAATAAGTTTTGGGACAATGCACATAGAACTAAGAATGGCAACTATGCTCTCTTAAGTGGTGCCTAATGATAGAAGGTGAAGACTCAATATAATAGTGGAATAAAGACCCTTCATAAGGGAAACAGTGATTTCAAGTCACAAAAAGAGCTTCCAAAAATTATGGTACTTGTTAGATTTTAGCCCCCATTGCCCCTATCATAAGCATCTTGAAGTGATTAAGGTTAAATGAACAAACTATGGAGTATATGCTTGACAAATTATAAGTTGGCAATCTCATGTCCCTTGAATATGAGGGCCGCACCTCATGCTACTCAACTTTAGTCACCTGTAAATTCTTTTCATAGTAAGTACATGTGTATCATAGAGAACCGCCAATAGGGTACCCCTTGCACATGATACAGGAGCTATCCCATGATCAAAATGATAAGGCAAACAGACAATGAGCATCTCAGCAATCTTCTTATTTTACTATGGGAAAATGATGCTTTTTTCTATCTTTTCTCTTTTCAATAAGTATATTTTTTATAAGAAGAAAGCTTCATAGATGTCATTATGGTGATGCTGCAAGTTTCCACCATGATTAGTCATGGCTTAGGCTAGCGTCCCAGGAGTTTCTCTAACACACATACATAACTCCATGAACTTACAAGCTCCCCTTTCATTTCATACCGGCGACATCCATAGACAAAAGAGCATGATATCAACTGTGTACAAAGTACAAATGCAATGTTGAAAGCGTTCCCCATGACAGCACGGTTCTGCTAATTCCAACGTATAAGTGCAAGCTGTACAACATAGATGGCACAATGGTTCAAGTTTATTAGGGGCAAGAAAAATAAAGTGTGCCATCAAGTTTGTGAGAGCTTTAATCACTAATTTTTCAAATAACAAAATACTTTTTAATTGGAAGATAGATGAAAACAAGAATATACTTAGAATGGTGTAACACACCATGCATAGGAATTTATAGTGGACACTTTGGAATAACTTGGTTTCTTGGGAGTTGGATGCATGAGTAGAGCTTACTCATACAAGTGGAGGCTAGCAAAAGACTGGGAGCGACCAACTAAGAGAGCAATAATGGACATAATCATGCAGAGCGACAAAACATTACTAATCAAAGCATAAAGTGGTACTACAAGTCAAGGACTAAAAGATCATAGAGGATATGGTGACTTGTACATAGTCATAACATGGTGTGAGAATGTGCCAATTCAACCCAACCAAAGCATTAAAGGATAATACCACAATACTGTGCTTTTCTATGCTAAACAACGCATGATTCCTTCAAGGCACACTAAGCAATCTTAATTGTTTGGAACAAGTCATGCTACAGCAATAATCACTAAGCATAAAGTCAAAATAGCACCTAGCATGACATGATAAATTCTAAGTCACAGTCAAAGCAAGCTCCTCTTGTACTACTCAAGCAAGAACTTTCTACTCCTCTCCAACACCAATCAACTTATTTGAAACAACACAACGAGAATGGGGGTACAAACTACTTTATTCAAGCAAACTAAGCAAACTAAACGAAAACTAAGACGCTCCAAGAACAACACAACAATGCATGAAACAATAAAAACAAGTGTCTAGAAAGACCTTAGCTTTTTATTGATGAAGAAGGGGATGCCTTGGAAATCCCGAAGCTTTGACGCTTGTACCTCTTGAATATTTCCTTGGGTGACACGGGGTGGCATCCCCAAGCTTTAACTTTTGTCCATTCTTTATCTCATTACATCATTTTTTCGCTACACCTGAAAATTTTCCTTCATACAAAACTTACACAATCTTCATTAGCAACATTAGTGTACTCAAAAGATAATAGACCCTTGGGTTTAGGTTTAGAACAATAATACTTTCACTGAAAACAAAATCTAATTTAGTAATTCCCTTAAGAATCTCAATTTCCCAAAAAGAACCCAAAAAGGAAACAATGAGAAGCAAATGCAAATAATGGCAGAAATCTATCAAAACAGACCAGCAAGCAGAAACTGATTTTTTAGAAGACCTTCTGTTGCTCAAATAAAAAAGTGTTTAACTAACTAAAGTTAGCTAAGATACTGGGTCATTTATTCACAAAATATCATCTCAATCCTACTTACAGAGATTCCTCATGAATTTTTATGGTGGAGCACAAAAATCTGTTTCAGGACAGCAACTCCCCAAATCTTACTTTCCTCTCATTAGAGGTTATTTTTGGCACAAAAAGTGAACAAAAAGGATAAGGAGAGGTCATTACTGAAGTAATAACTTCCAAGACTCAAGAAAACTCTTGGGTTATCTCCCAACAAGTACTTTTCTTTAACGCCTTTAAGTTAGGCACAAGAAGCAAGAATCAAGTATTTTCAAATGAAAAAGCATTAACATCAGACCTTGCTTTCAAAGGAGGAGCAAAAAGAAACTTATATCTCCTCATATGGTAGTGTTTAATACCTTTCTTGAATGGAAATTCATATTTAATGGTGCCTTCTTTCATATCAATAATGGCACCAACAGTTCTAAGAAAAGGTCTTCCCAAAGTAATAGGACAAGAAGCATTGTATTCAACATCCAAAACATAGAAATCAACAGGGACATAAGCATTGTTAACCATGATAAGGACATCATTAATACTCCCCATGAGTTTCTTCTTAGCATTATCATTAAGTGGGACATCCAAATAACAATCTTCCAAAGGTGGCAAATCAAGCATTTCATAAATCTTTCTAGGCATAATAGAGACACTAGAACCAAGGTCACATGAAGCTTTGAGATCAAAGTCATTAACTTGCATATTAATAATGGGTTCCCAACTATCTTCTACTTCCCTAGGAATAGAGGCTTTGTGTTTCAACTTCTCTTCCTTAATTTTAATAAGAGCATCTGTAATGTGTTTGGTGAAAGCTACATGCATATCACTAGCATCAGGACTTCTAGCAAGCTTTTGTAGGAACATAATCACTTCAGAAATATTGCAACCATCAAGATCAAAATCAAACTTAGAATCGCTAGTAGTAGGCTCATTGGGTTTAGGCATTGTGGTAGGAGGAATAGGGACTTCTTGTGGTTTAGTGGCATCCATATTGGTGGTGGTGATAGTGCACACACTATTGTTTCTAGCAATTTCATCTTATCTTTCCCACTTAGCATGAAGTTGGGATAACAGTCTAACATTTTCATCAATAGTGACTTGTATGGCATGAGTAGCAGCAAAGGTACTTTCCAAAGTTCCAGGTTTAACAGCCATTTTATTAATCAAAGAGGACTGTGCTTCAGACAAAGAGGAAATATTTTTCTCAGCACACAATTTTTTTTACTGTAAACTAGAAATTTATCTATTCAAAATTCTCAAGATGATGACTAATATTTTTCAAGATAGCAAATTGTTCTTCCATAGTTTTAGTGAATATATTGTTTTGCTCATATTGCATTTGCATAAAAATTTTAGTGGATCTTTCAACTTCTAGAATCCTATCTTCACTAGGCATTCCAGATCTACCATGATAAGTATTGCCATTATTAGGAGGATAAGGCCTATAATTGTTGTTACTACCAAAATTATTCCTATAGGCATTGTCGTTAAAATTGTTGTTTCTAATGAAGTTCACATCAAATTTCTCTTCTTGAGAAACCAAAGAGGCTAAGGGAACATTATTAGGATCTAAAGGAGCTTTCTCATTAACAAGCATAGCCATGATAACATCAATCTTATCACTCAAAGAGGAGGTTTCTTCAACAGAAATTACCTTCTTACCATGTGGAGCTCTCTCAGTGTGCCATTCAGAATAATTAACCATCATATTATCAAGGAGTTTTGTTGCAGCACCCAAGGTGATGGTCATAAAGGTACCTCCAGCAGCTGAATCCAACAGGATTCTTGAAGAGAAGTTCAAACCTGCATAAAAAGTCTGGCTAATCATCCAAGCAGTAAGTCCATGAGTGGGACAATTCTTAACCAAAGATTTCATTCTTTCCCAAGCTTGAGCAACATGTTCATTATCAAGTTGTTTAAAATTCATAATATCACTTCTCATAGATATTATCTTAGCAGGAGCACTTTCCAATAAAAGCATCTTTGCACTTAATCCAAGAATCAATACTATTTCTAGGCAAGGATAGCAACCATTCTATAGATTTTCCTATCAAGGATAAAGGAAACAACTTGAGCTTAATAATATCTCCATCTACATCCTTATACTTTTTCATCTCACAAAGTTCAACAAAGTTATTGAGGTGGGCAGTAGCATCATCAGAACTAGCACCAGAAAATTGCTATCTCATTACAAGATTGAGCAAAAGCAGGCTTAATTTCATAAAAGGTAGCATCAGGAGCAGGTGGAGCAATAGGATTACTTAGGAAATCATTGTTGTTTGTGATAGTGAAGTCACACAACCTGGTGTTCACAGCAGAATTCATTTTGGCAAAAGTGGAGCAAGCCAACAGCAGCAACAACTAGAGCAGGAACTAATTTTTGTGTGTTTTTGATAAGAGAAAGAAAACCAAACTAAACTATTTTTTTTGGAGTTTTTGATAAAAAGAGGAAAACAAAACCAAGCAAAAGAAACTAAGAAAAACAAAAACAAAGTAAAGAGAAAGGTTGGGAAGGACTCCCCTTGTGAAGACGTCCTTAGCCTCCCCGGCAACGGCGCCAGAAAACTTGTTGATGGCGCATGGTAGCGCTTCGTTGGGAGACCCCAAGAGCAAGGTGTGATGAGCACAGCAGCAAGTCTTCCCTCAGTAAGAAACTGAGGTTATCGAACCAGTAGGAGGAAGGAAACATCTCAAAGGTGTTGCTAACAACTTGGAGACCTGCACAACACAAACTCAAGACTTTACCCCAACGAACAGTGAGGTTGTAAATCTCACCGGTTGCTGTAACAAAGTATTAACTATATGGTGTGGAAGGTAATAGTGGTTTGCAGCAAGTAAACAGTAACAACGGAAGATGTATCAATGGTAAAGATTGGACCGGGGTCCATAGTTCACTAGAGGTGTTATCCTTAGATAAACAAACATGGCATGCTTGGTAAACAAATTACAGCAGGGCAATTGACAGGACTGAGCAAGGCATAACAATGCAATACTAGACATTCATGATCCTATGAGATTCGATTGGGCAATACAACAAGATACATAGACCGCCATCCAACTGCATCTATGACTAGAAATCCACCTTCAGGTTATCATCCGAACCCCTCCAGTATTAAGTTGCAAGTAACAGATAACTGCTTTAAGCAAAGTGTGTAAGGTAAACAATCCACTTGTTCCATGAACAAGAGACCGTTGTTTTCTCCCTAGTGGCAACGGCACATCTACAACCTTAGAGATTTCTGTCACTTCCCTTAGATTAAATAGAGGCATGAACCCACTATCTAGCATAAATACCCCTCTTGGAGTCACTAGCATCTACTTGGCCAAGATAGCTACTAGAAATGGAGAGCATGCAAGATCACAAACAACATAGACATGATAGAATCAATAAGACAAAACCATTAATCAACCTGACATAGTAATCTCAATATCCATCGGATCCCCGCAAACACAACATGCATGATTACAAATAGATGACCTTGATCATGAACGGAGCTCACAAGATCTAAACATGGTAGCACAAAGGAGGAGATACAACCATCTAGCTACTACATGGACCCGTAGTCCAAGGTGGAACTACTCACACTTCATACCGGAGGTTGGCATCATGAAAAATAAGGCCTCCGGGATGATCTCCCCTCCGGCAGGGTGATGGGAAGAGCTTCAGATCCCCCCGATCTAGGGGCGATGGTGGCGGTGGCTACAGACGGTTTTGTGGAATATTGATCGGGTACTTAGGGTTTTGGCATCGGGGGGTCTTTATAGGTGAAGAGGCGAGGCGGCTGTGGTGGTCACACCCAGTGGCTAACCCTAGCCTGCTTGCCAGTGTGGCCCCCTAGTGCCTTCCCTCCGTATCATACTCTAGCTACGTGTTCCCCACGGTAAAATATTGACTTCGGCTTTTGTCCCATTCAATTCCGAGAATATTGATTTTCTGCCTTTCTGGAACCAAAAACAGAAGAAAACAGGCAACTGGCACTATGGCATCTTGTTGATAGGTTAGTACGAGAAAACATATAAAAACACCTCAAAGTATAGACAAAGCAAAGCAAAGTAGATACTAAACAAGCATGGAACATCAAAAATTATAGATACGTTTCCGACGTATCACCACATCTTATACTTTCATATGTGGAGGGAATTTCACCAGGTAAGTCCAATTATCTATGGCTCTGATCAGCCATGGCCAATTGGTCTTGTAGATGATGGATAACTCCCTTGCCAATTCTATTAATTTCTCCAGCTTCTATGTAGACAATACCAACATTATGCACCTTAGAGCCATCTGAATCTTGTCCTTCAATATGATAGAACTCAAGATTCTGATGTGCTCCTCCAATCAGTTTAGCACTAGGTAATGTCTGTTCCCTAGAGTATCAATCCTCCACCTTGTGAGTAGGCTGATTGCAGATGAAGAAGATCACATGCTTGGCACAAGCAGACTGTTGGTGTCCTAGATCCCCATAGTTTGTGCAGATATAGTCTTCATAGCAGTCTTTCCCTTTTGGCACCTCTTTTTATTTTCCCCCATTGTCCTTGGCATTTTCCCTACTATTCTTATTTTTCCTCATATTTCTATTCTGATTACTGTTCACTGCCATAGGTTGAGGGGGCACATCAGTAGCCATTACTATCTGTTGCTATCCTCCTTGTTGTTGCCCATGCGTGGGAATCTGCTGGACCCCTTGGATAGACACAAATCCTTGAGTCTGGGGGGTTGGACTTTGTGGAGGCAAAGTACTCAAGGCCTGGTGAGTAGCTGAACCAGTCGCCACAGGGGTTTGATGTTGCGGTGTCCAACCATGTTGTGGATTCATCCACTGGTTAGGGCCAATGAAAGGACCTGGAAAATGTTGTTGAAAGCTCCAGCGAGGGGGAAAATCATACCCAAAACCCATCTGCGGGGGAAATTATGTTGCAGCATTGGATGGGAGAATTGTTGTTGTTGTTGTTGTTGCCAATGTCCCCCTCCTATTGTTGAATCTGTTGTTGTTGTGGAGGGATCTCTGGTCTTCCCCTCGGAGCCTTTCCCCTTCCTCTTCCAGACATGACCGATCTTTCCAAAACTAAGCTAGGTAGCTCGATTAGCTGGTGAACATAACCACAGGACGACGGTGCAGGGTGGACGTCTGTAGGGGTTCGTAGCATGGAAAACAAAAAAATTCTACCGCATGAACACAAACAAGCCAAGATCTATCTACTAGATTGTAGCAACGAGTCGATTAGAGTACTCACCCTCAAAGATTCCAAAGTGGTTAACGAGACCATATTCTCATGGATGATGTAGTCGTACACTTGCCAATCTCAAGATCGCGTAGACGATCCTTCCGGCGCTGTGTTCCGGCAGCGCTTCCGCAGTCGATCACACGTTCGATACTCGATGAAGATCTTCCTCTCCCTTGTTCCAGCAGGCAGCGGAGGTTGTTGTTCTCTCCTCGCGATTCTGGCAGCACGATGACGCGGTGTCAGAAGTAGAGGGGAGATCCCGCAGGGCTTCGCCTAAGCCGGAGAGATTTATGGTGGAGTATTAGGGTTTCCCCTACAATCTATGTTTTAGAATATGGAGAGGTGGAGGTGGTCGGCGGAGGCTAGGGCGGCGGCGACTTGGTGCGGCAGCAGCGCAAGGCGGTGGCAACGCGGCGGCGGCGCTGGGCAGCCACGGCGGCGGTGTGGGGAGGGGTTGGTGTTGTGTGTCTTGGAGGGCACCCCTCCCCTCTATTTATGAGAGGGAGGGAATCTTCGGAGAGGAGAGTTTGAATCCTTCCCCAACTACTTCTCCTACTTGGCTTGTGGTGGAGGGAGAGAAGGATTCTTTCCTTCCTCCACCAGGATATATTGTCCTAGTTTGACTTTTCAAACTTGCCTTTTGACTTTCAATTTGGAGTTTAATTTCTTTCTTTCGAATGCCCAACCAAGTGACCCAGGACATGACGCAATCATTCCACTTAGTCATGACACATTCATGCACCCATCCCCTTTCGGTCATGTGAACCTTTTAGACCCTTCTAGATCATTCCGGTGAAAACACAGGAATCATTCCCAAACTCTGAAATTGGACTTTCCTTATATGAATCTTATTCTACGGACCATTCCGGATCTCCTTGTGATATCCTGGATCCCATCCGAGACTCTGAACAACATTCGGTCTCCCTACTTACATTCCATATCTACTAAACAACATCGAATCCTTAAGTGTGTCTCCCTATGGTTCATGAATTATGCAGACATGACCGAGACTCTTCTCCGATCAATAACCAATAGAGGAATCTGGAAATTCATATGGCTCCCACATATTTCTATGATTATTTTGCGATCGAATGAACCCCTTACATACTATATCAATGTCCCTTTGTCTTGCGATAGTTTACTTATCTGAGGTCTGATCGTCTGTATCTCTTCATACCTAGTTCAACCTCGTTACCGATAAGTACTCTTTTATCATTCCTATGATATGTGATCACTTGTGAGCTAGTCACATGCTTGCAAGCTAATTGGATGACATTCCACCGAGAGGGCCCAGAATATATCTATCCGTCATATGGATGGACAAATCCCACTCTTGATCCATGTGCCTCAACACATACTTTCCGAACACTCAATGCCACCTTTATAGCCACCCAGTTACGGTGTGGTGTTTGATGTCATCAAAGCATCCTTCCAGTGATGGTGATTAGCATGATCTCATGGTCGAAGGAATTAGGTTACTATGTATCAGAAAGCTTATAGCAAACAAACTATTGAAATGACTTGATCTTTATGCTACACTTATCTATAGGAGTATGTCCATCACACCATTATCCTAATGATATGATCTTGTTTTTAACAACATCTCAATGTTCATGACCCAGAAACCATGATCATCTATTAACCAACAAGCTAGTATGATAAATAGGCTTTACTAGGAACTCTAATTTAGTTTACAAATCACACAAATATTTATGTTTTTGGTTAATACTATTATAGCATAAATGTAAAGATTTATCATAAACACAAAGATATAATAATAAATACTCTTATTATTGCCTCTAGGGCATATCTCTAATAGTCTCCCACTTGCACTAGAGTCAACTAATCTAGATTACATGGTAATATACCGAACACCCATGGAGGTTTGGTGCTGGTCATGTTTTGCCCTCGGGAGAGGTTTAGTCAACGGATCTACCACATTCAGATCTAGGTGTACTTTGTAAATCTTTATGTCACCATCTTGGACATGCTCTCGAATAGCGTGAAAATGCAGCTTGATATACTTCAGCGGCTATGGAGCCCATGTTATCACAATAGATAGACATTGGGTCCATCGCACTGGTAACCACACCGAGCTCTGTAATGAACTCCTTCATCCATATCGCCTCTTGTGAAGCCTCCAAAGTAGCTATGTATTACGATTCAGTTGAAGATCTCGCCACAACACTTTTCTTTGCACTCCTCTGGCTTACTGCTGCACCATTCAAAGTAAATACGTATCCAGCTTGAGATTTAGAATCATCCGGATTAGTGTTCGGACTAGCATCGGTGTAACCATTAACAACAAGTTGTTGATCACCTCCATAAGAAAGAACCATATTCTTAGTTCTTCTCAAGTACTTAAGGATGTTTTTGACCGTTGTCCAATGATCCACTCTTGGATCACTTTGATATATGCATAGCATGGCATACATGATAGATCCTATGGCTGAGGCATAGGGAGTCTTACTCATTCTTTCTCTATCTTTTGTCGTAGCAGGACTTTGAGTTTTACTCAAGGTCGTATTGGGCAACATGGGCAAGAATCCTTTATTGCTATCTTCCATTCCAAACCTCTTTATAACTTTGTCCATATATGTACTCCGTGACAATGATATTAAGCGTCTCGATCTATCTCTATAAATATTTATGCCTAATATGTAAGCTGCTTCGCCAAGATCTTTCATCGAAAAACTATTATTCAAATAATCCTTCACACTATTAAGAAGGTCTACATCATTCCCAATCAACAATATGTCGTCCACATATAGTACTAGGAATGCTACAGAGCTCCTACTTACTTTCTTGTAAATACAAGCTTCTCCATAAGTTTGTATAAAACCAAAACTTTTGATTACCTTATCAAAACATTGATTCCGACTTTGGGATGCTTGCTTCAATCCATAAATGGATCGTTGAGGTTTTCATCCCTTGTTAGCATCTTTAGGATCGACAAAACCTTTGGGTTGTACCATATACAACTCTTCATCAATGTCTCCATTGAGGAACGTTGTTTTGACATCCATCTGCCATATCTCATAATCATAGTATGCAGCGATTGCTAACAAAATCCTCACAGACTTTAGCTTTGCTACCGGTGAGAAAGTCTCATCGTAGTCAACTCCTTGAATTTTTCGAAACCCTTTTGTGACAAGTCGAGCTTTATAGACAGTAACATTACCATCAACATCTGTTTTCTTCTTGAAAATCCATTTATTCTCGACAGCCTTCCGGCTATCCGGTAAGTCCACCAAAGTCCATACTTGGTTTTCGTACATGGATCCAATCTCGGATTTCATGGCTTCTTGCCATTTATTGGAATCTGGGCTCATCATCGCTTCCTCATATGTCACAGGGTCATCGTTGTTGTCCACCAACATGACACTCATAGCGGGATCATACCAATCGAGAGTGGTACGAGTTCTAGTTGACCTGCGAGGTTCTGTAGTAACTTCAACCGAAGTTTCATGATCAACATCATTAGCTTCCTCTCTTATTGGTGTAGGCGCCATAGGAACTACTTCCGGTGATGCGCTACTCTCAAATCCGAGAGAAGGTTCAAGAACCTCGTCGAGTTCTACTTTCCTTCCAGTCACTTCTTTCGAGAGAAACTCCTTCTCTAAAAAGGATCCATTCTTAGCAACAAAGATTTTGCCCTCAGATCTATGATAGAAGGTATACTCAATAGTTTCCCTCGGGTATCCTATGAAGACGCATTTTTCCGCTTTGGGTTCAACCTTGTCGGGCTGTAACTTCTTTACATAAGCTTCGCAACCCCAGACTTTAAGGAACAACAATTTAGGTTTCTTCCCAAACCATAATTCATATGATAGCGGTTGTTTCTAATGCATAACCCCAAAATGATAGCGGTAAATCTGTAAGTGACATCATAGAACGAACCATATCTAAGAGAGTTCGATTGCAACGTTCGGACTCACCATTATGTTGTGGTGTTCCCGGCGGTGTCAATTGTGAAAGTATTCCACATTTCTTCAAATCCTCGCCAAACTCGTAACTTAGATATTCACCTCCATGATTAGATTGTAGAAACTTAATCTTCTTGTTATGTTTATTCTCTACTTCACTTTGAAATTCCTTAAACTTCTCGAAAGTTTCGGACTTATGTTTCATGAAATAGATATACCCATATATACTCAAGTCATCCGTGAAAGTAAGAACATAACAATAACCACCGCGTGATGATACACTCATTGGGACACACACATCGGTATGTATGATTTCCAATAAGTCCACAGCTCGCTCCATCATACCAGAAAATGGAGTCTTAGTCATTTTACCCATTAGACATGCTTCACATCTTTCAAGTGATTCGAAATCAAGTGATTCAATAAGTCCATCAGAATGAAGTTTCTTCATTCACTTCACTCCAATGTGACCAAGACGATAGTGCCACATATAGGTCAGGTTATCGCTCAATTTCAAATGTTTGGCTTCAATGTTATTAATATGTGTATTACTACAATCGAGATTCAACAATAATAGACCATCTATGAAAGGTGCATGTGCATAAACATATTACTCATATAAATCGAACAACCATTATTCTCGGACTTAAACAAGTAACCGTCTCGCAATAAACATGATCCAGATATAATGTTCATGCTCAACACAGGCACCAAATAACAATTATTTAAGTATAAAACTAATCCCAATGGTAGATGAAGAGGTAGTGTGCCGACCACGATCACATCAACCTTTGATCCATTTCCAACGCGCATCGTCACCTTGTTCTTTGCTAGTTTCCATCTATTCTGCAGCACCTATTTCGAGTTACAAATATGACCAACCGAACCAGTATTAAATACCCAGGCACTACTACGAATACTAGTGAGATACACATCAATAACATGTATATCGTATATACCTTTGTTCTTGATATTGTCGTTCTTCAAATACGCCAAGTACTTAGGGAAATTCCGCTTCCAGTGACCTTCTCCCTTGCAGTAAAAGCACTCAATATCAGGCTTAGGCCTAGCCTTGGTCTTATTCGCCGGCGCGGTAACTTTCTTACCGCCCTTCTTGAAGTTTCCCTTTTTCTTAGACTTGCCTTGCTCCTTGAATTTGGTGTTCTTATTGACCATCAACACTTGGTGCTCTTTCTTGATCTCCCTTTCTGCAGACTTTAACATGGAGAAGAGTTCAGGAAACGACTTGTCCATGTTTTGCATATTGTAGTTCATCACAAAGTTCTTGTAACTTGGTGGTAGTGATTGGAGGACACGGTGAATCCCCAAAGCATTAGGAATCACTATATCCAAGCTTTGGAGCTTACTTGCGTGCCCAGACATCTTAAGCACATGCTCACTGACGGAGCTGCCCTCTTCCATCTTGAAGTTAAAGAACTTTTCAGAAGCCTCATAACTCTCATCTACCGCGTGAGCCTCAAATATCATTTTGAGTTCACGGACAATATCATGTGGGTCAAAGTTCTCAAACATTTTTTGAAGCTTCGATTCCAAACCATACAAGATAGTGCACTGAACTGTGGAGTAATGATTCTTTCGAGTGAGGAAAACATTCTTCACCTCATCGGTAGCATCAACTGCAGGTGGGTCACCCAGCGGTGCATCCAGCACATAGGTCAAATTACCAGCATTGAGGACAATCCTCAAATTATGGAACCAATCCGCCAAGTTGCTTCCATTGTTTTTTAACTTTTCTTTCTCTAGGAACGCATTAAAATTGATGGTAGGGGCCGCCATTGATCTACAACATATTTGCAATAGTTTAGACTAAGTTTATGACAAATTGAGTTCTAATTAATAACTAAATTAATCTAGGTGACCTCCCACTCAAAACAACATCCCTCACATTGTTCTAGTGATCGCACGAACCAAATCCACCACATCAAAACCGATCATCATGAGAGATGATGTAGCTTCAAAGGCGAACAATCAACATGTTCATCATATCTACTATATGACTCATGCTTTACCTTTCGGTGATCCGTATTCCGAGACCATGTCTGTACATGCTAGGCTCATCAAGATTTAACCTTAGTTTCCATATGAGCAAATCTAGCTTGTTCCCCTTATATACACTTGCAGAATCTAACACACCCGATCATCACGTGGTGCTTCGAAACAATGAGCTTTGGCAATGGTGCCTATTAAGGATGAACACTTTATAACTTGATATTTTGTGAGAGGGATCATCTTATAATGCTACCGTCGCGATCTAAGCAATACAGGATGCATGAAAGGATTACCATCACATGCAATTCAAAATATGTGATATGATATGGCCTTTCTTCTTGTGCCTTCGATCTCTATCTTCAATCACGAACATGATCTCCATCATCACCGGCGTGGCGTCAAGGTCAATGCCACCGCTCCATGGTTATCGTCCACCAGCATCAACTATTACAACTATTTCGAATAATAGATACGCAGGTCTTAACGAAATTAAAAGACAACCATAAGGCTCCTTCCGGATGCCGACTTACAATAAGGAACATTGCATACATCATATATAATCACAATCATGGCCACATCACATCACATCACACCCCTGCAAAACAAAGTTAGCCACCTCTAATTTTCTTTGCATGTTTTACGTGGTTTGGGGCTTTCAATAAGTGTCGTTCTAACTTACGAACAAGAACCACAACGTTGATACTAGTATTGTCAATCACCCGTTGTAAATTGAATCTTTACTATATTGGGAGAAACAGGCACCCGCAAAGCCACTTATGCAATACAAGTTGCATGTCAAGCATGGTGCAAGTCTCATGAACGATGTCATATAATGTTAGCCCGGGCCGCTTCATCCCACCATCCCGCAAGATGCAAAGTACACAAGAATCAATCGACAACAAAAGCATCAACGCCCACAATGACCATTGTGTTCTAATCATGCAACGGATCTATATATAGACACGACTCTGATACCACTATAGCGGTTCATGGCATGGAAAGCAAAAAAATTCTACCGCATGAACACAAACAAGCCAAGATCTATCTACTAGATTATAGCAACGAGTCGATTAGAGTACTCACCCTTGAAGATTCCAAAGCGGTAACGAGATCATATTCTCGTGGATGATGTAGTCGTACACTTTCTGATCTCAAGATCGCGTAGACGATGCTTCCGGCGCTGCGTTCCGGCAGTGCTTCCGTAGTCGATCACACGTTCGGTACTCGATGAATATCTTCCTCTCTCTTGTTCCAGCAGGCAGCGGAGGTTGTAGTTCTCTCCTCGCGATTCCAGCAGCACGATGGCGTGGTGTCAGAAGTAGAGGGGAGATCCTGCAGGGTTTCTCCTAAGCCGGAGCGAGTTACGGTGGAGCATTAGGGTTTCCTCGGAAATCTAGGTTTTAGAAGCCTAAGAGGTGGAGGTGGTCGGCGGTGGCTAGGGCAGCGGCGCTGGGCGGCGGCGGTGTGGGCAGGGGCTGGTGTTGTGTGTCTTGGAGGGCACCCCCTCCCCTCTATTTATGATAGGTAGGGCATCTTGGGAGAGGGGAGTTTGAATCCTTCCCCAACTCCTTCTCCTACTTGGCTTGTGGTGGAGGGAGAGAAGGATTCTTTCCTTCCTTCACCAGGATACATTGTCCCAGTTTGACTTTTCAAACTTGCCTTTTGACTTTCAATTTGGAGTTTAATTTCTTTCTTTGAAACGCCCAACCAAGTGATCTAGAACATAACGCAATCATTCCACTTAGTCATGACACATTCATGCACCCTTCCCCTTCCGGTTTGGTGAACCTTCTAGACACTTCTAGATCATTCTGGTGAAAACACCGGAATCATTCCCAAACTCCGGAATTGGACTTTCCTTATATGAATCTTATTCTCCGGACCATTCCGGATCTCCTCGTGATATCATGGATCCCATCCGAGACTCCAAACAACATTCGGTATCCCTACTTACATTCCATATCTACTAAACAACATCGAATCCTTAAGTGTGTCTCCCTACGGTTCATGAATTATGCAGACATGACCGAGACTCTTCTCCGATCAATAACCAATAGAGGAATCTGGAAATTCATATGGGTCCCACATATTTCTACGATTATTTTGCGATCAAATGAACCACTTACATACTATATCAATTTCCCTTTGTCTCGCGATAGTTTACTTATCTGAGGTCTGATCGTCTGTATCTCTGCATACCTAGTTCAACCTCGTTACCGATAAGTACTCTTTTATCGTTCCTGTGATATGTGATCCCTTGTGAGCTAGTCACATGCTTGCAAGCTAATTGGATTACATTCCACTAAGAGGGCCCATAATATATCTATTCGTCATATGGATGGACAAATCCCACTCTTGATCCATGTGCTTCAACACATACTTTCCGAACACTCAATGCCACCTTTATAGCCACCCAGTTATGATGTGGTGTTTGATGTCATCAAAGCATCCTTCCGGTGATGGTGATGTAACACCCTCAGAATCGACCCTATGCAAATTTTAGCGATTCCCGCCAAACCTACATAGAAACGATTCAAAGGTGCCCACCAGGCACTTTCGTGTGGGTGGAAAACGAAGTAATACCATTACACAATAGTCCACGATGGAACCCACAGAACAGATATATACAACAATGACTCAAAGAGTCAAGAATGTAGATATACAATACAAAGATCCAAATCACCTTTAAAATGATACAGCGTCCAAGTACGGACAAGATGCAAATTGAGCTAAGAGCCTTGAAGAATAGCCAATAGCGTCCACAACCCTGCCCAGGCCAAACCGGAAGGGTAACCCTGCTAACGACGTCGATATCAAAACCTGCTTAAACAAAAGGGGTGCCGACAAAGGCCAAAGGAAAAAAGAGGTCAAGATCTTGAGGCCATGAGCGGCGAGACTAGAATTCGGCGGTCCTCGCCTACATAGGTATGGTGGACTGAAGCGACAGCGGAGCATGCGCTTAACAACCTATAGAGACTCAATGTAACTAGCGGCTATCAGATAGGGATAAGGAAGACCTATTCGGATCCAACCTGATGCTAACACTAAACATACCCATCCTGGTGTTTCCCCCTCGAAACCAATCGAGGAAGTAAACCGAGGAACTCACACAGTTAGCAGTTTTATTCATTCCGTTATAGTTGCAGCAATTACTAGTCAGATATAGATAGTATGAGTCATCCTGATATAATAAGCAATGGGCAGTTTTAGTTAACCATTCCGTTGTAGTTGTAGTACTTACTAGTCAGATACATATAGCATGAGGCATCCCAAAACCCAGCAGTTGTTGGTACTTTTATTTATCCATTTTGTTGTAGTTGCAATACTTACTAGTCAGATACAATGGTAGCAGGTGACAACCCAAACCAGCAATTGTTGGCACTTTTATTTAGCCATTCCATTATAGTGAAGCTGATTACTAGTCATTATAAAGTCAAATTTATAGCACTACTTTAGTTATAGTTGTCTATGATCGAGATATTGTGCTCCAAGTCGTCCATAACCACGGACACGACTTTCAGAAAGTTTTACCTTGCAGGGGGCACAAATAGCAACACACGCACGATCAACCTCGGAAAAAACCAAATGAAAACCCAACGAGGCATCACGACAGAGCAATTGCAAGATTTATATAATATTTCACGGGCCACCCCACCAAGCTACCCGCTACGAAGAGCGCCAACTGTCGTGGTATTGCCGACGAGTACGCCATGGAGGGTTCCTCACAGTGCGTGTTTAGAGACGTGGGGGAAGGCGGATGGTTGACGGGTACGAGGTAACACAGCTTACCCAGGTTCAGATCCCACAACGGTGGAGGAATCCTACTCCTGCTATAAATCACTATAAGGGCAATATGCCGAGTTACAGGGATATGCTCGCTGTGCGAGATTGTGTGAATCGATGCCCTAAAGGCTCCCATAGGCCCGACTTATATAGTCGCCAGGTCCTAGGGTTACAGGAAAAAGTCCTAGCCGGACAGGTTACAGAGTCCTATACTGTCTATTACTAGTCTTGTGTATCTTGTACTCCAAGGCTCCGGGTACGTTGGTGACTCCACCGTAGCCTTCCTTTATCCGGCATGGGCCTCCCTTATGGATCCATCTAACTGGGCCGCCCAGCAGGCCATAGGCCATGCTACCGACTATGGGCCACCCGGGTTATCCGGATAAGTGACATGCTATAAGGATACCCATATAGCATATCCCCAACAGCCGGCTCCGAGACGGACCCAGAGGTTTGCGAGAACGGCTGTAAACGACTGGGAACCCGAAAGTGTGACTAGGCTTGTCGATACCGCGTAATCGTGTCGCGATCTAAAACAGTACAGGCGCTCCACGCGCAATCGTAAATAAAGCAGTAAAGCATGGCATAAGTACAGGATAGTAATAAAGCCCCAAACTAGTTTGTGGCTCCAAGAAATAATATATGACTCAAGCTCTGGCTAGGGGGATTCATGGTCCCACATGCGGATAGTGCGAATATTCAAAGAACAAGTATCAAGTACTCGGGGTCCTACGGGACACCAGTGGACGGTTAAAAACCAAATAACATCTATTGCCCACCTGTGCCTCTGCATTATTTACCTACTTCAATTTTAGTTATTAAACGGTAATTAAAGCCATGAATATCTCCAACATTAAACATGCGACGTTACTCCAACAACTGTGGAACATCGACGATGCGAAACAACACTACGCAAGTGACTGCGACTCGCAAATCCGACTATCTACCAAACAACAAGTAATAGGAGGTGTCCATGGCAATATAAGGGCTGCAAGGAAGTATAACAGGGTACGGAATCTATAGCATCACAACACAGATAGCAATAGATCAACAGGAGGAAGTAAAGACTAGAAATGTAAAATAGGTAGAAAGGGGGAGAATGCTCGCCTGAAAACATTGCCGAAGGTTCATCCGAAGATCGGCTCGACACTCGCATCAACTCATCGGCCTAATCCATGAAGAAGCAAAGCACTAGAAGAAACACCGGATACACTATTTAATACTACGGCAGAAGATCGGGCATGATGCATGTATGATGTATGACATGGCAAAGATGCGATGCAATTAGTCAATATTAAGAGGAACCGGGGCCCCGTCAATTAATTAGGTGGTTCATGTTGTTTAGATACCCCACAATTTAAATGTTGTCTTATCAAGGCAAAATATTTCACCAGTTCGCTACACAAATTTAAATGGAGCTGATATTAGACTAGAAAAGCCCGCATATGGTCTCCATATTTATGATGAGGTGAATCGGCATAAGACCCCCAAACCACACAAATATGTATGCAATCATAAATTATTAATGTGCAACAAGTAGATATAGCATTTATAAAATAGGGGCTCGGAAAGGGGTCACACATGGGTTCAGCGATCTTGGGGGCTCGGAGGGGGTTTGAGGATCCCCAGATCGGTCTTCGGACCTAGCTTCGGATCGGGCTTCGGGATCGGTCTTCGCATCCGTGGACCGGGGCTCTTGGCGTCTTTGGTTCCAGGAAGAAGGCCTTGACGTGTTGAGGGTTCGGGTCGAAGAGCTTCGAGTATGGCGACATCATCTTAAGGTTCCCTGTCGAAGTGCTTAAGGTTTCCGGTTTTGATGAAGACGACGGAGTTGGCCGGGTGTCGGAATCTCCGAACAGAACTGCACAATATTCACAGGGGAAAATCCCTCCCAGGTCACACCACCACTGCACAGTTTCGGGAGCAATCTCCACCAAACATAAGAGGAGGATGTGGCCATCTGCCACCAAGTACATCAGAATCTGAAACAAATAGATGATACATGGCATGTGCAAGGCTCGGTATGCACGTGAAGGACAGGAAGAACAAGGCTTCACTGGCAGGGACAAAGGACAGGAGGCTCGCGAGGGCACCATGGCGCGCTGGAGACGGCAGCCACGGAGGACACGACCTGCGGTGGGGGAGGACGCGCGGTGGTTGAGGCCAGCGAGGAGGGACCGACAGCGGTAGCGCTTGCGACGGATGCTGGCGGCCAGAAGCGGAGGCAGAGGAAGGACCTGGTGGTGGCGCCGGGGCGAGGCCGGGCTGCAGAGCGGCGCCCGCAGGGAACAGAGGCGGCAGTCGGCGCTTCTAGGAGCTCGTGGGAGAGAACCTAATGGCGGTGGCGGCAGGCGTGGTCGAGGTCCAGGGCGAGGAAGAGCTTGCGAGGGGCACATCACATGCGAAGGACGGCGGCCTGCAGCAGGGCTGGCGAGCAGAGGTGCTCGGGGACGGGCTAGGCAGCGTAGAGGCTTGCTGCGGGGCGAGAGGCTCGGTGGCGGGGAGCCTTTGACAACGCGGCCTCGAGAGTTGGGGAGAGGCGGCGGCGATGCGGGGATAGAAGCTGGCGGCGGTCGCGTGGGTTGGGGATGGAGGCGAGAGCGACATGGGGAGCGAGAGGGGCGGGTCCGCGGGGTGGGGCCAAGGAGGAGCGGGGTGGACGGACGAGTGCGAGACGGTGTGGGGGATTGGGGTGGGTCCGGGTGGAACCGGTCAAGCGGGCAGGTGGCTCGGACGACGTGGTCGGGTGCATGTGGGGTTGCCTGGTGCGGGAGCGTGGATGTGGTGTGAAGCCAGGGGTGGCGGCGACGGGGTGGAGGATTGTGGGGGTGTGGGGATTAGGGTTTCCAGGTGTGTATGGTTCTGGTTCGGGCTTGGGCTTGGGCTAGATTAGGTGGGGTTGTAGGTTGCTGGCTAGCTGGGCCTTTGGCCTGGCAGGCTGGCGGCCTCCCTCAGTTTTAAAACATTTTATTTTTAGTTTTACTTTTTAAACTTTTGTAAATATTTTTAGACAAATACGAGAGCGGATAAACTGTATAGATGAAATAGGTTTAGACAAAAATATTTTACGAGACAAAATATGCATGATGATGTCATGGTGATGCACATAATAAAAATACTAGCGATTTTCTAGTAGTGGTTTTACCCGGGGTGCTACAGGTGATTAGCATGATCTAATGGTCGAAGGAATTAGGTTACTATGTATCAGAAAGCTTATAGAAAATGAACTATTGAAATGACTTGATCTTTATGCTATGCTTATCTATAGGAGTATGTCCGTCACACCATTCTCCTAATGATATGATCTTGTTGCTAACAACATCTCAATGTTCATGACCCAGAAACCATGATCATCTATTAACCAACAAGCTAGTATTATAAATAGGATTTACTAGGGACTCTAATTTAGTTTGCAAATCACACACGTATTAATGTTTTCGGTTAATACTATTATAGCATGAATGTAAACATTTATCATAAACACAAAGATATAATAATAACTACTTTTATTATTGCCTCTAGGGCATATCTCCAACAAGGTCCACCGCCGAGAGTTGTGGGAGGGATAGCTTGTCTTTCCTGATCCAAGCCAGCTGCGGCTGGGAGACGGGAACCCTAGGAGACTCTTGGCAGAACTGGACCTCAAGTGATCCAACCACAAAAGTGTGCAATCCCCATCTGACGACATATTTTCCAAAGGCGCCACCAATTGCAGCTCTGAACTCAAACTCTGAACAGGCAGCTTTGTTCCCGCTACAACCCCCTGTAGGGTTTGCAACATAGAAAACAAAAAATTTCCTACGATGGGAACAACTATGTACCAAGATCTATCTACTAGATACAAACAACGGGCGGATGTATATCCGTAGAGAACATACCCTTGAAGACCGACAAATCTTAACGAGTCCAAACTCGTGGTTGATGTAGACGATCTCTTGCCGATCTCAAGATCGAGAGGAAGTCCTAGCGCCGCAAAACAGCAGCGCATCCGTGCTCGCACACACGTTCGAGGCACCGAGCAACCTCCGCCTCGCTCCAGATGCATGAAGCACAACTCTTTCTTGCCGAATAGCCACCGGGAACATGTATCTCGCTAGTCCGAGACCATGGGGAATAAATTCTAGAGGGGGAGAGAGATCCTTCACGAGGAGGTGTGAGTGAGAGAGAGGGAGGGGGCTCCTTTTATAGGGAGAGGGGGGCACCCAAGGGGCCATGCGCCCAGCCATGGGGCTTCCCCCACCTCTTCCACATTCATGTGGGTGGACACTCCACTCACTCAAATGCCTTTAAATTCCCTCCACTCAAAAAACCCACTCACATTTCCATTAAATTTCCACCAAATTTAATGCAAACTCTCATTAAATAAAACTCCTTTTATTTATTCAGAATTTTGTCAATTACTTTAATGACAAACATTCACATATAACCCCTTGCTAGTATTTCATTTCACATGCAGAAACACTTTCTGCAATTTCACCCGAGAACCCATTTCGGTATCTACTGAAATAAATTCCTGCGCTTGTTATTCTTTTCGGCATGAAACTTTTGCTCCAAATGGATGTCGGTGTCTCTTAAGTGTGTCACCCTACGGTTCGCTAATAATGCGGACATGATTGAGACCCCTCTCGGATCAATAATCATAAGCGGGATCTGGAGACCCATACTGACTCCCACACATTCAACGATGACTTTCTTGTGATCGTCGGAACCTTTTACGCTAGTATCTTAATCCCTTTGTTTCACGATATATTACATGTCCGAGATTCGATCATCGGTATCTCCATACCTAGTTTGATCTCGCATCGACATGCACTATTTTCTCGTTCGTGATATAACATTCTAGTGATCAAATCACTTGCTTGCAAGCTAACCAATGTGATATCACCGAGAGGGCCTGAGTATATCTATCCGTCATCGGGAAGAACAAATTCCACTCTCGATCCATGGGCCTCAACATAACACTTTATTAGTTACGAATCCATCTTTATAATCACCCATTACGGTGTGACGTTTGATGTTATCAAGAAACTCTTCCGGTGTTAGTGATTGACATGATCTCATGGTCTAAGGATTAGGATCACTTCGTAAGTTGTTATAGCAATATAAACTCAATGACTTTGATCATAATGCTATACTTCGGATGAATGTTCATCACACCATTACACTAATGTTGTGATCCCGTTATTAACAACATCCAATGTCCATGATCAGGAAACCTTGATCATCTTGTTAATCAACGAGATAGTTTATGAGAGAGGCATAACTAGGAACTTCCTTTTTGTTTATTAAACACACATGTATTAACGTTTCCGTATTAATACAATTATAGCATGTAAAATAAACATTTATCATAAACAAGGAATACGATAATAACCACTTTATTATTGCCTCTCGGGCATATTCCCTTCATTCTCCCACTTGCACTAGATACAATAATCTAGTTTGAAAACTTTGCGTATTGAACACCTATGGCTTTCTGGTGTTCCATATACACAATTGCAAGTGGTTAACATAATCTACGGATCTGACGCTTCAGGTCCGTGTGTATTTGCATGTCTTTGCGTCTTCACGCATCACTCATTCTCCAATGAGATGGCATTGTATAAATTTGGTCTTTTGGCTTTAGTTCCTTGGGGTTAAAACACGTCGATACTATTGTCGTACAATATATCTTTAGTGTTAGCCCGTTGCGAACCACACCTTAGTTTGATAACAAACTACTTGACACAAATTGTAGAGGTTCCAATATTTAATAAGATAGAGCCCCCTGTGTTTACAATGCTAGTCCCTGGATCAATAGCTAGCATCCACAGTTAAGATGTAATATCAAGAAACAAAGGTCATAATATAACTTTATAACCAGGAACAACATAATTTTATTACATCATACATAGCTCATTTGGATATTACATTACATTGCAGCGGAATATCTATAGTCATGGGTCCTTCATCTTCAAAAGTGTCACAGGCAGATGTTGGTTGTAGACTTTGTAATCCTAATCAATCAATCTTCTCTAAAACAATCAAACCTGCAACATTACAAGTTACAGCCACAAAGGTCAATACATTTGAATTGTATTGGCAAGTGATACTATGGTAGTATAGTGGAGTCTATCATCTATATGCATTTGGCTAAGTGGAGTTGGGGCTTGCATTGCTCAAAATAGATTTTTCTTATCATTTTGAAAATACTAAGTTTTTGTTTTGACAAAATCTTTTCCAAGGCTTCTCTCAATCAAAGATTGAAGATTTCAAACAACCCTTGTTCAAACCACAAGATTTTAACTTATAAATTGGAATGATGAGATTCTTGATTGCTTCCATGTCTTGATGCTCAAATTGTCCTTTACCAGGGACATGGCTAAGTACTTAGATTTTTACACTCTGCAGAGGTGGTGCACTTTCCCCACAAGACTTGGTTTCCCAAGACAAGATCTTTCAGAAGCTTTCCCTTAGACCAAAATGGACGCGCTCCAACCTATCAAACACTACCACCAACTGTCCATATGGCTAAGTTCTTGCAACCTATATGATCATGGCAGAGCCCATATTGCCAAGTGGTTGCACTTGAAGCTTCTCAACATTTGACATCTCAAATCTCTTTGTTCTGGTGGCCATCCACAAGTGAGATACACAAGGTTCACTACCCCGGCCTTGTGTAACCACTCAACCAAAAACCACCAAGCAATTACCATTCCACCCGGGTGATTCATTAACTTAGTTGTTTTATTAAACAAAAACACAAGTCCTCAGACTTAGTATATTTTTCCATAGTGTGAATATATATTCCACCCATGTTTTCTATTAGCTAGGCTAAGCTTGATAGTAGTAGGAATCTTAACTTAGGAAAAATCCTACTAAGGATTCATCTACTAGGTTTTCCTATAGCAAGGTTTATACTTAGCAAAATCCATGCAAGCTTTACTTAGAGAAAATCACTAATGCATAGTGAAAGTAATGGGACAAGGAGTATGAAGCATCACTTGCCTTTTTGGTAGAGTATAGGTTCACTCCTTGTCCTTGCAACACTCACACTCTTCAAGTCACTACAAATCAATCAAGCAAGGCACAAACTCAATCTACCAATCAAGCAAAACAACACATAAAATGACAAAGTCAAAGTAATGCATGCAAGCATGCCAAGCTTTGTTTTGTTTGAAAAAGTGGTTCCTAATGGGTCATAAACATTTGTAAACACCTAATGGTCATTTGGTAAAGTGGCAAAGTCATTTGCAAAAGGTTTCACCTCAAAAACCATTTTCAAAACAAGGTATCATTTTATGTGGTGTAGAAATATTTTTATTAAGGCATTAATCTCTAAGGTTCACCAATTTCATTTTCAACTCATAAAACTTGGTGTTTGGGGTAAGAGATTTTAAAACAAAACATTTTCCAAAGGTTTTCTTCCAAAATCATTTTTAATAAATAAACCACATTTCTATTTGACTAGAAATGGTTTTAAATCAAAGAATCATTATTTTGTTTCACCAAATACATTTTTGAGTCCACAAAGTGTTTCATATGGTCAGTAGGTTCAAATAAATCCAATTGCAAAAGATTTTAACCCCAAATTCATTTTTAAACAATTTTTACATCCTTAACAAGCATACAAATGTTTCTACAAAAACAAACACTCTAACAGATACTATTTGCTAAACCAAGGGCATGGTTGGCTAGGTCTTGTTCCACTGAATCCATTGATATAAAATTTGTAATTTTTGGACGTGTGGTTTGAAAGTTATGGATTTTTCAAATTGGAACATCAAATAGATCAATTTTGTTTTTATTAGAACAGACAGGGCCACGTGGCTTGCTCCTATTCGCCAGTACCGGTTCGCACGGATCGGTCGCTGTGGAGCGTTGGATTTAAATTAGATCGAGCGGCTCAGGATAAAACTTACCTCTTCGTCTAGATCTAATCCTAGCCAGTCAAAACGCATCCTCTGACACGTGCTTGCGAGATCTGGCGGCAGCAGTGGCGGTGGCGGCGAGCACTGTGGCATCCATAAAACCACTACTAGAAAATTGCGTTGAATTTGTGCATTGCATCATCACCATGCATTGTTTGCCAAAACTATTTTCGCAACACCCGCTTTGTTTTCTAAACGCCCTGGATTCAAACATCAACATCCGGTCGGAATATTTTGTTTTGCCCGATATCGGTTTGCAAAAGCTTTGTTTGAGATAAACAAAATTATTTATTATTTTAGCGGGGGCAGTCGAACGGCCAACTCGACAACGACCACGCCTGGAATAATAATCGGTCCCCCATCTAAATCCTAATCCCACCTAAAATTCTACCCAACCCATCCTCCACCTCACCCCAATCAATGGCCGCCACATCCACCCCTTTCCCCTGGCCTATCCTATCATGCCACATCACTAACCTCCCCTCTCTCCTCCACCACCACCCCCCCCCAAGAAGAATAAGACGCCTCCACGGCACGCTGAGGGGTGAGGTGGAGGGATGGGTTGGGTAGAATTTTAGGTGGGATTAGGATTTAGATGGGGCTGGCAGGGTGGACCGATTATTATTCCTGGGCGTGGTCGTTCGGGTCGAGTTGGCCCGTTCGACTGCCCCCGCTAAAATAATAAATAATTTTGTTTATCTCAAACAAAGCTTTTGCAAACCGATATCGGGCAAAACAAAATATTCCGGCGACCCGGATGTTGATGTTTGAATCCAGAGGGGGCGTTTTAGAAAACAAAACGGGTGTTGCGAAAATAGTTTTGGCAAACAATGCATGGTGATGACGATGCAATGCACAAATTCAACGCGATTTTCTAGTAGTGGTTTTGCGGGATGCCACAGAGCCGGTGATACAAGAAGCGAGAGGGGACGTGGTGTGGCTCACCAAGATCGCCGTGGCATGGGGATGCTCAACCTGCTCGCGTTGGTCGAAGGGGCGCACGGGTTCAGTCGGAATTCCTCGCCGGAGATGTGTCTGTCGACGGCCTCTCTGTTCATCGTCGCTGGCGAGAGCTGCAGATCACGAGAAGACGCGCGAATAGGGTCATTAGATGCGGGAGAGTTTGGCGACCATGCGTGTGTCATCTCGAGAGAGATGGGAGGACGGGACTTACGGGGAGAGGTCGTCGGAATGACGGCAGACGGTGGAGCTGTTCTGGCGGAGTCGTTGTTGAGCTTGCAGGGCGAGCGCGAGCGAGGGAAAAGTACTGGGAGGTGCAGAGGGTGTTGGTGAGCAAGATCGTGTGCTCAGGAGGTAGTGGGGCTGACGATGGTGGCCGGAATTCGAATGTGAGCTCGCCGGAGCCAGTGGGGGTTCGGAGATGATTCCGAGCAGCCTGGTGGCTCTCGAGGCGTGAGGTTTGGGGGGAATGGAAGAGAGGAAACGGCCGCTTAAGTGAGTGTGGTCAGGGGCGAGAATCACGCGGCATTGATGTGAATTTACCACGCGAATCAATTGGCAGAAACAGGAGAGAGAGGGAGGAAGAACAGGTCGCTGCGGTGAGGACGATGGCTAGCGAAGTGGGGCCGTTGCATCAGTGGGAAAAGGAGTGAGGGGGGATCCACCAGTCATTCACTGCATGGGTGTGGGTCTGAGTGAGAAAGAACGGTTCGCTGGGGGAGAGAGGTGGGCTGTTCTGTCAAGAAGGTAGTTGGGCTGGTTCGACTATTCTCACATTTTTTTCTGTCTGATTGATTTATCTTTTTCCATTTCTATTTACTGATTTGAATTTCAAAAAAATAATCCAATCAACCAAATCAATTCAAACAAACACCACACTTCACAACTTTTGAACTTGGTTCTGTTCAGTAGCATAATCCAAAATTCCATAATAAAATAATATTTTTATTCATTTTAGGATCCATTCATTATTTAATAAAATGGACCTTTTGTTTATTTAATCAAATAGGGTTTGATTTATTTAATAGAATCTTAATTTGAAATCCAAATACTTTCATAACCAAATCAGTAGGTTTTATTTGAAAGTAAAGAATACTTGGAAAACTTGTTTAAAACAAAATAACATTTTTGTTATAGGGTCCATTAATAATTAAATAAAATGGACCTTAGTTAATAATTCAAATAGGATTTGTTTATTTAAATCTTTTATTTTGGAATCTAAAATATTACCAAAACCATTCAGTAGGTTTTATTTGAGAAAACAAAATACTTGGAAAACTTATTTAAATTAAGTTTTAGTGTTTACTTTAAAAGGGAAAACTTTTATTTAAATAAAATTTGGATATCAAATCCTTATTATTTTAAACAAACCTTTACTCTTTTAATCAAAGCAAACCCTTTTGTTTCAAAATCTTGGCCAAGGTTTAATTTGGCTTTATAATCTTTATTTATAATCCTTCCTTTTCATTTAGAGGATCAAAACCTTTAATAAAAATATTTCAAAATAGTAGTAAAATATTTTTTATTTTTCTTTTATTAAATATTTATCTTTTTAATCCCTTTAGGATTTATTTGACCCAAATTGGTTTGAAGGTTTCCAACTGGATTCAAAAGTTTCTTCTAGCCCTGAAAATCAAAGTTTTATTTTATTCATTTGTTTTTCACATTACAAGATTTGGAAAATCTTGGGATGTGACACAAATTCCCTCCTTTGCTGCTACTATAGCAGTCATATACTTAGCCTTTTTGTTGTAGAATTCGTCACAATGTCTTAACTATGGATTTCATCCAAATCCATCATGGAATCTTCTTTCCATTACATTGTGCCACCCATAATTTAAATTGAGATAAACTTAATTTGTATCTTGTGACAAAACTAGTATCAATGTAATGTTTTACAATGAACTATTTGTAATTGTTTGTCACCTCTACACAAATATATTCTTAGTTCTTCCAAAAGATCATAAGAATTTCCTCACTATCGTCCAATGATCATTTTATGATTCATTCTGGTATATGCTCATAACACTTAGAGCATAGGACATATTTGGATGTGTACATATCATGGTATGATTGATCAAAACATTCTCGTGATTTCACTCATCAAGTGTCAAAGCACTTGAATCTTGTTTCACTTATCAAGTGTCGATACACTTGAATCTTGATTCAATTCCTTTCCATGCAACAAGAACTGTTTCTTGTCGTTTCTATATTGAACTCCTTCAATATCTCATATATGTACGCTTACATAACCATATTGGCGTCACAGTCTATCCACTATAGACATTCACGCTAAATATTCGGGTTTTGCCTAAGTATTTCATCAAAATGAAATTCTTAACCTTTGTCAATAAAAGATACATCATTTCTAATCAACAAGATGTCCTCCACATAATGTATTAGAAATATGTCTTAGCGCTCCCACTAAATTTCTTGCAAATGCAAGCATCTTCATCGTCTCCTGATGAAAAACTCCTTTTTCATCATGGTGAAGATTCCAACTCCGCGATGCTTACTTCAACCATTGAAGTTTGCATGCCTTTTTTAGCATCCTTTGAATTAACAAAACCCTTTGGATCGTGTCATGTACACGTCCTAGGTAACCATTCTATTAGAAGAACTTTGTTTTGTTTATTCATCTATAATATACCAAATTATATGTAGTGGTTGCTACTTTAATCCGTCCAGACTAAATATCGCTATGAAAGATCAAATCTTGTCATAGTCAACTCCTTGAACATTGTCATAAAATACTTTACGACATGTCGACTATTTCATAGATGTGAAATATCCATGTCTGTTTCTTTATAGATCCAAATACGACCGATAGGTTTTTACACCTTTCCGGAGGGTCTTCCAAGTTCAAAACTTGATTTATCGTGTATGGACTTATCACGGATTTTATGGCTTCAAGCCATTTGACGGAGTCAGGGCCCATCATCGCTTCTTTGTATGTGGTCGATTCATCATTGTCAAACAATAATGATTTACTCTCAAATCTCAACATTTGATTGTTTATCCGACCGACTTAGTTCAATAAGAACTTAGATCTCCGTGACCACAACCTTTGAGGCACATAATCTATGAGAATTATGGCAGCCTCCGGAATGATTTCCGGCGCTGCGCAACTCAGCACATTTAGATAAGGTTCGTTAACCTTATCAAAGTTCTATTGTCCTCCCACTTAACATTTATGGAAAAATTCTTCTTCAAGGAACTTCACGTTTCAAGTGACAAACCCTTTTGTCCTTGGTGTTATGGAGGAATAACCAATTCTTATTCAAAATAACCTACAAAGACATGCTCATCCGACTTCGGTTGTAAACATCTTACTTATGTTTAGCATACCAAAGTTTAAGAAATGACAACTTGGGTTTTACCCCAAACCATAACTTCCATGGTGTCATTTCAACGGATCAAGATGGAGCTCTTTTCAGTGTAAAAGCGGTAGTCTCTAAAGCTTTAATCCTTTTAAAACATAATGGCAGTTTTATAAATAACACCTTTGATCTAACCATGTCAAACAAGGTTTCATTACAAATCTCAAACACTCCATACTCCTATGGTGTTTCAGGAAATGTAAATCTAGGTGTTTTGCTAAACTTGCAACTCAAATAAATCCCTTTATGATAAATCACAATTCATTTATTTTTCTTGTTACACTTGTAACTCAAATAAATCCCTTATGATAAAATCATAAACCATTTATTTTCTTGTCACAATGATTTTCACTTCATCTTGAAAGTCTTTGAACATTTTCAAATATTTCACACTTCTTTCTCATTAAGTGAACATTCACTCAAATTTCCGGAGAAAGCATATGAAGTTGAAATCCATCGCTTACGACTATACATAATGGACTACATACATCGATATGTATAAATTCCAATAATTTAGTCGTTCGTTCTTCTTTGGCCTTTGAACGAAGTTTTTCCCAGGAAAGTCTCACAAGCGTCACTTGATCAAATCAAAGACTCCAAAAATCCATGAATATGGAGATTCTTCATGTTTTATTTCCAATATAATTTAAACGGCGATGTCACTTCGTAAGTGATCTTTCAATCATTTGTCTTGTGACATTTTAGCATTAGGCTTTATGGATGTGATTTCTCCAACTAGATTTGTAAATCATCCATCTTATATGGAATACGGTAATTATTTGAACAACCTTTGTTCTCATAATACCTGATTCAAATAACAATTATTAAAACAAATCTTGAAGTCAAGCTTTGATGTCAACGAGAAATACAAACAACGGTTTGTTTGTTTTCGATGAACATCATCACATATTCTCTTGCTAGTTACTTAGGCCATTGTGGTTCATGAATTGCTTTGTTCCGTATGAAATTTTATACCAACCAATTCGGTATCCAATACCCAAGAACCACATTGTTTAACAAGCAAAGAATACAACCATAACATGTATATCATCCATATACCTAAATTGGATATTTCCAATCTTTTCTTTTCTACCAAAATATATTTTATAGATTCTCTTTCAGCATTTCCTTTTTATTTTTAAAAGAATCTATCAACATCAAAAGTGGCGCCATATACATGACACATAGTCCAAAGCGTGTATATTCAAATAATAATACCTTTGGACTTGCACTTTGAAGTAGATCACCATCAAAATGATCGGTATTCTTTCAAAATCCATTCTTTAGTAATCTTTTAGTGTAGTAAACATTTTACATACATATTCTATTCACCCTTATCATGACGACTTTCATGATCAAGCTACTTTCTTATAAAGGCGAATCGTGAGTATAACATTAATTTCCAAAACCCCTTTGGATGATTAGGATGTCTAGCATCTCCAACCTTTGTAAATTCTCATCCAATATGATAACATATATTATACTCTATCATATTGCAACCAAAACATTGTTTCAGATATCATTATATCTACCACACATGATGATTTCTGAAATAATTCTTTCAGCTCCTAGATAATCTCGATATTTAAATCAAGAATCATGGAGGCAAACACGATACTTAAGATACTAACACTGGAATTGTTACTCTCGATTTAATACCAACTATTAAATTTCACGGAGTAAATAGAGTTTTCTGAAAGTTTGCAATAGGACTTTGAACTTTAGATTGACACTCCACACAAAACGATACCAGTTCGTAAAGTATATATCCAGAATCTTATAGTTCTATTATCTCAATTACAACTATGCATAAGGTGGTGAACGAATGCCAATGACTACAACAAATTATGCAAATTCACTTTGATTTAATTTATGATAAATTGAGTTATACTAATCCAAATTAGAAATGAACTCCCACTCAAAAACGACATCCCTCGTGTCTTTTTGGTGATTACATGAACCAAATCCACTACACCAAGTCCGATCATCACGTGAGTCGGTGTAGCTTCAAAGGCGAGCATCCATATGGTCATCATATCAAAACATATGACTCATGCTTAACCTTTCGGTCCGTGTTCCTAGGCCATGTCTGTACATGCTAGGATCACCAAGTAAGAACCTTAGTATTCGCGTGTGTAACTGTCTTACACCCGAGATATGCTCGTGGATTCAAGTAAACCCGATCATCACGTGATGCCTTGAAGCGACGAAACATTGTCGGTGCATACTTAAGGAAGAACACATTCTTATCTTGATATCTAAATGAGAGATCATCTTATTATGCTAATAAAACGCCAAATAAGCAATATAAGATGAAATCAAACATCACATGTTTATTAGTGGAATGATATGGTTCCCGCATATGATCTCTATCATGTGCACCGTGGTATGATCACTATCATACCTATATGTGTAAGTCCAAGGTCTATGGATATTACACGTTATGTGTGTTGTAAGAGTATCATCTCATACTTCTACTTACAACATCACCATATCATATCACTAGCCTAGCAACAATCTAAACTACACGCCTCTAATTTATCCATTGCAAATTTTACGTGGCTTAGGGCTTTCGAAGATAGAACCGTTCTTACCTATGAACATGAACCACAACGAGGATAACCAAATTGTTGACAACTCGTTGCAAATTAGATATTGACTATAGTAGGAGAGACAGACACCCGCTAGCCACTTATGCAAAACTAGTTGCATGTCAAGCGTGGAACAGGTCTCATGTGCGAGGACATGTAAAGTTTGTCCGGGCCGCTTCATCCCACTATGCCACCAATATCCAAAGTACAACTAAGAAGCAATAAAATGATCATCATCGCCCACATACTCATATGTGTACTACCCGTGCAAAGCATCTACGCATAGATCCGGCTCGATACCCTGTAGGGTTCGCAGATAGAAAACAAAAAATTTCCTACGATGGGAACAACTATGTACCAAGATCTATCTACTAGATACAAACAACAAGGATGTATATCCGTAGAGAACATACCCTTGAAGACCGACAAATCTTAACGAGTCCAAACTCGTGGTTGATGTAGACGATCTCTTGTTGATCTCAAGATCGAGAGGAAGTCCTAGCGCCAAGAAAAAAGAAGCGCATCCGTGCTCGCACACACGTTCGAGGCACCGAGAAACCTCCGCCTCCTCGCTCCAGCGATGCAGCGGAAGCACAACTCTTTCTTGCCGAATAGCCACCGGGAACATGTATCTCGCTAGTCCGAGACCATGGGGAATAAATTCTAGAGGGGGAGAGAGATCCTTCACGAGGAGGTGTGAGTGAGAGAGAGGGAGGGGGCTCCTTTTATAGGGAGAGGGGGGGCACCCAAGGGGCCATGCGCCCAGCCAGGGGGATGCCCCCACCTCTTCCACATTCATGTGGGTGGACACTCCACTCACTCAAATGCCTTTAAACTCCCTCCACTCAAAAAACCCACTCACATTTCCATTAAATTTCCACCAAATTTAATGCAAACTCTCATTAAATAAAACTTCTTTTATTTATTCAGAATTTTGTCAATTACTTTAATGACAAAAATTCACATATAACCCCTTGCTAGTATTTCATTTCACATGCAGAAACACTTTCTGCAATTTCACCCAAAACCCGCTTTAGATCTAGTGAAATAAATTCCTGCGCTTGTTATTCTTTTCGCATGAAACTTTTGCTCCAAATGGATGTCGGTGTCTCTTAAGTGTGTCACCCTACGGTTCGCGAATAATGCGGACATGATCGAGACCCTCTCGGATCAATAATCAAGCGGATCTGAGACCCATACTCACACATTCAACGATGACTTTCTTGTGATCGGGAACCTTTTACGCTAGTATCTTAATCCCTTTGTTTCACGATATATTACATGTCCGAGATTCGATCATCGGTATCTCCATACCTAGTTTGATCTCGCATCGACATGCACTCTTTCTCGTTCCGTGATATAACATTCTAGTGATCAAATCACTTGCTTGCAAGCTAACCAATGTGATATCACCGAGAGGGCCCAAAGTATATCTATCCATCATCGGGATGAACAAATTCCACTCTCGATCCATGGGCCTCAACATAACACTTTATTAGTTCTGAATCCATCTTTATAATCACCCTGTTACGGTGTGATGTTTGATGTTATCAAGAAACTCTTCCGGTGTTAGTGATTGACATGATCTCATGGTCTAAGGATTAGGATCACTTCGTAAGTTGTTATAGCAATATAAACTCAATGACTTTGATCGTAATGCTATACTCCGGATGAATGTTCATCACACTATTACACTAATGTTGTGATCCCGTTATTAACAACATCCAATGTCCATGATCAGGAAACCTTGATCATCTTGTTAATCAACGAGATAGATAGTTTATGAGAGAGGCATAACTAGGAACTTCCTTTTTGTTTATTAAACACACATGTATTAACGTTTCCGTATTAATACAATTATAGCATGTAAAATAAACATTTATCATAAACAAGGAATACGATAATAACCACTTTATTATTGCCTCTCGGGCATATTCCCTTCACCCCCAACTTCGTCTCTTTGATCAGCATCCACCCTCTGTGGCCGGGGCTTGACGATCTGTGGCGGCGTGGGCGGACTTGCAGCAGCGGCTAACCCTGATTCGTCTGCAGCAGTTGCCTCGAGAAGTCCTCTCTATGGAAAACCTCCATCCCCTCCATCCCCCCTCTCCATGTAAAACCTCCTTGTGACCTGGGCCGACCTCAACAAGTTCGCCCTCGCCACGTATCCCCCTTCCCCTGCCCCGCCGGACGCCGGTGAATCGTCGGAGGGGAACATGGACATGGGAGAGTTGGTGCTGAGCGAGGCGGAGGCGGCAGAGCGGGCCGTGGAGGCGGCGGAGGGCGAAGTCGACAACGCCGATTCCGCGCACTACGTCCTGGAGAAGTACGTCCACGGGTTGTACACGACCTTTAAGGCTAGGGAGGATGCCGGTCGGCGACCCACCGAGCAGCTCCGACTGGAGGCTGAGGAGGTGGCGAGAGAGACGGAGGCAGCCGTCGAGGACCGCGACGAGCGGGAAGCGCAACAATCGCTGGCGGCCGAGGAGACCTCCTGGCTTGCCACCGAAGCCATGATGGAGGGGGAGCGGCAGCGGCAGGACGCGCATAAGACGGTGGAGGCCGCGGCCTTGGGCAGCATCTTGTCCAAGGCCGCCGCCAAACGGTGCGAGCTGGCCGAGGCGATCAAGCGGGAGGTGATGGCGAAGGCCGTGGCCTAGGCCAAGAACGCCGCCGTCCAATGGAAGAACCTAATGGATGTGCGTGCGGCAGGAGGTGCTGGAGGACGCAGCCACCTTGCGTGCTGCGGTGGTGGCGGCAGCCCAACGGTAGGTGCTCCTGGCAGCGGCCAACCGGGAGGCACGAGCGGCGCGCAACCACACAAACGCAACGACGGCAAGACTGAGGGAGGTGGAGACCCTGGCGCGCCACCACCAGAGACAGACAACAAAGGCCAAGACCGCTGCCTTGGCGGCTCGGCGGGCGCAAGCGGCCAAGGACGAAACCTCCGGCCAGGATAAGGCCTCCGGCGGCCAGGACGTGACCAATGCTTAGTTAAGTTATTTAGTTAGTCTAATTAATATGGCACTAGTAATTTTGGATCGTATGTGCCCAAAATCACCGTGCCGTCCTCCACACATACCGCGGTAGGCCACCACCAGAACCCTTATCGAACATGCTATGAACCGACCAAGATCAACCTCAGCTCGAACTAAACAAGTGACGGCGGGTCATCGAGCCATCCACCTCATTTTGAGTAAACTACAATTACTTCTTTCGTCTTAAAATAACTGACTTAAATTTGTCTAAATATATAATACTACTAATTCTCATATTTTTTATATATATCTTGCAGAGTTTTGCCTCGACGTGTGATTGGGTCTGCATTAGCTTCTTTCGGACGTATCACTTAGTTTGGATAGTATATCAAGAATTTTAAGTCATTGTGAATTTGTCGTCTCAAATTTAACATATCTTGCAAAAATTCAACCTATTTCACCACACGTCCAAATCCAATGCTTTCATTTTCTTTCCACATCCGTCGGCAACTCTTTGATATCCCTGCTTTCTAAGGCGGCCACAGAGTTGTACGAATCAAGTACTCTTCCCGTTATAAGATGAGTTCAGAAAAAAGCTGGAAGAGAACTTGTTCGAACGGGATTCTTTAGAGCAAAGATGCATTTGCGAATAAAGGTCCATGGATCTTACAGTTCTCGCATATATTCTCTCGTTCACCTCTCTGCTTTTTAAGGAGGCTTTTCAACAAGAGGAGAAAAACAAAGGGGGGCTGCACGTGTCGGCCTCATGAAAAGAAAATCGAGGCCACCGTATTAGGCATCTCCTATCCAGTGCATGTTTTGATGCTTCCAGGCCACCATTTCAAGTGGCCCTTTCTGTCCGCTCGGTCTTTCCACCATTTTAAATGAGACTTACTGTCCGGCCTCTATCAATCACAAGTCTTCTTACTCTACAATAAAAGATAAAGAAAAACTAAAAAATATCACAACAAGGAACACGGATTTAATGTGAAAAAAACTCTCCAATAAAAAAGGAAAAAAACATAGGCGCTAGCCAACAAAATTTTATTATAATGGAAAGTGGTTTACACAATGCCGAAGATTTCACAGATACGACTTATGCTAGCTTATAAGAGATATATAGTGATGGTAACCTATGTCTAATACATCTGGATCATACTTCAACAGAATGTTGTCACACGTGCTAGCTAAGTCGGTTTTAGAAACGTTCTACGGGACTAAAGAGTTTTTCTAGTAGCAGGGAGGAATGCACTTCATACTAGGTTTATGGTGGACTCCTGATGAAATAACCACGTGAAGCTGACCTTCACTTTTCAAAGACAGGCGCAAGCCGAGAATTTGTAGCCTTCCCGGTTGACTTAACTTAAGTTCTTGCCATGACCCAATATGAGGATCAATATGTTTAGATGATAATCTGCGATTCTGTCACAACGCAAATAAGAAACATAACGATGAAACACTTGGAGTGTATCTATTAGCATGTTATCATACAAATCATTAAAATTTAAGCAACAACCATCACAATGGAGTGTATCTTAGATATTGTTTCTTAGAGCAAGTATAATAGGGTACGGTAGCAGGCTATAAGAGATAAAATATAATTGGGATAAAATAGAGGAGAGAGAAAAAGAGAGAGAACATAAACGGGTTGTAAGTTAAGAGTTAGCTCTAGCACTTGCTCATATACACTTTATGGGAGTAAAATATGGGCCACATATTGATTAAGTAATAAATTTTTATAGCTAACTATTGCATGTATGACTATAGAGGTGACTATAGATGATGTGCCACTTTTTTTTATAGCCAACAACATTGCTATATTATCGAACTTGCTCTTAGGAAGGTGTATTTAATGATTTTAGTTTCATGCATGTGTATGATTGATCTAGCCAAATTTCTTTTATCTATGATAACGTGCATTTATATATTAGCTACTCCATCTGTTTCAGCTTACAAGTCTTGTGCGTATACGTAGATCGTCAATTTAATCAATAAAATATGAATTATATATTACAAAAATTATACCACTAAAGTTTCTAATGTTATAATTTTTGTGCTATAAAATTTATATTTTAGTGGTCAAATTGATAACCTAGATATATTCATAATACTTGTAAACCGAATTTGAGGGAGTAGAACAACCATCTCTTTCTTTATTAAATGACATTCTATATAAATACCTAAAGATATAGTGCTAAAAAACACCTATTATGAAAGATCTTATACGTCCTTACATAACATAGTGTAACAGAAGCAAATTCATATTGCGAATGGTATGTCTGAAGTACACTATTGAATATTAGTGTTTGACGGACCTTAGCCATCAATAAAAGGATATCGTGGTTGCGGTTAGTGCAATTGTTAATGGAGATCACTTTATCACAACAATCAGATGCATTCAAATGGGAGATTGCATACTTCTAGCTCCTTTTCCATAAAAATGTATGCACTAATGTTGCTACTTTTGAAAGTACTCAACGCGTTTAAAAATATAAAATGTTTTAGGTTTGTGAAACAAATATATCTAAACATTTTTAATATATAGATTTAAATAAATCTATACACTAAAAGATGTCTAAATATATTAGCTTCATAAACCTAAAATATCTCACGAACACTAGCTTAAAAGGAAAAGAACACACGATTGTTTTGCAAGAAAATCTGCAAGCCTAGTACTAGTAGCAATCCAAAAGTGGAAGTTATCCAGGCGTTTTTGCAAGCTTAACGTCAATACAGGAATAAAATATGGGTCTCGTAGGGTTTGAATAGGAATAAGAACAGGTCGAACAATTACCAACCAAAACTCTTAATCCGAGCCATCAATTTGCGATCGGAGGGCTCTCCATGGCCACCCCCTTCTGTTTTTCCCTGTCAATTTGCATCTCCTTCTCGTACTTGTTTTTGCCTTGTCCTCCTTTCCTCTCCATAGCGGCACATATTCCGCAAGAAAAAAAAGGAGAGAGAGAGAGAGAGTAGCAGAGAAGCCACCACCGGAGTACTCCCTCTGCTGCCCCTATTTCTTCTGCCCTCGCGCCGCCGCCTCCTCTCCTCCTCCCCTCGCCTCGCCTTCCATCGCTTCCCCACTCCCAGGTCAGTACCGCACCCACGAGGAGTTTCCGGAAGCTTCCGGAACCCTACCCTACCCCGGAGGCGGAAGCCTCTTGTATTCGTCAGCATCGTCGTTTCTTTTTCTTTCCCGTGTTCGGTGTCGGCTCAAAATCGATTATTTGAGGTCGCTAACTAGCTGCAAAACCTCATCTCTTTTCTTTTAAAAAAGTATTTTCAGTTGCGATTAGTGTATGCTGCTCTTACAATTCGAATCAGTGTCTTGCCACGTTCTCGTAATCAATACTACGGTGGTTCATTCGCAAAAATAAAATAAAAATTACTAGGGTGGTTGTGGCCGAGCCTCGCTGAGCATGGTTACTTAGTTCCCATCAAATTTTATGTCTGTCATAATGGTACACGCTTGTTATGCGTGTTCTGTCTCATTTTGTGGTGTTCATTGTTACCTGCATTTCTTGTGCATGTGTGATTTTGGCTATTACCCTATTTGATTTAGCATGTTATACTGCCAAGTTTCCTGCATAAATTCCCTGTACACCTCCTTTGCGTACTCATTGTTGCTTCGTGTCTTGGTGGACTTCCTTTGGTTCAGAGGCTGGGAACTTCTAAGAGGAACAGGATCCATGGAGGGTGGAGACGCAAGAAATGGTTCGACTGGGACATCACAGACAAAGGGAAGTGGGGTTGATGGCCTCGCCAAGACGCTGCCTCCTTGCTGTGTCAAGGCAAGGGCCGCGGCACCTGAATCTGAGGCCAAGTGCCATGCCACTGTGGTGTCGGGATGGTTCAGCGAACCCCGCTCACGATGTGGTAATGTCCAGCTTCGTGCTAAATTGCATCATCCTTTTCTTCTCCTACTCGCCAACAGAAATACTTGTAAAACGATGTGGTAATGTCCAGTTTTCTTATCTTTGATTGCTTCATATGCAGGTAAAACGAACAAAGTGCAGTACTACAATAACCCAATGTGGCCAGGTATTTCCCTCAACGGTGCCTTTTTTTGCTTGATGGACATACTTGTAAATAGAATAATCCACCATAGGAATGTATATGTTAAGTTTTGTCCATCTGTTTATGCGAACAAAAATAACATGTTTACCACAAGCATGAGTTTTGTTCTTGTTCTTCATTTTTTGTACCAATGGCACTGTCTGCTTCCTTTCTATGCTGAAGGGGGAAGTGTTGTTGTTGTAATTTGTCCTCTTGTTTTCATCAACTAACTAGACAACATATGTAATCCCAGTGCTAATTGTTGCTTTATCCTTGGCAATGGTAGTACTAATTTTAGTTTCCCCAAAAGAAAACTCCGTGTTTTTATTCTGTTCTGTGATTAATTTTTGTTTAAACACTGATCATCTATGTGATCCCTAACGGTGTTTTGTTCACAAAGATACTAGTTCTCTTGTTAATATGCCCTTCAAGCTTATTTCTAATTGCTCTCTAACGTCGTGTTTCCTGTGTCTCTCTTGGTACTAGTTCAGTCTTGACCTCCATATCATGTCTAATTTATGTGCCAATGCCGGATCATAGGTGTGTTGGTTATAATCCGGAATCTGGACTCCTTGTCCCTAAATATGTTTAGTTGTTTCTGCAAAGATACATTTTATCTTATGTTCTATGATCTTCTAGCACATTGAAATTTCCAATTGCTCTGTACCATCTCACGTCTCATTTTTTGTTGGCAATTTATGTGTGATATCCACTTCTTCCTCATAATCATGTGATTTTATTCTTCCTATTCAGGAGAGGCCCATTCCTTGAAAGTGGAAAAGATCCTGTACCAGGGGAAGTCGCCATACCAAGAAGTCTTGATTTTTGAGGTTATCTTCATCTATTGACAGCTAGAGAGGAAATTATGTTTTCCAAATATTGTGTAACATGGTAATTTTTTTGTGCAGTCGTTAACCTATGGGAAAGTCCTTGTGCTTGATGGTATTGTCCAATTGACTGATAAGGACGAATGTGCGTACCAGGAAATGATTACTCATCTCCCACTTTGCTCAATTCCTTCCCCTAAAAAGGTAATCTTATGACCTGTGTTCTTCCTTATACAGTGAGCTATATGAATCCTTGTCATGTCATCTAATGATTGAAATTGCGTTGAGGATATTCTGCTGCAATATAGCAGCAGATGGACATTTTCCTTGTCTGCATTTCCAATGTTGGACTCTGGTCACTTATGTTCTTAGAAACTACTGGCAGGTTTTGGTTATTGGAGGTGGTGATGGTGGTGTACTTCGAGAGATAGCCAGACATGGTTCAGTGGATTCTATTGATATATGTGAAATTGATCAGCTAGTTATTGATGTAAAGTCCCTCTTGACCTTTATGGACAAATGTAAATCATGTGAGTGATTTTTTCTGACATGCCTCTTACAATGCAGGTTTGTAAAGATTTCTTCCCAGATTTATCTATTGGATTTAAAGATCCCCGTGTTCGACTTCATGTTGGTGATGGTATGTTAATAAACACATGAGGCAATAGTACAACATTACTTGCTGTTAAACTGCTGAAATTCCTATTTGCGACATTCAGGTGCAGCCTCTAGTTCTTGATTTTGTAAATTTCATAGTGAAATTGTTTTCCTTCCAGCTGTGGAGTTCCTACGAAATTCTCCTGAAGGGAAATATGATGCTATTATTGTTGATTCATCAGATCCTATAGGTCAGCTTATGGGACTAGGCATATCTTCTTTTCTGACGAGTTGTCTTGGAAAGCATGACTATTTATCTTTGCTGTTGCTCTTCTTACACTCTCCCATTGGCATTTTCTATGTTAGGGCCTGCTCAGGAACTTGTAGAGAAGCCATTTTTTGAGACCATTGCTAGAGCTCTGAGACCTGGTGGTGTTCTTTGTAATCAAGCTGAGAGTATGTGGTTGCATACACATCTCATTCAGGACATGCTCTCGATCTGCCGTGAGACTTTCAAGGGTTCTGTCCACTATGCATGGACAAGTGTCCCAACATATCCTAGGTTTGCACCATTTTTCATCTACTCCCTTAACTTTATCCTTCAGTTTCTATGCAACCTATTCTAAGGTCCTTACTTAGGTTAATATTGCATTTTACAAGCTACTGGACGTTCTGTTCTGACTTCTGAGTTTAAAAATACTTATCAATCTATGTATTTCACTGTCTACTTAAGATTCTTTTGACACTGCTATGTAAATTAATGTATTTGTAAAAAAAGAAACAAAAGTTGTTGTATAATTATAATTATACATGTGATTTTTCTAATTTTGGTTTCGTCATAGTGCTTTTAGGTCAATTTTTCATTATTTTGGATCATAATAAAAGCATATGTCATCTCTGTATATATGTTGTATGCAATTTTTCATATTTATGTTTTGATAGACTTTTATCTCATAGCAACAGCCAAGTGCATGACGTGCTAAATTTAGCATGCACTGATTAATATGCACCAAGCCTTTTTATTTGGTTGTAAAGTGGTTGATGCCATGCGTAGTCACAGCAGCTTGCCCATATTCTATATAAGGTCAGATATATAAAGTGCATGAAATAATAAAACTTCTATTACTGAAATCATTACGAAAGACAACATATATGGGTGTGATTGGTTGTGTTTCCTTGCCTTTTCTTTTGTTCATTCATGGCAGCGATGCAACTTATTGTGCTATTCCTAGTTGATTGATGCACATACAATGCACTCGGATTAAGCTTGCTCCAAACACATTCTTCTTTCCTTTTTTGCATCTCAGCGAAATGAGTTTAGTAGTGTGGTAGCATAGGTTCTAATCGTGAACTACCTTTCTGATTTTAATTTTATCCTCATGAGATGTCACTATTGTTGGCAGCTAACTGGTTGCAGCGCTGGGCAATCAATCATAGGATATTTCAGATGTAGCTCAACTGATGCAAGGAATCAGTCTTATTCTGACAGAACATTAGTGAGCAAATATTCCCAAACATTGTAAATACATTTTACCTGGCCATGTCATGATAGCTGGCTGATGTGGGACAGCGATATTTTACAATAGTGACCAGTTGCAACCTATATGGACAAATATTAAGGAATGTGGTTTGGGTTAAAATAACCGGGTTAGCTAGTTTTTAATACAGGTAGCTTAGCTTAACAAAATTGTATTTGTCAATTAACTTGATTAGATAAAGTATCTGCTTGATACTGTGGTTGCTCAAACCCCTAGTGCTGCAGGTTATGAGAAACAAATGGTGCTTGCTTGCAGCTCTAGATGAAATATTTGAAATGCTATATGTTGCTCTTTTTGAAATTTACTTGTAACACAACATTTTCTTGATTTGCAGTGGCGCAATTGGGTTTTTGCTATGTGCCAAAGAGGGTCCACCAGTCAACTTCCTGACACCCATAAATCCAATTGAAAAACTAGAAGGCGCTATGAAAGCTGGGAGGGATATCAGATTTTATAATACAGAGGTTTGTTCTATTTTTGAAGTTACCTAAGAATCTTGTTCTGCCAAGTTTACGTTATACTGTAATGCTTTGTCAAATGTACTCCTAATAATGCACACCTCTGTATAGCAGAAAAATGCTGTTCCTTCTCAATAAACACTCTACTCCAACCCATATTTGAGATATCTTGCATTTTGATTCTCATATCATCCGATAACTGAGCACTCTGATCATGATTTTGGCTGTTGACTAGATGCATAGGGCAGCGTTTGTTCTTCCAACCTTTGCAAAGAGAGAGCTAGAAGAATACTGTGGCTCTGGTAAAAGGGTAAGTTTCTATGGCCCCTGATAAGTGAAAAATCTGCCATTGTGATCTGTGCCTGTCTTTCCTTAGTGTGTTTTCATAATTAGGACAACTTTTTGTAAGCAACTTTTACCTGTTCCACCTGCTCTCTCCAAAACCCTGATAAGTTACAACTCTACTTTTCTGATGCTTACCTGTCTTGTATTTAGCATGGTTCCTTAACTTCGGAGAGTTTTTCTTGAAAGCAACCTTTACTTTCTCCCATCTGAGTTCTGAGATAACCTGACTTGTCTGGTTATACCTTTACCTGCTAATCCGATCAGAGCAAACAGTCTACACAATTGATTAGTCTCCATATTTCCATTTTTTATTACTTTTCAGGCTTTTGTTAACTGCTGCAACATATAATATATTTATCTTAGTACTTTGAATATTTATGTATGTCAAGTTGGCAACGATTGGTTTCTAAGCAAGGAGTCTAGGAATTTAAAATGGGCTGTTAAAATCTACTGAGATAGACGCACCAAGGCATGGTTTCTATGTTCAAAAACCTCTTTTCAAGTAAAATTACTATATTCTGTGGTGCCCATATCTGCTAGAAACCTGGAATTAGTTTTGTACCATATCTAGCCTGGTTCTTCCTATGCCAAACTGTGAACTGTCAAAATGCTCAGCTGGAGATTGTTTGTGTATCATCACAGGCACAACAAGTGGAAACATCAGCAGAACCAGCAAAGATAGCCATCATGCCACACGGTGAAATTCTTACTGCTTCTTAGATGGGTCTGGGACTTCTTTGCCTATTACGAGGCATAAGAAACGATTCCTCTCCTGTAATATCCATGTCGGACATCAAGTACTAGTACTTATGGGATATAGTAGCAACAGTATTATGGTGTGTGGGATGTGGGTTCGTGCCATAGATATGATGGGCAAGATTGTTGGCTTGGATTCTGGCAACAAATAAACTAGAAAACATTGTGTGATTATTGTAACACGCTGCTTATTTGTTAGCACTGGCACTAAAGCATGGATAGGCACTTTGGGTGTATTTGGTTCTTCTTCAAGCTGACCGTACGTCGCTGCTTATTCTGTATTGATTAAGGGCTTGTTTAATTCATAGGAATTACATAGGAATTTTGTAGGATTTGAATCCTATGGGAATTTTTTCTATGCTATTGTTTGATTCATAGGAACACATTCTATAGGAATTAATCCTATAGGAATCGTGTAGTGCAATTCCTATAGGAAAGAAACATTAGATTAGACCTTATGAAAAAATTCCTTTGCTACATCGAACAAAATTCCTCTTTCCGTAGGATTCAAGTTGGTATGACATCTTAATCTTATATTTTTTCTATTCCTATACTTTTTCTATCCTATGAATCAAACAAGCCCTTACATTGGACAAAACCTTTTTTTTTTTTTGATGGACCTTTTCTCTTCCTCTTTCGAGAATCTTCACACCCTAGTTGGGATATCTTTGGGGTAGGCCTAGAAAAAGGCCAACTTCTGGGAAGGTCGGACCGCACGAGGGTGTGTGCCGACGATACTCCCTGGTTTGTACGTTCAATATAGCCACAAAAAAGCATATTCTGTCTTCATATTTGTCTTTTTTGTGTTGGGCGCATATGAACGAGTGTGTCATTCTGGAGCCTGGGCTTCGTTGGGCTTGGTGTTTTGGAAAAATAAAAAAAAAGTGCTTAGAATAAAAAAAGTTTATGATTCTGGTTATACAGATCTACGAAGTTTGGCGATGAAAGACTGAGTATTTTGGGCTACACAGCAAAATTATGGCTCCAGATAAAAAAAAAAGAAGCAAAATTGTGGCTCTAAAAATGAATAAAAACTTGTTTTTGATCTCCACATTTGTCTTTTTTGTGTGGATCATGAATAATAGCATATCTGGACGAAAGTAATGTTGTACATGTGTAGATGTATTCATATGGATGTTGCGAGATTTGAAAATCTGGTTTTCATTTTTTACAAAAAGGACCCATGGAGTTCGGGAGCGAAATGCATTTTTGATTTTCCGGCATAGGAACACATAAGTTGACGAAACTTAGGCATCCATACATTCTTTTCTTTCGAAATAGGGTCAAGGCCCCGCCTCTGCATTAATCGATGCATGTAGCTTTTTTTTATTAAATTATTGAATATTGTTGCTTGTTATAACTCATTGACTATATAGGTTTGAAATAAGATCAGCCACCTGAAAATCTCCAAAAGATAGATAAAGGCTCTACTTATAAAAGCTTAATTCTAGCCATAGGCCGTCATCCTAACCGGTTGAATAAAACCAATGCAACTGATTCTAATTGGTTGCATCCAAACTCCATGCCTGTCGCTGGTCCATAGGTTGGAGCAGGGACCATGTACGTATCTAATGCGTAGTTCTTGAGATTACATGCAAAAAAGATAATTTTGATGTTTGTTAAAATTAAGTCGTTTCTTGTATTCCAAATCGCTCAAAGTAAAGCACAAGCATCCACTCAGATTTGTACTTTCTCAGGTTTACTAACTCCATTTAGCCATTATCCATTGGCTGTGAGATATTGAAGATCATATGGACTATACGCCACATCAATTTAGCCGTAGGGCAGTTAAAGCACAAATGTTGTATTGTCTCCTCTTCGGTACAAAAATAACACTTAGTGTTACCGTCCCAATTCCGTTTCTTTAAATTATCTTTAGTAAGTATAACTCTGCAATGTAAAAACCACATAAAAATTCTTATTTGGAACTTTTATCTTTTAGATATATTTCTTTAGAAATGGTGTATGCCCGCAATCCAAATACATTGATTTCACTGTGAAAGTTCATGTATCGGTTAAATCCTATCGAAACACATCCTCATTGGTTTCAAGATTCACATTCATAAGCCGTTCCACTAGATGTAGCCAACTAGTCCATCTAGTTCCGGTAAGGGCCCTCCTAAATTGGATATTCAGGGGATTACTAGTTAACACCTGTGCTATTGTATCCTCCTGCCTTTGAGCAGTGCTAAAAAGAGATGGATATTGGTTTGCTAGTGATGTATCTCCTAGCCATACATCCTTCCAAAATCTGGTTCCTTCCCATTTACCTATTTCAAAGTGACCTCTTTGGAAGAAGTCCTCTTTGATTCGCATTAGACCCTTCCAAAAAGGAGAATCATGAGGTCTCAATTTAACTTGTGTTAATGATTAGAGCGCAAGTATTTGTTATGAATCGGTTCATGCCAAACACCTTCATCATGCAGGATTTTATGAAACCTAGTCCTCCTTGATCCCTTGGCCTACAAATGATGTTCCATTTAGTTAGTCTGTATTTTCATTTGTGTCCATCACTATCCCAAAAGAAGCGTGATCTGAAGTAATCTAGTCTTTTCCGTACCCCTTTGGGTATCTGAAAGAAGGATAACATGAACATAGGTAGACTTGTGAGCACTCAATTAATTAGAATGAGCCTATCGCCATATGATAAGAGTTCACCTAGCCAACTTGCTAACTTCCTTTCAAACCTATCCTCAATGGGTTTCCATTCACCGTTTTTTAGTTTTCTAAAATGGATAGGAATCCCTAAATACTTGAATGGGAAATGACCTATTTCACATCCAAATAAGTTTCTATACATGTCTTCCTCCACCTTTTACTGGCCGAAACAGAATAGTTCATTCTTGTGAAAGTTAATTTTCAATCTAGATAGTTGTTCGAAAATGCTTAGGATAATTTTGATGTTCATTGCTTTGTGTAGATCATGTTCCATGAAGACTATAGTGTCGTCCGCATACTAAAAAATGGAGACTCCCCCATCTACAAGGTGCAGAATTAAACCCCCTACTTGTCCATCTTATTTTGCTCTAGCAATTAGGATGGCAAGTATGTCTTCTACAATATTAAAAATAACCGGTGATAGCGGATTCCCTTGTATTAAGCCTTTATGCATTTTAAAATAATTTCCAATATCAACATTTACCCGAATTCCAACACTTCCTTTAGTTATGAATTGCTCAACCCAATTGCACCATTTTGAGTGAAATCCTTTCATTCGCAACACTTATTGTAAGAAAGGCCACTTAACCTTATCATACGCTTTTTCAAAACCGAGTTTTAAAATAACCCCATCTAGTTTCTTTGAATGCAATTCGTGAATAGTTTCATGTAAGACTAAAACACCTTCCAGGATATGTTTGCCCGACATGAAAGCCGTCTGAGTTGGTCGCACAACCTTATGTGCGATATTTGTTCCCATCTTAGTAAAAAAATTGAAGCTCATATTTAGCAAGCAAATCGGTCTATATTGTTGAATTTGTATATCATTTTCCTTTTTTGTCAATAAAATTATGGTACTGAAATTCAGATGAAACAGAGGTAGCTTTCTCTGTTGGAAATTATCAAGCATGGCCATCATATCAAACTTAATAATACTCCAAAATGTTTGGTAGAACTCTGCCGGAAAGCCATCAGGGCCCGGTGCCTTATTACTTTCCATTTGCATGGTAGCCTCATATACCTCCTTCTTTGTGAAGTCAGTAGTGAGTATATCATTTTCCTCTACAAACAATTGAGGTATATCATTGACCTCAGATTCCATTAGAGAAAAGTGGGTCTGATCTAGTTTCCCGAACATCATATTATAATAGTTGGTGATATAATTTATAAGATTGTCATGCCCAGTTATTGTTCCTTCATCTTTCTCTACTTGAAAGATCAATTTTCGACGATGTTTATGTCAACACCCGGATTTTTAATCCCAGATGCCTGTTATGCCGTGCATCGTAATCCCAGGATTACCATTTTTGTGAGACATAACAGATTGTTATCATAGTTCATCATCCATTACAAACCATAATAGTCTTACAAATAGTTGATCTCATGATCAAGTCCGATTACAACCAAAACAGTGGAATAATAATAGTAGTAGCATGGTCGGGGCTCCATCTTTAGGGTCACAGGCAATGCTGACGATGGGATATGATCCTAGTTATCGTAAGCGTCATGTTGTTCATCCTCCTCGTAGTCTCCTTCATAGTCTGGCCATGGGAATATCCAGGGACAAAGCCATGAGTACTTTGAAGTACTCGCAAACTTTCACTAAAGCAGTAAGTCCATTCTAATAGGAATCTTAAGCTCTAGGTTTGTTTGCCACAAGCCAATTTTATTTCAACCAGTAAATAGTACTAAAAAATCTAACTTTAGTTGTCTAAGTTACTTAGGTGGGAACCTAGCTTCATCTCCACAACTTGTAGGGTCAAGTCAAAGTCATCATTCAAGTCACTGGTCATTTTGGAAAACATCTGACAACAGAATAGTATGGCTGTCGTGGTTTTGTCGACACGTAAGCCATAGGGGTATCCCAACGGCGAGTTTAGAGACGTGGGGGGAAGACGGAGAGCGTCCGGGTCGGCGTGACACAGTTTACCTAGGTTCAGTTCTCACGACGGTGGCGATATCCTACTCCTGCTATAAATCACTATAATGGCAATACGCCGATTTACATGATTGGGGGTTCGCTGTGTGCGGGTAGTGCTATGCACTTGGTGTTCTTGTGTGTTGTGCCCTAAAGGCTCCCGTAGGCCGGCTTATAAGGACGCCAGGACCTAGGGTTACAAGGAGAGTCCCAGCCGGATACGGTTACAGAGTCCTAGACTAACACTAACTAGTCTTCGTGTTTTCCAAGGCTCCGGCTTCCATCTAAGGCGGTGGCATGTCGCCTTCCTTTATTCCTGCTGGACTTCCGTCTTGTCTACCAGCAACTGGGCCGCCCGGTTATGCCATAGGCCTAACCACCAACTGTGAGCCACCCGGGCTTGTCGGTATGAGACTATGCCGTAGGTATACCCATTTGGTATATCCACAACAGTAGCCCCCGGAGTTCTTCAAGATCCCCGCGTTCCTCCGTCTAGGTTTGAGCGTAATTATCACGTTGTCTTTAATTTGTAGGCATGTTTCACGATGAATCTTGGAGAGCTCCCATATCATATTCTCATCCGACTAAGCCTAGCCAGAGAGTTGCTTGTATGCTTCTGCGAATGAGTCCAAGGTGGAGAACTCTCTAACAAATCATTAGTGATTCTTCCAAGCTCTAGGAACGTCCTCAATATCATCATCCATGAAGGACGGTATGCAAGCCGGAAAAAATCACGGCTACTGGGCCACGGTCGTAAAGGCTGGCAAACTAATGACTTAGAGCCAGCAAAGTCACAGACATAAGAGCTTGCCGAATTAAGGTCTTAGAGACTCTCAAGTCATGGATGTTCAGGCCATCGAGCTGTGTAACCCAGGAAACTTCCGTGAAGGCAAAGTTAATCTCAAGCCCCCAAGTTTCGCTAGCCGGATTCTTCACCGTCTTGAAAGTTTTATTGACATAACCATATGTAGCCCCCGAGCATTAAGTCGGCTTCCATGATGAAGGCGACTTGATGCTCAAAAGAACATGCATAGTTGTACATCAAACAATTGTAGCCCCCGAGCGCCAAGTCGGAGTTTAAAAAAAAATCGTCTTGGTGCTCTCAGAGTAGCTTTACCAAAAATCTGAACAGTGTAGCACCCGAGCGCCAAGGCGGAAATTATTTCGGTGTGGCATCCCGCAAAACAACTACTAGAAAATCGCGTTGAATTTGTGCATTGCATCGTCATCATCATGCATTGTGTGCATAAAACTATTTTCGCAAAAGCCCGTTTTGTTTTCTAAAACGCCCCACCTTAATTATCACGCAAAACCGGGTCGCCGGATTATTTTGTTTTGGCCGCGAGCGGTTTGCAAACGGTCCAATTAAACAATAAAAATTTAAGTTATTTTAGCGGGGGCAGTCGAACGGGCCGTTTCGACCCGAACGACCACCCCCAGGTTTTACAAACGGTCCGCCCCTTTTTCTAAACCTACCAACTAGTCTACCCACACCCCCTGGCCACCTCACCCCCACCTATCCTAGGCCGCCACGTCACCCTGCCCCTTCCCTCTACCCAATCCCACCATGCCACATCACCCCCTCCTCTCTCTCCCCAACACACACCACACAACACACCACACAGCCACCCCCTCCCCACACCGGATCCCCACACACGCCTGGCCCCCACCGACAACCTCCCCAGGCCCCAATCCCCAACTCCCCCTGGCCCGCGTGCGGGACCCACTTCCCCACCAACCGCACGCGCCCACGCTCCCCACGACCGCTTCCTTCCCCGTGTCCGTCTCCCTCCTCTAGCCCCTCTGCCTCGCGCTCCTTCCTCCCGCATGAGCCCTCCTCTCCCCAACTCACACGCCTTGCGCCGCCCGTCAGCCTCCGGCCGAGCGCCCGTGAGGCCGCCTCCCTCAAGGCCCCGCCTCACAGGCGCCTCCTCGCTGTACCAGGCCGACCGCCACATCCTCCTCAGACGGGCCGCCCTCCGCGCTGCCGAGCCTCGTCGCCCGACCCGCTGCTCCCTAAGCACCGACGTGGCCGCCTCCACGCCTCTCCTCCGGACTCCCCGCCGCCAAGCTCGCCTCCGAGCGCCCGCTCCGCCGAGCTCCTCGGCCTGCTCTCCGTCACCACCTCGCTGCCGTCGTCCGCTGGTCCACCGCCTCCTCCGGGCTCGCCACCTCTCGTGCCGCTTCGTCTGCCTGCCTCGCCCGCCGAGCTGCCAGATCCGCACCTCCCGAGTCCAGCTGGCCGCGCCTCGCCGCCCCCGCTCCCTCGCCCGCGAGTCCGTCTACGCCTCAGCGCCCTCCGCCCGCCCGAGAACCTTCCCGGCAGACCCCGCCGCCGGCTCGCTCCAACTCCTCCGCCCCTCGTCGCCGGCTCCTCCTTCCCAAGCTCGCCGGCGCCTCCCCTGCTTCGGCCCATGTCCCCAGGCACCTCCATGGCAGCTCCTCGTCGGCTCGTGAGGAAGCCTGAGCGTGTCCTCGCAGTAAGCCCCGCAGCACTTGGCAGATGTCGTCATTCGTCTTCGCGGGGTGTTCCCTGTTGTAATCCGGGCGATGACCTAAGTTCCAGTGTTGGCCGTAGTTGCAGCTGCAGGATCCCCTGTTTTGTTTGTTCAGGCCTGAAAGCCCTATGTCAAGCTCTGCCGCTACAACAAGTTCTACTGTGCGCTCGAGTTGGCCCTGAACTAAAGATCTACGGACGAAACCAAAAGTCATCGACATGGAACACCAAGTTCGCCGAGACCTGAGTCCGACACCGACAACTGAAACCGTGGAACCGACAAGATCGACCTCACCGACGCCATGATCTCCTTCACGGAATCCGAAGACCCGTTCCCGGGGGCGAAGTCCGGACCCGATGCTCGCCAAGAACGCCACCGGTTCAACAAGCACTCCGTCCCGAACACCAAGTGCTGCATTCCGAACGCCAAGACCGACGCGATGGCGCGGACCCGACAAGACCCTCGCAACGGCAAGATCGACCCCGTGGGTCCCGGCAAGATCTGCCCGACGACAAGAACGACACCGCCACGGAAGAACCCGATGCGCCCCCGACGCGGAACCAAGTCCTTCTTCGTGTATGCGACAAGACCTACCTCCGCTATCCGAGAACGTTCCGTCGGACCCTGGACCCCGAGACCGACCCCGAACCCCGAACCCCCGGAACCCCAAGTCGTCGAGACCCCTTAATGTGTGAACCCTCTCCGAAACCCTATTTTATAATTGAAATACAACTTGTCATAATAATTGTTCATGCATGCATCTTATCATGTGGTTTGGGGCCTTATGCGATTCACCTAATAATTAAATATGGGGCCCATATGCGGGCAAGTCTAGTCTCATATCGGCCTCATTTAAAATTTGTGTAGGACGGTGCTATCTTCGCCATGCTAAAACAATAATTAAAATGCGGGTTTCTAAAGAACATGAACCACCTAACTAATAGTCGGGACCCCGGTTCCACTTAATCTGGCCTAATTGCATTGCACCTTTGCCATGTCATACATCATACATGCATCATGCCGACCTTCTGCCGTTATATTAAATACTGCATCCTGTTTTTATTCTAGTGTTTTGCTTCTTCGCGGATAAGGCCGTTGAGTTGATGTGAGCTTCGCCCCGAACTTCGGTTGAACCCTCGGCAATGTTTTCAGGCGAGCATCTCCCCCTTTCTACCTATCTTACTTTTATAGTATTTACTTCCCTCTTTTGATCTATTGCTATCTGTGTTGCGATGCTTTAGTTTCCGTACCTGTGATATACCGTGCAGCCATATATTGCCTTGGACACACCCTATTACCTGTTGTTTGGTAGATAGTTGGACTTGCGCGTCGTAGTCGCTTGCTCAAGTGCTGATGTGTGTCGTCATATGCCACAGTTGCTGATGTATTGCCGCATGTTGATGTTGGAGATGGTTCTAGTTTTACTTATCGTCACTTTATTTTCTGTTTAACAACTAAAATTGAAATAAGCAGAGGCATCGGTGGGTGATAGAAAATATTTGGTTTCCGAACGCCCACTTGTGTCCCGTAAGACCCCGAGTACTTGATACCTGTTCCTTGATTTATCGCGCTATCCACATCCGGGAGGTATATGGGACCCCCAGGCGAGCTTGATTCCGTCTTATTTCTTGGGGCCACAAACTAGTTTGAGGTTTTATTTACTATCCTGTACTTATGCCATGCTACTTTGTATTTAAATTGTGCGAGGCACACCTTTGTCTTTTAGGATCGGGACACGATTCCGCGGTGTCGACAAGCTCAGTTTTGGGTTCCCAGTCGTTCACAGCCGTCCACCCAAACCTTGGGTCCGTCTCGGAGCTAGCTTACTTCGTTGCGGGTAGACTTCAAGGGGTGGCCCCCTGAAATATTTCTGAATCCTGTGATTGTTCAGTCATGAAAGCCTCGTTGGGTTTTGATTTGGTTTTTCCGAGGTTGATCGAGCGTGTGTTGCTATTGGTGCACCCCGGCCGGGTAAAACTTTCTGAAAGCCGTGTCCGCGGATATGGACGACTTGGAGCACAGTATCTCGATCATAGACAAGCATAACTAAAGTTTATTGCTATAAATTTGACTTTATAATGACTAGTAATCAGCTTCACTATAACGGAATGGCTAATTAATACTGCCCACAACTGCTTGATTGGAGTGTCGCTTGCGACCATCGTACCTGACTAGTAAGTATTGCAACTACAACGGAATGGCTGAATAAAATTACCAACAAGCTCTTTGGGTTTTTGGGTTATCTCATGCTATCTGTATCTGACTAGTAAGTATTGCAACTACAACGGAATGGTGAACTAAAAGTGCCCACTGTTTACTTTATCAGGATGATTATCTAAACCTGACTAGTAATTGCTGCAACGATAACTGAATAAATAAAACTGCCAACGGTGTGAGTTCCTCGGTTGACTTCCTCGTTTGGTCTCGAGGGGGAAACACCAGGATGGGTTTGTTTGGTGTTAGCCTCAGGTTGGATCCGGATAGGTCATTCTCACCCTCTCTGATAACCGCCAGCTGTATCGAGTCTCTATAGGTTGTTTAGTGCATGCTGCCGCTGCCGCTTCAGTCCACCATACCTATGTAGGCGAGGACCGCCGAATTCTAGCCTCGCGTGTACTGGCCTCAGTACTGACGCTCCTCTTTTTCCTTTGCCCTTTGTCGGCACCCCTTTTGTTTAAGCAGGTTTTGAGATCGACGCCGTTAGCAGGGTTACCCTTCCGGCGGCTCGGGCAGGGTTATGGGCGCCATTGGTTATTCTTGGGGCTCTTAGCCCCATTTGCATCTTGTCCGTAATGGACGCCTATCGATTTCAAGGTGATTTGGATCTTTGTATATTATATTCGTATTCTTGACTCTTTGAGTCGTTATATATATATAGCTGTGGGTCCCATCGAGGACTGTTGTGTAATGTTATTACTGCTTTCCACCCGCGAAAGTGCTGGTGGGCACCTTTGAATCGTTTCTATGCGGGTTTGGCGAATTTTGCTCAAACTTGCATAGGTCCGATCGAGGGTGTTCTGAGTATCGAGCTCAGGTTGCGATACCCCACAAGTCCAAATGTAGGATAACCTAGCTAACGGCCGAAGTAGAGTGTCAAAACTATTTTTGAAAATCGGTTGGATAGTTCTGATTAGGTCTGATTTTACTCCTTACCCCTCTGCTATTCTCCTCTTATCTCGACGTGTTTTGAGCCTACTCTCTTATCTTTTCTTCGAGTCCAGGATTTCTCGTGGTTGGGTTTCCGTCGTACCTTCAGGGTTTCGCTTTCTCCCTTTTGTAACGGAGGTGTTACGATCATCAATCTGCAGCTGGTCTGTTGTGCCCTTCATCCGAGCTTTTGTTCTTGAGCTCTTTGTCCATGTGTGTTCCTTGCTGGATATCCGTGTCGTTGAAAAACATATGAGAAGGATGAGCATTGGTGAAGTTGGAGTATACCTTGAGCATGTGTTGTTCATGCCAATGGAACCATCGCGGAACCTAATCATTGTGTCTTTTATACGATTTCTGCTGGCATCATCCTCCGTTAGGATACGCCTATGAAGATCTTGATCTAAATCTCGAGAGTTGAGTTGCCCGATTCTCCTACCCATGTATAGAGTTGATAGTTGGGTCCGGATGGGTGATCACCCTACCGACTCTTCTTTGTCGCTCGTACATCGAACGGGTGGATCGATGTAACTTTTCCCTCTTCTTATGGAAGTTAGAGGTGGCCTTATCGTTTGATGCCTCTATCTTCGTCCTTTGTTTCTCCGGAGTGTTCTCTCGATGATCAGGAACAACGACCCTTTGTTGGTGGTGTCACCAATTTCAAGATGAAGAAGGAACCCTCGTTAGTGGTGTCGCAAGGATCTACGCGAAGCGAGAAGACGCAGATCGCCGACCTTCCTTCCGGTACCATGAGGCGGATCTCGAGGGCGAGATCCATTGTTAGTGGTGTCGAATTGTGGCATCCCGCAAAACCACTACTAGAAAATCGCGTTGAATTTGTGCATTGCATCGTCATCATCATGCATTGTGTGCATAAAACTATTTTCGCAAAAGCCCGTTTTGTTTTCTAAAACGCCCCACCTTAATTATCACGCAAAACCGGGTCGCCGGATTATTTTGTTTTGGCCGCGAGCGGTTTGCAAACGGTCCAATTAAACAATAAAAATTTAAGTTATTTTAGCGGGGGCAGTCGAACGGGCCGTTTCGACCCGAACGACCACCCCCAGGTTTTACAAACGGTCCGCCCCTTTTTCTAAACCTACCAACTAGTCTACCCACACCCCCTGGCCACCTCACCCCCACCTATCCTAGGCCGCCACGTCACCCTGCCCCTTCCCTCTACCCAATCCCACCATGCCACATCACCCCCTCCTCTCTCTCCCCAACACACACCACACAACACACCACACAGCCACCCCCTCCCCACACACGCCTGGCCCCCACCGACAACCTCCCCAGGCCCCAATCCCCAACTCCCAGCCCTGCGTAGGGACCCACTTCCCCCGCACGCGCCCACGCTCCCCGACCTCTTCCTCCCCGTGTCCGTCTCCTCCTCTAGCCCCTGCCTCGCTCCTTCCTCCCGTCATGAGCCTCCTCTCTCCCAACCCGCTACGCCCGCGCCCGCCCCGTCGCCCCTCGGCCGCCCGCCCGCCCGCGCCTTCTCCCTCTCGCGCTCCGCCTCGCGTGCGCTCCTCGTCTGTACCGGCAGCGCCCGCCTTGCCATCCTCCGTGTCGGCCGCCTCCGCGTCGAGCTCCCGTCGCCCCCCTCGGACCGCTCGCTCCCTAGCACCAGCGCCGCGCCGCTTCACGCCTCTCCTTCCTCCGTGGACCCCCGCCAAGCTCCTCCCCTCGAAGCGCCGCTCCGCCAGCTCCTCGGCCTCGTCTCGTCACCACTCGCCGGCGTCGTCCGCTGGTCCACCGCCTCCCTCGGGATCGCTGCCACCTCCTCGTGCCGCCGTCTTCGCGCCCGCCTGCTCCGGCGCTCGAGCGCGCATCCGCCTCCCGAGTCCAGCTGCTGGCCGCCGTCGCTCCCTCGCCCCGCGAGTCCGTCTGCGTCCCCTCAGGCGTCCTCCGCCCCGCCCGAGAACCTTCCCGGCAGACCCCGCCGCCGGCTCGCTCCAACTCCTCCGCCCCTCGTCGCCGGCTCCTCCTTCCCAAGCTCGCCGGCGCCTCCCCTGCTTCGGCCCATGTCCCCAGGCACCTCCATGGCAGCTCCTCGTCGGCTCGTGAGGAAGCCTGAGCGTGTCCTCGCAGTAAGCCCCGCAGCACTTGGCAGATGTCGTCATTCGTCTTCGCGGGGTGTTCCCTGTTGTAATCCGGGCGATGACCTAAGTTCCAGTGTTGGCCGTAGTTGCAGCGGCAGGATCCCCTGTTTTGTTTGTTCAGGCCTGAAAGCCCTATGTCAAGCTCTGCCGCTACAACAAGTTCTCTCAGGCTCGAGTTGGCCCTGAACTAAAGATCTACGGACGAAACCAAAAGTCATCGACATGGAACACCAAGTTCGCCGAGACCTGAGTCCGACACCGACAACTGAAACCGTGGAACCGACAAGATCGACCTCACCGACGCCATGATCTCCTTCACGGAATCCGAAGACCCGTTCCCGGGGGCGAAGTCCGGACCCGATGCTCGCCAAGAACGCCACCGGTTCAACAAGCACTCCGTCCCGAACACCAAGTGCTGCATTCCGAACGCCAAGACCGACGCGATGGCGCGGACCCGACAAGACCCTCGCAACGGCAAGATCGACCCCGTGGGTCCCGGCAAGATCTGCCCGACGACAAGAACGACACCGCCACGGAAGAACCCGATGCGCCCCCGGCGCGGAACCAAGTCCTTCTTCGTGTATGCGACAAGACCTACCTCCGCTATCCGAGAACGTTCCGTCGGACCCTGGACCCCGAGACCGACCCCGAACCCCGAACCCCCGGAACCCCAAGTCGTCGAGACCCCTTAATGTGTGAACCCTCTCCCGCAAACCCTATTTTATAATTGAAATACAACTTGTCGCATAATAATTGTTCATGCATGCATCTTATCATGTGGTTTGGGGGCCTTATGCCGATTCACCTAATAATTAAATATGGGGCCCATATGCGGGCAAGTCTAGTCTCATATCGGCCTCATTTAAAATTTGTGTAGCGGACCGGTGCTATCTTCTGCCATGCTAAAACAATAATTAAAATGCGGGGTTTCTAAATAACATGAACCACCTAACTAATAGTCGGGACCCCGGTTCCACTTAATCTGGCCTAATTGCATTGCACCTTTGCCATGTCATACATCATACATGCATCATGCCGACCTTCTGCCGTTATATTAAATACTGCATCCGGTGTTTATTCTAGTGTTTTGCTTCTTCGCGGATAAGGCCGTTGAGTTGATGTGAGCTTCGCCCCGAACTTCGGTTGAACCCTCGGCAATGTTTTCAGGCGAGCATCTCCCCCTTTCTACCTATCTTACTTTTATAGTATTTACTTCCCTCTTTTGATCTATTGCTATCTGTGTTGCGATGCTTTAGTTTCCGTACCTGTGATATACCGTGCAGCCCTATATTGCCTTGGACACACCCTATTACCTGTTGTTTGGTAGATAGTTGGACTTGCGCGTCGTAGTCGCTTGCTCAAGTGCTGATGTGTGTCGTCATATGCCACAGTTGCTGATGTATTGCCGCATGTTGATGTTGGAGATGGTTCTAGTTTTACTTATCGTCACTTTAATTTCCGTTTAACAACTAAAATTGAAATAAGCAGAGGCATCAGTGGGTGATAGAAAATATTTGGTTTCCGAACGCCCACTTGTGTCCCGTAAGACCCCGAGTACTTGATACCTGTTCCTTGATTTATCGCGCTATCCACATCCGGAGGTATATGGGACCCCGAGCGAGCTTGATTCCGTCTTATTTCTTGGGGCCACAAACTATTTTGAGGTTTTATTTACTATCCTGTACTTATGCCATGCTACTTTCGTATTTAAATTGTGCGAGCACACTTACTGTTAGGATCGGGACACGATTCCGCGGTGTCGACAAGCTCAGTTTGGGTTCCCGATCGTTCTGACCGTCCCACCCAAACCTTGGGTCCGTCTCGAGCTAGCTTACCGTTCTATGGTAGACTTCAAGGGTGGCCCCTGAAATATTTCTGAATCCTGTGATTGTTCAATCGTGAAAGCCTCGTTGGGTTTTGATTTGGTTTTCCGAGGTTGATCGAGCGTGTGTTGCTATTGGTGCACCCCGGCCGGGTAAAACTTTCTGAAAGCCGTGTCCGCGGATATGGACGACTTGGAGCACAGTATCTCGATCATAGACAAGCATAACTAAAGTTTACTGCTATAAATTTGACTTTATAATGACTAGTAATCAGCTTCACTATAACGGAATGGCTAATTAATACTGCCCACAACTGCTTGATTGGAGTGTCGCTTGCGACCATCGTACCTGACTAGTAAGTATTGCAACTACAACGGAATGGCTGAATAAAATTACCAACAACTGCTGGGTTTTTGGGTTATCTCATGCTATCTGTATCTGACTAGTAAGTATTGCAACTACAACGGAATGGTGAACTAAAAGTGCCCACTGTTTACTTTATCAGGATGATTATCTAAACCTGACTAGTAATTGCTGCAACGATAACTGAATAAATAAAACTGCCAACGGTGTGAGTTCCTCGGTTGACTTCCTCGTTTGGTCTCGAGGGGGAAACACCAGGATGGGTTTGTTTGGTGTTAGCCTCAGGTTGGATCCGGATAGGTCATTCTCACCCTCTCTGATAACCGCCAGCTGTATCGAGTCTCTATAGGTTGTTTAGTGCATGCTGCCGCTGCCGCTTTAGTCCACCATACCTATGTAGGCGAGGACCGCCGAATTCTAGCCTCGCCGTGTACTGGCCTCAGTACTGACGCTCCTCTTTTTCCTTTGCCCTTTGTCGGCACCCCTTTTGTTTAAGCAGGTTTTGAGATCGACGTTAGGTGGGGTTACCCTTCCTTGGCACAGGCAGGTTATGGACGTCATTGGTTATTCTTCAGGGCTCTTAGCCCCATTTGCATCTTGTCCGTAGCTGGACGCTCTATCGATTTCAAGGTGATTTGGATCTTTGTATATTATATCTGTATTCTTGACTCTTTGAGTCGCCGTTATATATAGCTGTTCTGTGGGTCCCATCGAGGACTGTTGTGTAATGTTATTACTTCGTTTTCCACCCGCACGAAAGTGCCTGGTGGGCACCTTTGAATCGTTTCTATGCGGGTTTGGCGAATTTTGCTCAAACTTGCATAGGTCCGATTCTGAGGGTGTTACATTCGGCTTGGTGCTCTAGAGAGAACTTCACAAAAATTCAGCATCGGTGTAGCCCCCGAGCGTCAAGGTGGAATTCACATGAATTTTTCGATTTGATGCTCAAAGAGAACTTTCACCATATCTTGTAGATCATCGTACTGTAGCCCTCGAGGTTTGTTCCGGATTTGACGGAAGGAGGGACAAAGCTCTTAAATTAGAGATGTCAAGCCCCCAAGCATCGATCCGACATTCTTAAAGGCGGCTCAAATCTTGGTCAACAATTGCAATTGCATCCCTCGAGGTGTCAAGCCTAGTGAAAATCCGGCTTAAAACACCTTAATCCAAGAAACACGGCAATGTCCAAGCGTTACGTACCTAAAACATAAACATAAAAATACAAATGTATTAAATTGTTCCTTTGATAGTGTCCAACGAACAAATGTAAGGCGGAACAGACATGGCCTTTAAACAAATGCTTTAAAGCTGAAACAATACAGCAATTGAACACATAAAACTGTTTAGGAGAGAAAAACTCAACTAATTTTAAACAGTTTATGTAAAATTTTGTTTAAGCAAGTGCTGGCTTATCCATTATTCTGGTTTTTATGCTTGATCTTTCGTGAGACGGAAGACTCGCAACACAGAACTATGTCCTTGGGTGATGATGCCTAATGGCACCGTCCAGAACCCAAGGCCAAAACGCCGTCTTTGAGTGCCGAAAAGTCACTACTCCGAAATCCACATAAAAACAACAGAAAACGTGTATCCAGAAAACTTAAGCTAGCACCCGAAGGCGGGTTTTTGTATGGTATTGGGGCCTTTAAACAGGCAAGCCAGTAAAAAGTTATACTCACGAGCGCAAGGCAAATCGTGGAAAAAGGTATGACCCGAAAGCGGTAAAAAACTCATAATATGAGTAAACCAATCTTAATCTGATGATCATAAAAATTAAAATAATAAATATAAATAGGTACTTAGCTGTTGAGCGAAGTCGACGTTATTCGCGGCGAAGACGAATCCATTCGAGATGCAGCTGGCTGGAAGGTCATCACGACGGAAACGAAGCCGGACTGATAGCGCATATGGAAGTAGTCTACCGGTCGTTTCCATCGGATGCGTTTCCGGGATGAGTACAACACGAAAGCGAAAAGCCTAAATCGATCCCGGCAATAATCATGTGCAGACGAAGCTTGACGGAAAATAACTCTATGATTTGGATATTGGCATAGTGCATCGTCCGTAGTCTCGAATCCATGCATCTAGCATTATTTGATCGAGATTACTTTTTCTCTTGTGAAGTAGTACTAGGCGTGTCCGTTTGTTTGAATTGATTAGATCAGTACGTGTGCAGCATCACCGTTACCAATTAAGCCAAAACAAGCATGGGCCTGACCTGCTTTTTTATTCAAGAGATCAACAGACATTGATCTGGCCTCTAGGTACATACGTACGGGGTTTGTCCAGATCGATCCGTCTAGCTCAAAAACCGAGATAAACTCCAAAATGGCGCTATACGCTGACCGATAGTGTCATAAATTGGACACACGGATCAACATAGCGCGTAGACCATGGCGATTAGGAACTCGGAATTTTACGTTGGAGCTCGTCCTCTTGATTTCCGATCGCCCGTGCCACTATCACACTCGATAGACACGTCGATGTAGATTTTCGTGATACCGCCGACTTAGCCACACACACGAGAGGAGAGACAATAAATCGTCCTCATACTCTCAAGAGCGATAACGAAGTCGGCGCGTCGACGAAGATACGATTTGGCCGTCTTCGAAGACGACGAGGGGATCCCGCCCGGATCATTGCCTCAAGCGCCTCTTGCCCCACGGTGGGCGCCAACTGTCGTGGTTTTGTCGACACGTACGCCATAGGGGTATCCCAACGGCGAGTTTAGAGACGTGGGGGGAAGACGGAGAGCGTCCGGGTCGGCGTGACACAGTTTACCCAGGTTCAGGTCTCACGACGGTGGCGAGATCCTACTCCTGCTATAAATCACTATAATGGCAATACGCCGAGTTACATGATTGGGGGTTCGCTGTGTGCGGGTAGTGCTATGCACTTGGTGTTCTTGTGTGTTGTGCCCTAAAGGCTCCTGTAGGCCGGCTTATAAGGACGCCAGGACCTAGGGTTATAAGAAGAGTCCCAGCCGGATACGGTTACAGAGTCCTAGACTAACACTAACTAGTCTTCGTGTCCTCCAAGGCTCCGGCTTCCATCTAAGGCGGTGGCACGTCGCCTTCTTTTATTCCTGCTGGACCTCCGTCTTGTCTATCAACAACTGGGCCGCCCGGTTATGCCATAGGCCTAACCATCAACTGTGGGCCACCCGGGCTTGCCGGTATGAGACTATGCCGTAGGTATACCCATTTGGTATATCCACAACAATGGCCATCCAACTGTCCATAACCGCGGACGCGGCTATTCGAATAGTTTGACACTCTACAGAGGTGGTACACTTTCACCACAACATTCGATACATCCGTTAGGAACAATCCTGAATCATCATATTTGGTATGCGGATAATCAATCCTAACCTTTCAATTACACACCCTAGTATAGGAACCTCCTCTATGAGTTTGGCCTCCCAACCATGACCATCTGTCATCTTGGGAACTGTATAGGTCGCCAGTCACATTCACAAGGTAACCTCAGCTCACCTCTGTAGCACCCCGGGATTAGGGTTAAACTAACCTCAGATCACCATCTAAGATAACTTCAACTCCAAACACGGAAGATCTATGATTCGGTAATATCACAGAACACAGGGATTCAACATCATAAGTTTAAACTCTTAGCAGAGTAAGATATTAGAGTTATTATAAACCAGAGGTCATAGACCCAACATTACATCACACAGCGAAAGCAAATTATGTTGTTCTACACAACAACATAGAAAAGGGCCTAAGAGGCCATAAACAAAAGAGACGTCCATCCCATAGTCCTCAGGCTGCTACCCGGGACCCCCAACTACTCGTCGATGTCAACGTAGAAGCCACCTTCAGTCGCAACTAGATCATCTATAGAAAAATAACAATGGCGCAAGGCTGAGTACGAGAATGTACTCCGCAAGACTTAGATAACCTAATATCTACATGCTCTGGCTAGAAAGGCTTTCTCTGGATTTACTTTTGTGGAAAGCAATCTTTGTTTGTAAACAAGAGAGAGAAAAGGCTCGTCTACTCAGAATCTTTTAAAAGGGATAAGATAGCGACTTCTTCATCTTGTTCATCACATCTTGATAACCACCAGCTTCATCAGAACCTCCTATCTATGATCACCCCCTCGACCCAGAGGAAGCATCTTTAAGCACACATGGATTAACAAGTTTTATAGTGGTTAAAGTTATCTATGATCTTAAGTCCGATCGCCAATTCGTTCATAACCGTGAACACGTCTTTTCGAAAAGATGTAACCCTGCAGGGGTGTACAACTTTACCCACACGTACCAACCGACTCTTAATGCCAAATATTATTAGCCCTCTTCCTTGGATGGCCGACAGAGGGTGGTTGACCACGACCTTTACCTTGCTTTCGCCGAGACCATGAGTCACGCAATAAGTATGATTCCGCCATAACGGGTCAAATCCCGAAGCCGGTACTTAAATATGTGAGGCGAGGTTGGTTTACCAGGGGCTCCATCCACCCCAAGCAACCGCGGCCACGCTTCCCTACCTGTTATGATTCACCTCCATCACCTCCTCTTTCAAAAACGTTTTCAATGCGTATGCCAAATGGAAAGCCCGAGCTATGTGACTCATGGAATCTAGTAGGCAAGTTAGTCAGTCGAGGGGTTGTCTAGGCCCCGTGTGGCTCTACGCTCATCTTGGTTCCAAAGGTAAGAACTCAGTTCCTAGTGGTGGCGAGTATGGGACTACAAATACCACACCCAGCGTGGCCTCCCATACAAGCCTTAGCATGTTTAGTTATCTCCTTATTAGATGTCACCATCTCCTACCTTTCTAGATTCACCGGCATCTCCGATTCATCATTCATACGGATCAGATGTTGTTACTATGCATGGCTAAGCTTTCGGTCGCAAAAGCTCTAACAACTCTCACATGCCAAACCTTGGTATGCTAGGAGCAGCGGATTAGGAGTATAAGGCTACAAAAGGGAAACGGTGCAGCAGATAGGTAACACTAGCTACTGACAAAAGACCACATTGGAATCATGTGCATCATAGCGAGAAAGTAATATACTTTGTAGAAGTAGGTTCAGAATGAGAGGATACGCTTGCCTTGTCCGTCAGTAGACATGTATGGATCTTTGGTGTCGTTGACTTCAGCCTCGGGCTCGGATCCTATCGCGAAGAACCAATACCGGAAAGGAAAACACAATCAAGACATGGCATAATGCAATGCGCAATCAATATGGTGATATGACAAGTTAAATAGTATTGAAAGGAACCCTAGAACATGCTTGGTCATTTTAAACGAGGTCCGAGAGGTCCAAACCCTAGAACATGGGGATCCTCGGAATCACCTGCGGGGTTCAATTAGTTCTTCTAGTTAAACTTGTCATGAAAGTTGGTTAACAATGTGTGATTATAGTGTAATTATATAGTTCTCATTTTTCTGAACATTTTGATATATTATACATATTTTTCTGACTTATAAATAATTAGTTATTGATTTTACAATATTTATTCAATTTCTGGAATTATTAAAACAATTTAAATTGAATTATTACGTCAGGATGACATCAAGCACAGGCGCCAGACCCTTTTGCACACGGGCTGAACCTAGCCAGTGAGACTGATAGTGGGGCCCGATGCCACCTCAACAGCCACGCTGGCAGTCAGCGGTCAAAGGGGACCCATGCCACGTCGGGGTGACGTCATCTCGACATCAGCGCAGCGGCCGTCGCCAGATGGTCGCCGGAGACGGCGAGGGAGGGCGGGCGGGACTGCGGGGCCTAGCCTACTCGAACCAGCGCAGCAAAACGAACCCAACGGTGGTGGCGCCGCTGGTCTAGGGTCACCGGAGCTTGGTCAACCACGGCGGACGGCGGCGGTGCTCTCTAGTCTACGGCGCAGGCTCGAACCAGAGGGAGAGGGGAGGGTTGGAGGGGTCCTAGAGGACCGTGAGCTCACCCTAGAGCTAAAGGGGTCTACAACGAGGCGCGTCGGAGATCGGAACGACGGCGAGGCGCGCGGAGGAGCTCGTCGGCGCCGAGGAAGAAGAGGTCGATGGCGACGATTCACGGCGCCCCTCTTCGATTACTTCTGCAGGGAGATGGAGTGGAGCGAGGCGGAGCTCGTGGCGGTGTTAGAGGAGATCGGGGAGGCCAGCAACGGCGGCTAGCCGGCCGCCATGGCGGGCTAGGGTTCGGGATCTAGCAGCGGAACGCAAGGGAGAGAGAGAGAGAGCTCAGAGGCGAGTGAGAGGATAGGAGGAGGGCGCAACACGTTTCGGCGACCTTATCCTCGCCGAGGACATGATGGACAGCGACGGCGGAGCAGCGCGGATCGACGGCGGCACGCAGGACACAGAGCAACTTCCAGCTGGCGAAGACGATGGTGGTTTTGCGAAAACCCCCTGGCAAAAACTAAAACTCAACCCGCGGTCCAGTCCAACGCTCCAGGGGCTAGAATTTGCAGGGAGACCCCTGCGTTTTGTTAAAACCTCTATTTTTATTATTAATAGCTCTATAAAAATGATTTTTAAGCCATTTTAAATAGAGGAAAGGCAAGGGCACTTTGGTAAATACCAGAATTTCACCAAACTTAAATTTGGTGCATATTTGATACCATTTGCACACATTTTAGGATTTTGTTCTTATATTTGGTTCACACATTTGGTCACATGAATTATTTTGTTGATTTAAACACATGCATGCAATTCTTTAAGTACTAATTACATATATTACAAACTTGGCTTGTTACAACCTCGTTCCGCAAGGGAACCCATACTAAGACACATAAACTTCCAGTCAAGCCCTACCCAAATTCGGGTATTGTGGTTGTACGGTAAACATTGGAATGGAATCGCATCTGAACCCAACCATCAGTTTTTATCAAAGTCAAGTTACATAATTCCTTCACCATCATCTTCAAGTCATTGTATCCATAACACATGTCAAAACATTTCAATAGAATGACTCATCATTCCAAGGTTTTCATAATCATTTGTTCCCATCTAGCGATCAAGTTTAGTTTAGCACTATCATCTATCAAAAAGGGGTGTCACTATTTGAGGGGTACTAAGCTGATGTATCTACCTTCATCAAGCTCTAAGCTCTTGAGGGCACTTTCCTAATTCTCCACTAATCATCAATTAATTAACTACGGAACAACTTTGCAAAAGTAAAGCTTGCAATTAAAACTAGGATTTGGTATAATACAAAGGGGTATCACAAAGGCTTGCAAGTGGGGCTTGCATAGAATAGCATGCATAATGTAGCTTGCCTTGATTGGTAAGGTGGTCGAAGTTCTCGTCCTTGTCTTCGTAGAATTCCTCCTCGTCGTAGCCCAGATTGATACTAGCGTCTATAAATAAATACAAAGTACAAAATCACCAAACAATACTTAACTACTTCTATTTATCACACAAGGTTCACACTAGATGATCTAGCATCATCTCTATCATTACAGGAAAGGGTGATAAGATTTTATTTATCTTATTTTTAGAAAAGTAATATCTACTCATTGAAAAGTTACTTAAGATTTAATATTCTCCAATTCAAATATGGGATCATATTGACACATGTCATCACCACATATTCTAATACTTGAGAATGAGATTTAAAGTGGTAGGCCAAATTTATAAAGCTTAAGACTATTATTTAATATTATTTAAGTGGCTAAAAATGACTAGAAAATCATTCTTTAATTTTTTTCTAGGACTACTGTATGTAAGTGTGTAGATTTTTACATATTTATAAAGGTCTTGTCCAATGTGATTTATGAGAGTTGGAATCAACCGAAAGTCACTTGTGGTTGATTTTAGAAAAATATTTGAAGTGCTAAAAGCTGATGTCTTGTTATTTTTACTGAGGGTGATCCATAGTTTCAAACTGTTTGAATCCAACAGGAGTGATTAGAAATTTTCATCTACTTTCAAGAAAATTGGACTCATTCAATTTGGTGTAGTGAATCTCTCTAAATTGATTTTTAAAGTTCACTACAGAATGAGATTTTCAAATAAAAGATAAAACTAAGTTTAAATCGACGGGATGTGCGTGGGAACGCTAATGGGCTGGCCCAACTACGCAACACGCGTGCAACAGGCTGCTTTGGGGCTGGTCCTACCTGTCAGTGACTAACAACATGCGAAGCGGTATCGACGAATCTAGGCCTTACGATTAGAGCGCAATCAACGGCTGAGCATCGTCGTCTCCATCGCAGGGCACACGCTAGTCAGAACCCTAGCACTACCGCGGGGGTCGTCGGGGGCTTACCGGGGCTCCACCTAGGTGCGACGATGGGGCGAACAAACGAGTCGGCGACGGCGGTTCGAACGGTGGCCGCGAAAACTCCTGGGGTGGCTCCTAGCTTTGGCTCCTTCCTTCCTCTGCAGCGGCAAACTCCGGTGAAATTCCGACGAAGTCGTGCTCGCCTTGCTGCAAGGTTGGGTTAGAGAGGTTCCTGGGTGAGAGAGGAGTGGAATGGTGTGCGTTTTGGAGTCAGGAGAGGGCTCTATTTATACTGCGGCGAAGGGGGCACAACGGCATCGCTCGGGCTCGCCGGTGACGCAATTATAGTGAGCTATAGGCATGGACACAGGCATAGTCGACGCGGTGCTTCAGGGCGAACGTTATACGCACAATGGCAGGCGAGGCACGGTCTAAATCGTTGTGGAACATCCGTGCTCTGTGATTCTACCGGCGGCATTCGTCACGGCGTACGGTGGTCACGGCGATCTCGCGGTCAAATGATCATGTCTGGGAGCTTGCTGGAGTCATGGCGGACGTAGTGGCGCAAGGTGAGGGCGAGGCATGACGTGTGCGCGCAGGATTGCTTGGCGCTCTGGCACGGCGACCGTCAAGGTTCAGTGTTAAATGGGCACGGCTTTGCTGGTGTCTGTAACACCCTCAGAATCGGACCTATGCAAGTTTGAGCAAAATTCGCCAAAACCCGCATAGAAACGATTCAAAGGTGCCCACCAGGCACTTTCGTACGGGTGGAAAACGAAGTAATAACATTACACAACAGTCCTCGATGGGACCCACAGAACAGATATATATATAACAGCGACTCAAAGAGTCAAGAATACAGATATAATATACAAAGATCCAAATCACCTTGAAAATAATAGAGCGTCCAGCTACGGACAAGATGCAAATGGGGCTAAGAGCCCTGAAGAATAACCAATGGCGTCCATAACCCTGCCCAGGCCAAGCCGGAAGGGTAACACTGCTAACGGCGTCGATCCCAAAACCTGCTTAACAAAAGGGGTGCCGACAAAGGGCAAAGGAAAGAGAAGGAGCGTCAGTACTGAGGCCAGTACACGGCGAGGCTAGAATTCGGCGGTCCTCGCCTACATAGGTATGGTGGACTAAAGCGGCAGCGGCAGCATGCACTAAACAACCTATAGAGACTCGATACGACTGGCGGCTATCAGAGAGGGGTAAGGGAGACCTATTCGGATCCAACCTGATACTATCATCATACAGACCCATCCTGGCGTTTCCCCCTCGAGACCAAACGAGGAAGTCAACCGAGGAACTCACACAGTTGGCAGTTTTACTTATTCAGTTATCGTTGCGGCACTTTACTAGTCAGGTTTAGATAGTCATCCTGATAAAATAAGCGGTGGGCACTTTTAGTTAACCATTCCGTTGTAGTTGCAATAATTACTAATCAGATACAGATAGCATGAGTTAAACCTTAAACCCAGCAGTTGTTGTTACTTTTATTCAGCCATTCCGTTGTAGTTGCGATACTTACTAGTCAGGTACAATGGTCGCGTTTACACTCCAAACAAGCAATTGTGGGCAGTATTAATTAGCCATTCCATTATAGTGAAGCTGATTACTAGTCATTATAAAGTCAAATTTATAGCAATAAACTTTAGTTATGCTTGTCTATGATCGAGATATCGTGCTCCAAGTCGTCCATATCCATGGACACGGCTGTAAAAGTTTTACCGGCGGTGCACCAATAGCAACACACGCCGATCAACCTCGAAAAACCAAATCAAAACCCAACGAGGCTTTCACGACTGAATAATCACAGGATTCAGAAATATTTCAGGGCCACCCTTAAAGTAGACCATAACGGTAAGCAAGCTCGAGACGGACTCAAGGTTGTGGGGACGGTCAGTGGGAACCCAAAACGGGCTTGGCTTGTCGACATCGCGGAATCGTGTACCGATCCTAACAAGATAGTGTGCTATCCGTCGCACAATTTAAATACGTAAAGTAGCATGGCATAAGTACAGATAGTAAATAAAACCTCAAACTAGTTTGTGGCCCCAAGAAATAAGACTGAATCAAGCTCGCCTGGGGGTCCCATATACCTCCCGGATGTGGATAGCGCGATAAATCAAGGAACAGGTATCAAGTACTCGGGGTCTTACGGGACACAAGTGGGCGTTCGGAAACCAAATATTTTCTATCACCCACCGATGCCTCTGCTTATTTCAATTTTAGTTGTTAAACAGAAATTAAAGTGAACGATAAGTAAAACTATGATCATCTCCATCATCAACATGCGCAATACATCAACAACTGTGGCATTTGACGACACGCAACGACACTTGAGCAAGCGACTACGATGCGCAAGTCCAACTATCTACCAAACAACCGGTAATAGGATGTGTCCAAGGCAATATATGGCTGCAAGGGATATCACGGGTACGGAAACTAGAGCATCGCAACCCAGATAGCAATAGATCAACAGGGGGGAAATAAATAATATAAAAGTAAGATAGGTAGAAAGGGGGAGATGCTTGCCTGAAAACATTGTCGAAGGTTCAACCGAAGATCGGGTCGACACTCGCATCAACTCAACGGCCTTATCCGCGAAGAAGCAAAACACTAGAAGAAACACCGGATGCACTATTTAATACAACGGCAAAAGATCGGCATGATGCATGTATGATGTATGACATGGCAAATGTGTGATGCAATTAGGTCATGTTAAGCGGAACCGGGGCCCCGACAATTATATATATGGTTCTAGTTATTTAGAAACCCCCGCAATTTAAATGTTGTTTAACATGGTAGAAGATAGCACCGGGTTCGCTACACAAATTTAAATGAGGCCAATATGAGGCTAGATTTGCCCGCATATGGGCCCCATATTTAATTATTAGGTGAATCGGCATAAGGCCCCCACCCATATGACATGCATGCATGAACAATTATTATGCGACAAGTTGTATTTCAATTATAAAATAGGGTTTGCGGGAGAGGGTTCACACATTAAGGGGTCTCGACGAACTTGGGGTTCCGGGTTCGGGTCGGTCTCGTGGTTCGTGGTTCGAGGTCGTTCTCGGACTCAGGGGTAGGTCTTGGCGCTTCCGGGGTCTTCGGGTCATGTTGTCGGTCATGGCGTTCGGGACGAAGCACTTGTCGCATCGGGGTTCTCGGCGGACTCGGTGTCCGGGGTGAAACAATCGGCGTCCTCGAGGGAGTACTTGTCGTTCGGGATCTCGGCGAATCTTGGCGTCGAGAAGAAGATCATGTCGGTCCATTGTGGTCCGGTCTTCGTGGTTCGACGGGTGTCTTGGCGCCCATGACGGCGGCATCCTCGGTGCTCGTGTCGAAGGCTTCGGGGTACTCAAGTCCGTGGCGATCTCGCTGCTCGGGGTTCGGGGTCTCGGATGTCCATGAAGGAGGGCTTGGCGTTCCATGAAGGAGACCTTGGGGCATCGCGGTTACGTTGTTGGTGCCGAATTCCGCTTGGTGAAGATCTTGTATGACGGCGACGCACTACGGCTCCGGGGATCCTTGGCGGAACAAGACCAACAAAGCCGTGAACTAGGTTTTCTGGACCTTCCGTTTAACGCTTGGACTTGTCGTGGAGGCACAAAGAGATAAAGGCAAGGTTGTTTGCAACTGTGTGGTCCCGCACAACGGCCACGGTGACGCGCACAGCGACCGGCACGAGCGTGCACGGAGGGTGGAGCCGGCGGGACAGCCCTCGCGAGGAGGCCGCGGCGAGGCGTCGTCGGCTCGGGATGGCGCGGCAACGGCGGCCAGAGGGGAGGCCCGCTGCCGGCGGAGGAGGACGGGTGGCGGCGCCACTGGAGGCGGAGGTCAAAGTTTGAGCGGCGGGAGCCGGCGGGCGAGCCCGGCGAAGTCGGCGGCGTTCGCCGGCTGGGAGGCGGACGCAGGCCGAGGGAGGAGGGAACCTGGCAGCGCGGCGGCTGGAGGCGGTGAGGTAGCCCGCGGCGGTGGCTCAGCAGACGAAGCTGGAAGAGGAGCCGCGCTGGTCGGGCACCGTGGCGGGCATTTAACGCGGGAGAGGCAGGGAGTCGTCAGGGCCGGAGGTAGCTGCGGAGCGCGGCCGGGCCGTGGCGAGCAGAGCGGGCGGCTGGCGGCGGCGGGAGGCGCTGGCCGGCGAGGACGCGGCGCCTAAGCGGCGGGACGGCAGGGCGGGCGGGCAAAGGACGCTGGGGCCAGGCCGGAGCGGAGAGGCGACCGCGGCTGGACTCGAGGGTGAGGGTGGCCGGGCTCGTCGGCGGAGAGGATGGTGAGCGGGAAGGAAGCGGCGGCGCTAGGGAGGGGTGACGGGCGCAGAGGCGGAGCGGCGAAGAGGGACCAAGGCCGGGTCACGGAGGGCGCGTGAGAGGTTGGGGTGGGGGAAGAGAGGATGAGGCGTCGGTGGGGGTGGGTCCTGGTGGGGCCTGTGGGCTGTGCTGGGGGAGTTGAGCGTGCTGTGCAGGCGTGTGTCGTGTGTGGCCTGCTGGGCTGGGGCCACGGATAGGGTCAGGTTGGTGGGGTGATGGGTGAGGGAGAGAGAGAGGTGAGGGAGTGGCTGACGTGGCAGGAGTTGATTGGGTGGGGGGATAGGTCCAGGTGAGGTGGCAGCCTGCTACTGGTTGGGGTGAGGTGGAGGGTTGGGTTGGGTAGGTAGATGGGTAGGTTTAGGATTTGGAAGGGCGGGTGTAGTTGGACCGTTTTAATTTCTGGGGCGGTCGGTCAATCGCCTGCTCGATGCCGCCTACCAAAATAATTTAATATTTTTATTTGATTGCGACGAACTTTGTAAATAGTTTTGGACAAACAAAATATCCGGCAGCATCCGGGGTTTGATATTTAATTAAAGATGGGGCGTTTTATAAAACAAAACGGCTTTGCGAATATAGTTTTAGACAAACATCACATGATGATGACGACGCAATGCACAAATTCAACGTGATTTTCTAGTAGTGGTTTTGCGGGATGCCACAATTCGACACCACTAACAATGGATCTCGCCCTCGAGATCCGCCTCATGGTACCGGAAGGAAGGTCGGCGATTTGCGTCTTCTTGACTCGTGTAGATCCTCGCGACACCACTAACGAGGGTCCCTTCTTCATCTGGAAAAACGGCGACACCACCAACAAAGGGTCGTTGTTCCTGATCGTCGAGAGAACACTCCGGAACAAAAAGGTCGAAGGTAGAGGTATCCACAAATAAAGCCACCCCTAACTTCCGTGGGCGGAGTAAAATTGCGGGACCCACTTATTCGATGTACAAGAGCGAATGATAAGAGTAGTCGGATGGTGATCAGTCCATCGCGCACCCAAACCATTACTCTGCACACGAATAGGCGGATTATGCAATCAACTCTCGGAATTAGACTGAAGATCTCGACAAACGAGGTTCGGAAACAAAGGAGTGATGCGGATTCTGTATCGGATCTGGCGGAGATGATGCCGTCGCGTCGGAAAACACCGGAAAGCACAAACAAGGAACAAAGGATAGTCCCACAGATAAAGGATCACTCATGCAGCTTGAACACCGGAGGGTAGAACACCGTTATCGAAGAAGGAAGCGAAACCCTGAAGGTACGACGGAAACCCAACCACGAGAAATCCTGGACTCGAAGAAAAGATGAGAGAGCAGATTCAAAACACGTCGAGATAAGAGGATAATAGCAGAGGGGTAAGGAGTAAAATCAGACCTAATCAGAACTTTCCAACCGATTTTGCAAAATAGTTTTGACACTCTACTTCGGCCGTTAGCTAGGTTATCCTACAGTCGGACTTCAGGGGTATCGAATCGCCGAGCTCGATACCATCAGAACACCTCGAATCGGACCTATGCAAGTTTGAGCAAAATTCGCCAAAACCCGCAGAAACGATTCAAAGGTGCCCACCGTGCACTTTCGACGGGTGGAAAACGAAGTAATAACATTACACAACAGTCCTCGATGGGACCCACAGATATATATATAACAGCGACTCAAAGAGTCAAGAATACGATATAATATACAAAGATCCAAATCACCTTGAAAATGATAGAGCGTCCCACGGACATTAAGATGCAAATGGGGCTAAGAGCCTGAAGAATAACCAATGGCGTCCATAACCCTGCCCAAGCCGGAAGGGTAACACTGCTAACGGCGTTGATCCCAAAACCTGCTTAACAAAAGGGGTGCCGACAAAGGGCAAAGGAAAGAGAAGGAGCGTCAGTACTGAGGCCAGTACACGGCGAGGCTAGAATTCGGCGGTCCTCGCCTACATAGGTATGGTGGACTAAAGCGGCAGCGGCAGCATGCACTAAACAACCTATAGAGACTCAATACGACTGGCGGCTATCAGAGAGGGGTAAGGGAGACCTATTCGGATCCAACCTGATACTATCATCATATAGACCCATCCTGGCGTTTCCCCCTCGAGACCAAACGAGGAAGTCAACCGAGGAACTCACAGCTTGGCGCTTTACTTATTCATTATCGCTATGCACTTTACTAGTCAGGTTTAGATAGTCATCCTGATAAAATAAGCGGTGGGCACTTTTAGTTAACCATTCCGTTGTAGTTGCAATAATTACTAATCAGATACAGATAGCATGAGTTAAACCTTAAACCCAGCAGTTGTTGTTACTTTTATTCAGCCATTCCGTTGTAGTTGCGATACTTACTAGTCAGGTACAATGGTCGCAAGCGACACTCCAAACAAGCAATTGTGGGCAGTATTAATTAGCCATTCCATTATAGTGAAGCTGATTACTAGTCATTATAAAGTCAAATTTATAGCAATAAACTTTAGTTATGCTTGTCTATGATCGAGATCGTGCTCCAAGTCGCCCATATCCGCGACACGGCTTTCAAAAGTTTTACCCGCCGGTGCACCAATAGCAACACACGCCGATCAACCTCGAAAACCAAATCAAAACCCAACGAGGCTTTCACGACGAACAATCAGGATTCAGAAATATTTCAGGGGCCACCCTTAAAGTAGACCCAACGAAGCAAGCAAGCTCCGAGACGGACTCAAGGTTGTGGGACGGTCAGAACGATCGGGAACCCAAACTGGGCTTGTCGACATCATGAATCGTGCCACGATCCTAAACAGATAGTGTGCTATCCGTCGCACAATTTAAATACGTAGTAGCATGGCATAAGTACAGGATAGTAAATAAAACCTCAAACTAGTTTGTGGCCCCAAGAAATAAGATGAATCAAGCTCGCCTGTGGGGGTCCCATATACCTCCCGGATGTGGATAGCGCGATAAATCAAGGAACAGGTATCAAGTACTCGGGGTCTTACGGGACACAAGTGGGCGTTCGGAAACCAAATATTTTCTATCACCCACCGATGCCTCTGCTTATTTCAATTTTAGTTGTTAAACAAAAATTAAAGTGAACGATAAGTAAAACTATGATCATCTCCATCATCAACATGCGCAATACATCAACAACTGTGGCATTTGACGACACGCAACAGCACTTGAGCAAGCGACTACGACGCGCAAGTCCAACTATCTACCAAACAACCGGTAATAGGATGTGTCCAAGGCAATATATGGCTGCAAGGGATATCATGGGTACGGAAACTAGAGCATCGCAACCCAGATAGCAATAGATCAACAGGGGGGAAATAAATACTATAAAAGTAAGATAGGTAGAAAGGGGGAGATGCTCGCCTGAAAACATTGTCGAAGGTTCAACCGAAGATCGGGTCGACACTCGCATCAACTCAACGGCCTTATCCGCGAAGAAGCAAAACACTAGAAGAAACACCGGATGCACTATTTAATACAACGGCAAAAGATCGGCATGATGCATGTATGATGTATGACATGGCAAAGGTGTGATGCAATTAGGTCATGTTAAGCGGAACCGGGGCCCCGACAATTATATATATGGTTCTAGTTATTTAGAAACCCCCGCAATTTAAATGTTGTTTAACATGGTAGAAGATAGCACCGGGTTCGCTACACAAATTTAAATGAGGCCAATATGAGGCTAGATTTGCCCGCATATGGGCCCCATATTTAATTATTAGGTGAATCGGCATAAGGCCCCCACCTATATGACATGCATGCATGAACAATTATTATGCGACAAGTTGTATTTCAATTATAAAATAGGGTTTGCGGGAGAGGGTTCACACATTAAGGGGTCTCGACGAACTTGGGGTTCCGGGGGTTCGGGGTCGGTCTCAGGGTTCAGGGTTCGGCGAGGTCGTTCTCGGACTCAGGGGTAGGTCTTGGCGCATCCGGGGTCTTCGGGTCATGTTGTCGGTCATGGCGTTCGGGACAAAGCACTTGTCGCATCGGGGTTCTCGGCGGACTCGGTGTCCGGGGTGAAACAATCGGCGTCCTCGAGGGAGTACTTGTCGTTCCGGGCTCTCGACGAATCTTGGCGTCCGAGAAGAAGATCATGTCGGTCCGCAGGGTCCGGTCTTCGTGGTTCGACGGGTGTCTTGGTGCCCATGACGGCATCCTCGGTGCTCCGTGTCGAAGGCTTCGGGGTACTCAAGTCCGCGTGGCGATCTCGTCGTTCCGGGGGTTCGGGGTCTCGGATGTCCATGAAGGAGGGCTTGGCGTTCCATGAAGGAGACCTTGGGGCATCGCGGTTACGTTGTTGGTGCCGAATTCCGCTTGGTGAAGATCTTGTATGACGGCGACGCACTACGGCTCCGGGGATCCTTGGCGGAACAAGACCAACAAAGCCGTGAACTAGGTTTTCTAGACCTTCCGTTTAACGCTTGGACTTGTCGTGGAGGCACAAAGAGATAAAGGCAAGGTTGTTTGCAATCGTGGTCCCGCACAACGCCACGGTGACGCTGCGACAATGCGCACGGCAGCGTGCACGGAGGGTGGAGCCGGCGGGACAGCTCGCGAGGAGGCCGCGCAGGCGTCGTCGGCCGGGATGGCGCGGCAACGGGCCAGAGGGGAGGCTCACGCCGGAGGAGGACGGTGGTGGCGCCACCGAGGCGGAGGTCAAAGTTTGAGCGGCGGGAGCCGGGCGGGCGGCGAAGCCCGGCGAAGCGCTGGGAGGCGGACGCGCGCCGAGGGAGGAGGGAACTGGCGGCGCGCGGCCGGAGGCGGTGAGGTAGCTCATGGCGCGGTGGCTCCAGCAGACGCGCATGCGGTGAAGAGCGGAGCCGCGCGCTGGTCGGGCACCGTGGCGGGCGCATTTAACGCGCGGGAGAGGCAGGGAGTCGCGGGCGGCCGGAGGTAGCTGCGGCGGGCCGTGGCCGGAGCAGAGCGGCGCCGGACGGCGAGGACGCGGCGGCGCTAAGCGGGACGGCAAAGTAGCACGACCGGGCGGGTGACGCTGGGGCCAGGCCGAGCGAGAGGCGACCGCGGCTGGGCTCGAAGGTGAGGGTGGCCGGGGCTCGTCGGCGGAGAGGATGGCGAGCGGGAGGGGAGCGGCGGCGCTAGGGAGGGGTGACGGGCGCAGAGGCGGAGCGGCGCTCGGAGGGGACCGCGCCGGGGGGCCGGTCGCCGGAGGAGGGCGCGGTGAGAGGTTGGGGTCGAGGGGGGGGGGAAGAGAGGATGAGGGCGTCGGTGGGGGTGGGTCCCGCTGTGGGGCCCAGGGCTGGCGTGGGGAGTTGGATCACTGCGTCTGCAAAGGTGTGTCGTGTGTGGCTCACTGGGGCGGGCCACGGACAGTGGTCGGTTGACTGGTGGGGCAGGATGGGTGAGGGAAGGGAGAGAGAGAGGTGAGGGAGTGGCTGACGTGGCAGGAGTTGATTGGGTGGGGGGATAGGGCCAGGTGAGGTGGCAGCCTGCTACTGGTTGGGGTGAGGTGGAGGGTTGGGTTGGGTAGGTAGATGGGTAGGTTTAGGATTTGGAAGGGCGGGTGTAGTTGGACCGTTTTAATTTCTGGGGCGGTCGTTCGGGTCAATCGGCCCGTTCGACTGCCCCGCCCAAAATAATTTAATATTTTTATTTGATTGCGACGAACTTTGTAAATAGTTTTGGACAAACAAAATATCCGGCAGCATCCGGGGTTTGATATTTAATTAAAGATGGGGCGTTTTATAAAACAAAACGGCTTTGCGAAAATAGTTTTAGACAAACATCACATGATGATGACGACGCAATGCACAAATTCAACGGGATTTTCTAGTAGTGGTTTTGCGGGATGCCACAGTGTCTCCTTGAGATTTCTTTGGTCGAGGCGTGCATAGGCAGAGGTGGTGAGGTCAGGGCTTCCTCCTAGACATAGTGGGAGAGGGAAGCGCGGTCTGTGGCATAGTGGCCATGTTGGGGTGGCAAGGTGAGCTCGGTTACCATTTTGCACGGGTCAAACGACAATTGATAGGAGCTCCATTGCATAGGCTAGTACTGGGTGAGTTAAGGGCACGACGTGTGAGCTCGGTGAGGTTACAATGGTGAGCAAAGGATTGATCAAAACACTGAATAGTTGTTGAGTTTGTACTGTGATCAACAAGTGTTCGATCAAATGGCCGCATGAACTAAATCATCACATTTTCCAGTGATTTTTGGTGGGTGTTCTAGTACTAATCTTGGTAGTCTCTGGGTGCAATGGTTTGCTAAGTGATGAAGGTTTGAGTGGTTTTCCAAAAATGGCTATCTTGATACATAAGATAGATTCAAATTTGAATTGCCTCTCAAAAGAGTTTAAAAAAGTTTCTGCAAAGTTGGAAAGCTCCATTGGGTTTAGTGTCACTAGGTCTAGCAAGGGGAGAAAAGAAATGGACAGTTTTTGTTTGAGATTAGTTGCTAGAGATGCTCAAAGTGAGCTAGTGGTTAACTTGGGCAGAAATGACCATTAGGTCTTAGGCTTCATATTTTAATTTTCTTTTGTTTTGATTTGATTGGATAGTGACCTAGATGATATGGTTTTGATCTTTAAACCATTTCTCATCATTTACAACAATCAAACATGGCATTGCAAGCATTCATACACACAAGCATTACGATTTGAATTTAATTAAAACTTTTGTTAATCCTAATCTTGATTAATTAGGGAATTATCCTCATTAATATTTTTGGGGTGTTACAAACCTTCCCTCCTTAAACAGAATCTCGTCCTGAGATTCAGGAAAAACTAGGAACTAAAGAGATTGGGAAACTCATTTCTCATGTAATCTTCTCGTTCACAAGTGGCTTCTTCTTCTGTATGGTTGCTCCATTGGATCTTGAGAAACTTGATACTTCTGGTCCGGGTGGTCTGGAAAGCTTCTTCCAAAATACGGATGGGTACTTCATGATAGGTCAAGTCCGGGTTGATCTCTATGATCGATGTTCGTGAAAACTTCCGTCGTTTCTGGAACTTCTAAACACTTCTGAAGTAACGAGACATGAAACACATCATGCATGCCTGAAATCTCTGGCAGTTCTATCTGATAAGATACCTCTCCTCGGTGACTTAGAATCATGAAATGTCCAATGTATCTGGGGTGCAAGATTTCCTTTGAGTTGGAAACACTGCATTCCTTTCAAGGGTGATACTTTGAGATAAACAAAATCTCCGACATTGAAGGCTAGATCTCGACGTCTCTTGTCGGCATAACTCTTCTGTCTGGACTTGGCGGTCTTGAGGTGCTCACGGATCTTGTGAACCTTCTCTTCGGCTTCTCGTAGGATATCGGGTCCGAATATCTGACTCTCTCCTACTTGCGACCAATTCAGTGGGGTACGACACTTCCTTCCATACATAAACTCAAATGGGGATGTCGTGGGAATGGCCACGATAGATGCTGCGATTGGCAGCGAGTAGCAGAACAAGGGGCAAGGGTGGCCAGCCATCTGTGGTGCAAGATGAGGGCAAAGACACAGGGATTTAGCCAGGTTCGGCCCCCCGGAGGGTAAAGACCTACTCCTGCTAGATTGTATTGATGAGAGAGTACAAAGGGCGAACTCGATGGCTAGGAGGCGAGTCGAGGGGGTGTATTATGGAACTTAAGTGCTATACATGCCCTAGGGAGGTTTATATAGAGTCACCTCGCTAGGGTTTACAGATCTACAACCGAGTTACATAAGGACTCGGAGGGTTTTGACCTAATCCGAACGGGCCTAGCTATGCTTCTGGGCCTTTAGCTTCCAATCGTTGGGCTTCCTCTTGGGTCGCGGTCTAGTCGCCGTCCTATAGGCCCACTCACTGGGAGTACGATCCAGTAGGGAACATCCTGCTAGGTATACCCCACTAGGCATATCCCCATTAGTAGTCCCCGAGGCCATTGTTGATTCGTCGCAGGTGTTCTTTGGCAGTCGGAGTATTCGGGCCCAATTTGGATGCCCAGTCAAATCGGTGATGGACTCCTTCAATGAGAGAAAGAATCATGCATCATTAGTCGCAATATCGGGGACCAGTCGAATCGCCAATTTGGCGAGTAGTCGAATCGCAACCATGGCGAATGGGTCGGCGAGTCGAGTATACGAAGTTGGACCGCCAGCCTGGTCAAACTAGCCGTTGGGTAATCCAACAGTAACACCAGGATAATCACTGTCGTGGTGGTGGCACGGCAGATGCCATGGTTAGGCTTAAGTTGGGGGCCAATGGATACTAGTGGGATCCAGGGAGGGAAGATGTAGTGGTTTCTACACACAGAATGCTAGAACTCAATCTTTATTCCACACTAATGGAGCTACACTTGCTCCTCAAGCTGTATGCGTGAGAGGAAGAAGAAGTTACAACTTGTGCCTGGAGGAGAAAAATGAATCGATCCCCTCCTCCAGACACCCAGCCCCTCCTTATAAAGGAATGGCCTAGTGCCTTCTAGGGCTGACATGGACCAGCATATTCGTGGAATATGCTTGTCCCAAAGTGGTAAATCTGCGGACCTCTTTCCCTGTTCCCCTTCTATCGATGGCAAAGACCCAGAGTCCACCACATGTGAGCCTCGGGCCTGAGGACTGTCACCTCCGTGACCTCCTTCTGCTCCTCTGCTGCTCTGCTTCTTGTCCCTAGCGCTTGGCACTGTGCATATTCCAGAGAGAGACAGTGGCTAGGGTTTGACTTCCAGGATTGCCCCCTCCTTCTTATACAAGCTTCCCTTGACTCGGTGTCGCCTCGCATTACTCGGCTTGACCCTCACCTGTACTTAAGTTAAATAACAACGATACGCCTACATAACTCATATGTCGGTCAAGAAAGGGTCTTAACTACCTGACTCGGAACAGGTCGAACCTCATTCGGCCGACCCCTACATGACTCAGCCGGATCATGCCATGATCCAGCCCTGGACATGAATGTTCCTTTCTTTTCTTACTTATCTCGACCCTACCTAGGGTCATCCCCCAACATTAGTCCCTGAAGCTGGTGTGGTCTGGCCAGCTTCATTCGGCTAGATCGCAATAGTTTCTAGATGTTCAGTTTTTATGCTCATCTCTCCGAATCATTGTTCGGTCAGTGCCTTTTTTGCTCTTCCTATTCTTGACTCGCCCTCTTTCTCCGAGGCATGACTCATTTTCCGATTCACCTATACTCATCCGAGTCATACTCTTAGCTTCTCTAGTAAGCTTCGTCCTACGTGTCTCAATCATTGCGTTATGTCTCATTTTCTGTACCTCTACAGTGCACCCTGACACTGCTACAGTAATCACTGCGGCGGTCATATCGATGCAGTGACTCTTCGATTGCCACAATGGTCATGGCGGCCGGATCCCCTCCTACGCCGTGTGATCCTTCGTGTGGCTCCAATCATCGATTGCCAACACACAATACACGCCTTTCGGTGGTTACTGCGACGCATTCGCGATCACACTAACTCTTACCGCGTGCGGTTATAAATAGTGGGAGAAGGGGAAGGGCCATTTTACTTTCCCCATTCTCGCCCTCTCCACCTTATTTCTCGCGCCGCCGCCATGCTCCTGCTTCTGCGACCATGCCGCCGCGCTCCTTCTCTCGCTGTGCGCCGCCGTTGTTTGGTCCTTCCTCCCCGCACCTTGCTTTCGTGTTAGGCCTCCGCGACAGTTCTCTCCTTCCGTTTCCTGCGTTCTCATCGTTGCTGCGATGGGGCCTTGGATTTCGAGGCCGCTCCCCACCGGTAGCGATTCCTATTTTGTTGGCTACTCCGACGAGCCCATGTCGAGATCGCACATCATCACCATCATGGGAGAAGAAGACCTAGTGGTGGGTCCAGAGTGTGGCTCATGGCAAGGATCCACCGTCACTCATCGAGAAATCGAGTGGATCCGCAAGACTCGCCGCGTTCCTGCCGAGGTAATGTGTCGCTTACCCGACAAGGAGTCTGCTCCTGTAGTTGAAGATGGCGAGTATATGTAGTTTTCATGTCGCATTTTGCCAGAGGATTCGGCCTCCCTCTTAGCGACTTTGCCAAGAGTTTACTTGTATTCTTTGGCCTTCAGTCTCATCACTTGCCGTCTAATGCCATTGCTTCTCTATCGGCTTTTATCTCGGCCTCAGAGGGTTACTTCGGCCTTTGGACTTATATAGATGTCTGGTCGAAGTTCTTCCAGATCCGAGCTAACGTTGTGCCGGATAAATCTCTCCATCCCTCCGAGAAATCTCTTACTCAGTTTGGGGCCGCTTCTATTACACCCCGGAAGAATTCTTTGTTCCCTCGAGTCACCGGCCTAGAGTCTTGCAAGAAGTGGCATAGGTCGTTTTTCTATGTCAAAAACATGGGGAAGGAGGATAAGGTTCAGCTCCCTTCCTTCTCTATTGGTCCTCCCGCTAAGAACTGGATTTATAATCCTAAGAAGACTCATGCTCTCGCTGAGGCGTTTGAGCTTCGCCTGAAGGAGTTGATTCGGCGGGGCTTCACGACAATGATCTGATGGCCGCATTCATCAGTAGACAGATCCGCCCTTTCCAAGTTCGCTCCCATAAGCTTTGCTACATGAGTGGTCCTTTGGATCCCAACCGAGTTTCCACGGTCGAGCTTGACGATGTTCAGATCCAGAAACGTGTCCGAGCTATCTTCATAACTGAGATGCCCGAGGATTGGACGTGGGGAATGCAGCCTTTTTCACGTGATAACCCCCTGCTCAGGTAGCTCGAATTGGTATTGCTCTATCTGAATTATCTTTTGCTGATGATTTTGCTAATTTTCGTCTACTCTTCTTGCAGAAATTTGACGAACAAACTTCGGAAGATGCCGAGGTGCTCGCTCTTCCTTGGAGTGAAGACCGCAGCACCCCGGACAACAGGGAACCAGACCCGGAGGAGTTTATCCCCAAACCCGAGGCCGCTCCTGCCCGTACTCAGAGTAAAGCTTCTGCCCGTGCCAATGAAGGTACTCGAACGACGTCCAAATTCTCGAGATAGTTGCAGTGGTGCCTATCTCTTACGCGTTTCCGGCTCCTTCTTTCCCAGCTAATCCGGCTGGTCAGGTGCATGAGGTTGAACCCCTCGCTTCGGAAGCTCCCGCTCCATCGAAGTAACATGCTGCCTCGAACGATCTTTCGGACGTGGGTCCCAAGAAGAGAACTAAGAGATCTTCCCAGCATGTTCCGAAGCGCAAGACCATGCCCGGAGTCTCTGGGTAAGTTTCCTTGCATATTTTAACTTGTCTTTCTTGTTTCTCTCGTTCTATTTCTGAATTGGTCTTTACCTTTAACCTGGCAGTGCTCCTCTTTCTGCCAAACTCAGTGGTCCGAGCATGACCTTGCATTCTACTCGGCCGCTTTTGCCATCGCCTCAAGAGGATGTTCGTGTTCCAAGTCATCTTCGCGACAATTATCTTCCCATGCCGACTAACAGCCCGCCTCGGCCAGATGAGGCCGAAGTTTCCCCTGTTGCTGATGCTGATGTGACTATCCCGGATCGCTCAATTGATCCGGTAAATTCTTCCAAGGTCTCTGAAGTTTCCCCCGCTAAACCCCTCTCTGCCGAAGTTCCTTCTACTTCGGCTACTGTCGGAGTTGCCGCTACCTCGGCTCCTAATGAGGCAACCGCCCCTTCTGCCGTAGCGGTTATTGCTCCGAGTACAATTTCTTGTCCTAAGTCCTTACTTGTTATCTAGGTTCCTGCCAAGACCAATAAAGATGGCATTGCCAAATCCAAACCAGCTCAGAAAGGTAAACTTGGTTCTTCTCAGCCGAGTGTCGCCGACATGCTCCACAAAGGAGTTTCTGCTGCTAAGCCTGGGTCTGCCTCTACCGCCGGCACACAACTCGTTCTTCGTAAGAGCCCGGCGGCCGGGGTAGCTGCACAACAGGCGCGAGAAGCCAAAGGCAAGGTTTTGACGCGCACAGAAAGTGGAGGAAGCCTCGGGTCATTGGTAGAATATGCTAATAATTGGAATGCTGCCGAACAGATAGAGGGCAACCCAAGTAATCAATCCTTCCAGCTTTCCGACATCAGCAGCCGTTTGCACATGGCTGCTAAGGTTGTACTTGAAAGTGACAAGCTGAACAAGGTATGTGCTTCAATCTACATTTTATCTTTTGCGCAGTATACTATCTGCCCGCTAGTCCCCGAGCTTGCAACCGAATAACTTGTTACTCGTTTGGAAGCTTCCTTTGCTTAAAATTTAGTTACCTGCTTGCGTAATAAATATTTATTCTGTGCATGCTTCGGATTAAAACGCATCTAGCCATCTAGATCCGAGTCAAGTTTTACTTGATTCGGATCTTTTTTAAGTTTTAGCTTTGAATATCCAGCCACCTAGATCCGAGTCAAGTTTTATTTGATTCGGATCTTTTTAGGTTTTAGATTTGAATATCCAGCCATCTAGATCCGAGTCAAGTTTTACTTGATTCCGATATTTTTAGGTTTTAGCTTTGAATATCCAACCACCTAGATCCGAGTCAAGTTTTACTTGATTTGGATCTTTTTAGGTTTTAGCTTTGAATATCCAGCCACCTAGATCCGAGTCAAGTTTTACTTGATTCAGATCTTTTTAGGTTTTAGCTTTGAATATCCAGCCACCTAGATCCGAGTCAAGTTTTACTTGATTCGGATCTTTTGCATATTTTCCCTGTATAACTCGCTATTATTATTTTAGGTTGCTCACAATCGGCGTACAGCCGAATTCCAGAAGCTGATTTTCTCGCATAGGAAGCTTCAGGTCAAGTTTGACAAGATGGTTCCCGTTTGGAAGAATATAGGTAGATTATTTGGCATTTGCATTTAAGTCTTATGTACAAGTTTTTGCTTCCTAATTAATTTGCAATTTATCATTAATTAGCTAACATTAATAATCAAAATACTCGGCTGACGAAAAAGGTTGCCAGCCTCGAAGGTTAGTCGTTCCTCCTCTCTGTACTCGTCAATTCTTCTTCTAGATAAATTCCGAGTATCTTATATTACTCCATCTTCGGCTCAGCCAAATTACAAAGATTTGCAGCGTCGTATCAAGAGTGCATACCCATTCCTGATATGATGCTGCATTTTTTAGAGCAAGCAGGGATTCACTCGGCGCAGCTCAAGGAGAAGGATGACGAGATATATCGGCTCCGTGCCAAGGTTGAGTCCCTGAAATCATCCCAAAAGTCCGAGCTGGATAAAATTTATCAAGAGTTTTCCGAGGAAAAGACTCGGTTAAGTCTTCAGGTTCAGAAAGACAAAGAACTTCTTGATGCGGCTGAGCTGAAGAATCAGACAATGACGGAGGAGATTGCTCAGTTTGAGAAGAAACGGGGTGACTGGGCCGTGGATCTTCAGAAGATGCTGCGATATATCCATCGTAAGCTTATTTGCCGGGTTTTTTCTATTTTTGTTGCTGGCCTAATTATTCTTTGCTCATTGCTCCCCTTGATTTATATGATGTTTTGCTTTACATATCACTTTCGAGAAGCCGAGCCCGTGAGCACTAAAGCCATGGTTGCTACCCATGCTCGCCGAGGTGTCCCCAATAACCCGAATCAATAATATTCTATTGAGGATTTCCTTGTTGTTGTTGCTGCCGCCATTGAGCCGATGACAATCATGGGAAGAGATTTGGTGAAAGCAGCGATCCGAGCCTTCAATGTGCTCTGGCTGAATGAGCCAAAAATCACCAAGGTGGAAGTACTCGTGGTGAAACTGATGGATTCTCAAACTCGGTTGAATCTCTGGAGAAAATCCGCCAGTCGAGCTGGGGCTGACATGTCACTTACTGTCGTGCTATCCAGTACAGGGACATTTCCCTGGACACGTTGATGAATCTGTGTACTGGATATCCTTGGGTCGAGAATCCGGACTACGTTGCACACTGCCAGGCTCGTGCCAATCAACTCATCGAGTATGCAAATGTGCATCAATGGAATGAGGGGACTAGCTTTCTCCCAGACGAGGCCGATGAGAATGTTGAGGCCGCTGATGATGATGAGGGTGACGAAGATTCTGGTGATGAAAATGATTCAGATGAAGATTCTGAAGGTTCTGACAAGTCGAGTGGCAGTTCAGGATAAAATGATGAATCTTGGTCTTCCTCCAAGGGAACCGAAGCTTTCCAAGCCCAAGGTGGAGCTTCACGTCAGACGACCAATGGTCAATGTGCCCTGGCTACTTCGGTCGATGCCGAGGTAACTTCCGTGGAGGTTCAGGCAACTTCCAAGATCCCTGCTCCCGAAACTATTACTTCTACAGAGGCCGAGGTACCTTCGGTCGTAGCCGGAAACTCCTGCCACTGCCGTTACCCCTCCTGCCGATGACTCGACTGCCGTTAATGCCTGAGCTAAAAAACTCTTATTTGCCAAGTCCCTAGTATGTCGGGCGTATGTTGTTTTAAGACAATCTGCCTGTTTTGGTACTATCTCATCTGTATAAGTTCAGAATCTTTCATACGCTATGGTAATCGTTAAGTTATTATCGTTCTGGTTGAGTATTCGATGTGTATATTTGTTCGCAAATTTTAGTCCGTAGGTTTGAATCAAACTTTCGTGTGTTTGATTCTCCATTGGCTCTTACTTTATTTATCATAAGTTCTCTCTTTAGTCCGTGAAAGGTCAGGGATATTTCTTCCGGTATCCACATGTTACTCAGTCAAATGGATATACGAATCTTCCAACATATCAAATATGTACATGTAAGATAGATACCATGGTGCAGTCCCCGAGTCACCGCTCGAGTTGCCGAGGTATCATTCATAGCAAACACATAATCATCGCAATAAATAATATGGGGCAGTCCCCTATTTATCGCTCAAGTTGCCGAGGTTTAATTCATACCAAACACATAACCATAGTGATAAATAATATGGGGCAGTCCCCGAGTCACTGCTCAAGTTGCCGAGGTTTCATTCATATCAAATACATAATCATAGTGATAAATGATATGGGGCAGTCCCCGAGTCACTGCTCGAGTTTCCGAAGTTTCAATCATATCAAATACATAATCATAGTGATAAATAATATGAGGCAGTCCCCGAGTCATGCTCGAGTTGCCGAGGTTTCATTAATTCATTCCTAACACAATAAACCGATACATAATAATACTGGATACAATACACTTTCTTTAAGTGTAAAATGGACGAAGTAATGCTATATTCCATGGTCTTTTTGACTCGTCTCCGTATTTATCCGCCTTGTTCCTTTCTGGTGCTTGATCATCTATAAGGTAATATGCATCATTGTGTAGTGCTTTGCTCACGATGAATGGGCCTTCCCATGGAGGTGATAGCTTATGCATGACGATCGTGCGTTGCACTAGCCAAAGAACCAGATCTCCTTCCTTGAAAACTCTAGGATTTACCTTCTTGCTATGGTATCGTCTGAGGTCTTGTTGATAAATAGCTGATCTGGACAATGCTAACTCTCTTGCTTCTTCTAGTAGATCCACATCATCTTGCCGAGATGTTTCATTTACTTCGGCATTCGTGTACTGGGTAACTCTTGGCGAGTCATGCACTATGTAGGCTGGGAGCATAGCTTCTTCCCCATATACGAGGAAGAATAGGGTGTACCCCGTTGATCTATTTGGGGTGGTTCTTAAACTCCATAGCACCGCTGGGAGTTCCTTAATCCAACAACCTGCCAACCTCTGGAGTGGTTCTATCAACAGAGGTTTTTTATAGATAACACGAGTCCATTCGATCTTTATACTTGCCCATTTGATGTCGGGTGAGCTACCGAAGCAATATCGAGCCCTATGTGTTTTTCTTGGCAGAATCGAGCAAAGGCTCCTTCAGCAAAATTTGTGCCATTATCCATGATAATACTGTGTGGGTAACCATATCTCAGAATGATATCCTTGAGAAATTTTACTGCTATGTGCCCGTCACATTTTCTTATTGGCTTTACCTCTGTCCATTTTGTGAATTTGTCCACCATGACCAAAATGTGAGTCATGCCTCCGCGAGCCGGCTTAAATGGACCTAACATATCTAGGCACCATACTGAGAATGGCCAAGTGATTGGTATTGTTTTTAACTCGGATGAAGGCATATGTATTTTGCTGGCATATCTTTGGCAGCCATTGCACCTTGCTACCAATTCTTTTGCTTCCTTTAGCGCACTTGGCCAGTAAAACCCATGTTGGAATGCTTTGGCCACAAAGGATCTATACGAGGCATGGTGCCCACATTCTCCTTGATGTATGTCCAAGATGATCTCTTGTCCTTTTGCCGAGTCAACACATCGTTGTAGCACGTTTGTTACGCTTCTCTTATAAAGCTCATTATTTATTACTGTGTAAGATTTTGCCCTTCTTACTGTCTGCCTAGCAAGGACTTCGTTATTCGGCAAGGTCTCATTTTTGAGGAATAAGAATATGGGCTGTGCCCATTCCGGTATGTCCCGTTCCGGGGTAACTGTTTTATCAATTTCCATTACTTCTGCCAATGTAATGTTCGTCGAACTGTCCCAATCATCACTCCGGTTAGCTGAATCAGTCCCTGGGTTATTCGGCTCATGTCCCTTGTCAATTTCCATTGGGACACACTCAGATTTCTGATCTAATGAGAGGCAAATTGATTCAGACTCTAGGGAAGGTATGATTGATGGCTTTCTCAGGTTTCTAAGGTGATACCAGGTGGAATTGACTTTCTAGTTGATCCGAGCTTTGACAGGGTATCTACAGCGTTGTTCTCCGCCCGAGGTATGTGATGAAATTCACACCCGTCAAAATAACCATTAATTTTATATACATGAAACCAATATAAGTCCATGTTCGCATCCAATGCGTTCCAATTTCCTGATACTTGCTGCACTACAAGGTCAGAATCTCCGAAACATAGAATCTGACGTATGCCGATCTATTTTGCCATCTTTAGGCCATGGACAAGTGCCTCATATTCGGCTACATTGTTTGATGTAGCGAAATGTATCTGCAATACATATTTCAATTGATCCTTCTTTGGAGAGGTTAATACTATTCCTGCTCCTAACCCATTCCTTAATTTGGATCCATCAAACTGCATCGTCTAATAGTTCAGATCAGGTAATGGGGGTTCATACTGTATCTTGGCCCAATCGACAAAAAAGTCGGTCACTGCCTAAGATTTGATTGCATCTCGTGTATCAAATTGTGGGGCATAAGGGGATAACTCAATTGCTCATTTTTCTATACGAACGCTTGCATATTTGTTGCTCATTATCTCGGCTATTGGTGCCTCGCAAATGACCTTTATGGGGTGTTCCTCAAAATAATGCTTGAGCTTTTTTGCCGACATATACACTCCGTAATCCATTTTTGGTAGTGTGGATAGTTTTGCTTTGATGCCGATAATACCTCGCTTAGGTAATATACCGGTCTTTGCATTGACTTACCTTCCTCATTACGCTCCACAACTATCACAGCCCTCACGACTCAGTGCGTTGCCACTACAAAGAGCAACACAAGCTCTTTTGGTAGTGGGGAAGCTAAAATTGGCGCTGTGGCCAGCATCTTTTTTAAATCATGAAAAGCGCTATCAACCTGAGGTGTCCAGGTGAATTTATCAGATTTTTTCATTAACTGATACAAAGGCAATGCTTTTTCACCTAGCCGACTCACGAATCGACTTAAGGATGCAAGGCATCCTGTAAACTTCTGAACATCATTGAGGCATTTAGGTACTTCCATCCTTTCAACTATGCGAATTTTAGTTGGATTTGCCTCTATACCTTGGCAGGATACGAGGAAACCGAGTAATTTTCCGGCTGGTACACCGAAGGTGCATTTTCCGAGTTAAGCTTCATGCGGAATCTCCTTAGATTCGCGAATGTCTGCCAAATATCTTCTAGAAGCGCATGGATCTCTTTGGTTTTTATAACCACATCATCAACATATACTTGAACATTTTTTCCAATTTGATCATGCAAACATTTTTGCATACATCTTTGGTACGTGGATCCTGCATTGTGCAGGCCTAATGGCCTGGTGCGATAGCAATAAGCCCCATACGGGGTGATAAACACAGTTTTTATTTGATCAGCCGGGTTTAACGGTATCTGGTGGAAGCCAGAATACGCGTCTACAAACGATAATAGTTCACAACCTGCGGTTTAATCAATAACTTGATCTATCCTAGGTAATGGAAAAGAATCCTTAGGACACGCCTTTTTAAGGTTCGTGTAATCAATGCACATACGCCAAACGACAGCTACGTTCGGGTCATCCTTTTTCTTTTCTACTAACACCGGGTTAGACATCCAATCCGGATGAAGTACTTCTATAATAAACCCAGCACAAGGAGCCGAGCTATCTCATCCCCTATGATTTTTCTCCTGTCTTTGGCGAAGCGGTGGAGAGGTTGCTTCACCGGTCTTGCTCCTGGCCTTACATGCAAAGAGTGCTCAGCCAACTCCCTCGGTACCCCTTGAGGTCTTGCATAGACCATGCAAAGATATCCCGATTCTCACGGAGGAAGTTGGTGAGCTCGCTTTCCTATTTATCGTTCAGGCCGGCACCAATGGTGATGGTGCGCTCTAGGAACTGATCATCAATATGGATTTTATTTGTCTTCTTAGTCGGCTGGAAGGACACACTTCCATGCGGGTTAGCAAGTGTCAGCATGTTAAGCTGTGCCGACTGAGCTAAAGCTGCGACCTCCTGAATCCTCCTTTTCTCCCTTGCAATTACCAAAGATTTGGCCAGATTTTATCCGGCCGAATCACATTCCATTGATTTCCTATAGTCTCCTACTATCGTTATCACCCCCTGTGGTCCTGGCATCTTCATTTTCAAATAACCAATGTGACAGCTGCTCATAAACTTGGCCAATGCCAGCCGTTCGAGTAATGCGTGATAACAACTTTCCAGATCCACCACTTCAAATTCTAAATTTTCTGCCCTGCAATTCTCCCTTGTGCCGAATAAGACGTCTACTCGGACCTTCCCAATGGGATCGCAGGACAGTCCTGGCACTATTCCATGAAGGTTGTCTTGGTCGACTGCAGCATATTTGGAGATATGCCGAGCTTATGCATTGTATCCTTGTACATAATGTTGATGCTGCTTCCATTATCTATCAGCACCTTTGAGAATTTCACATTGATACTGGGTCCGACAAATGTTGGGTCTAGCACCAAGGAATATGACCCGGGGCTCGACATGATCTTTGGATGGTCTCTAATGCTCCAAGTTATCTCTTGATCGGGCAACGACATATACCTCGGAACTGCCGACATAACTGCATTTAATTCCATGTGCCAACACTGTACGCTCTGCCTGTCCTGATGTTCCATGGTGAATACGTAGTATGACTGGTGGTGCTCCCTGTAATCATTGCGTCCATTATTTCCGGGGTTTCCTCTGTTGGGCCACGCGGAGATAAAATAAAATTTTCCTCTAACGTGGTGATCCCAAGATCTAGCTGAGGTAGAAGGCCACGAGGTTTACCACTAGACGCGCGGTTGCGGATTACTGATGAAGCGCGTCAGTTGATGCAGTGCAGTCCTCACGATCCGATCGTCCTGGTGCTGATCGCATAGCACCTCTGCTGGTATCCACACGTACAAGGAGGAGCGCCGGCGGCGAACTGCTAGGTTCGTTACGGCCGGACTGTGGAGCTAGGGTTTCCAACACATGGAATGACCTAACCGAACAACGATTAACCTTTACGGGTTCTTGTGCTCCACTATATAGGAGTGAACGTGGGCTCTGCTCGCGCGACCCATTCACTAAAGCCCATATAACACTAGTCACCGTGAGTCCAACTCACTAACTCAGTCCTAATCCGGTTTAGGTCCAACCCAACCAGATTATATGTTCAGATCCAATCCGAACTTGCTCCCGCTCTTAAGTGTGTGACCCCACAGGCTCATGGCTACTTGTACACGATTGAAGTCCGACTCACAATCGATCAGTCGGTAGCGGCTCCTAGCAGAACGTGCCGACTCCCAAGTACCAAAGAGTCATGACGACTTGCCTTTCCAATGCGACTTACGTCCGAGTCCCTTTTGCCTCACGATATACCTTGTCAGACTATAGGCGAATATATGTCATCCCTTAAATAGTCCGACTCTCTTCTCGATCCGAGATAAGTGATTCACCCGACTAACTCTTAGTCGATCGCCTCAGTTAACACTTAACCGAGTCGTGCATGGCCATGCTTTCCGAATCATATCTCACGAGAGGGCCCAGAGAATATCTCTCCGAGTGGAGGGGCAAAATCCCATCTTGGTTATTCACATCACGCAGCTTGATTCTCAGTCGACCCGAACCCTGCCTTTATAACTGCCCAATTACGGATCAACGTTTGACAGAACCTAAGTCGGTGATCCTCAACTCGGACTATGCAACAACCTCAGGTCTAAGGATTACATTGATTGAGATATACAAATGACAACTTAGTTCATTGTACCTCAATATGGGTCAATCCGACTCGCTAAACTCTTTAGCCTAGTCTGTGTAAGTTGGAATAGCATCTCCATGCCCATGACAAGTGGAACCGAGTCATCAAGCCAACTTTCACATTGGTCTAAGTTGTGTGTCCAAAGACAACCTCAATGACCAAGGATATTTAGTACAAACAACATGAATGCATAGTTCCACAACTGAATCACATATTCAATGATACACATCAGATGTTTATACAAGGACTACTTAATAACTTTATGAATACAATGGGAAATATCATCATACATGATTGCCTCTAGGGCATATTCCCAACAGTCTCCCACTTGCACTAGAGTCAATCTTCCGACATCACATGTCTAAGCATCTAATGCCCATGGCTCTCAGGTGCGCCTCATGCTTCGGCTGGGGTAACGGCTTTGTCAATGGATCCGCAATATTTGCATCCGTGTGTACCTTGCATAACTTGATATCACCCTTATCCACGAACTGGCGAATTAAGTGGTACCGCATGAGTATGTGCTTGTTCTTCTGGTGTTGTCTAGGTTCCTTGGCTTGTGCAATAGCACCATTGTTGTCACAATACACGTCCAACAGATTGGACGAGCCCTGAACCACACCAAGATCCATGAGGAAATTCCTCATCCAAACAGCTTTTGTTGCCCGAGGCGGCAATATACTCACCTCACAGACGCAGCACGCCTCTTGCTTGAAACTTTTCCAGCTCACAGACCTCCGCTTATAATAAACACGTATTCGGATTGCGGCGAGAATCATCGAGTCGGTGAGATAACTCGCATCCGTAACCCTTTACACTAAGTTCATCTTCACCACCATAAACCAAGAACATATCCTTAGTCCTTCTCAAGTACTTTAGGATATTTTTAGTCATCGATGGATCTCTCCAGATCAGCCTGGTATCCGCTCACAACACTTAGAGCATAGGAAACATCCGCCTAGTACAAATCATGGCGCATATGATGGATCCAACTGCGAAGCATATGGAATCGCACTCATCCGACTTCGCTCATCGGTTGTCGAAGGACACCGAGTCTTGCTAAGTTTTACACCATGGGACATCGGTAAGAACACCTTCTTAGACGATTCCATGTTGAACTTTTCAACACTTTGTCCAAATAAGTACTGACTCAATCCAATGAGCCTCCTTGATCTATCTCTATAGATCCGGATTCGAGGATGTATGTTGCCTCACCCAAGTCTTTCATTGAGAAACTCCTTTCCAATGATTCCTTGGTTTCTTGCAACATCTGGACATCATTTCCAATCAGTAATATGTCATCCACATATAAGATTAGAAAATTTACTTTGTTCCCACTAAAATTCTTGTACAAACAAGAATCATGATCACTCTTGATGAAGCCAAACGATTTGACTACCTCATCAAAGCGAATATTCCAACTCTGAGATGCTTGCTTCAACCCATAAATGGATTTCTGAAGTTTGCATACCTTGTCAGCATTAGCCGGATCGACAAAACCCTCGGGCTGTATCATATACACGTCCTCAGTTAAATTTCCGTTAAGGAAAGCCGTTTTGACATCCATCTGCCATATCTCATAGTCGAAATAGGCCGCTATAGCTAACATGATCTGAACTGATTTAAGCATCGCTACGGGTGAGAAAGTCTCGTCATAATCAACTCCTTGAACTTGTCGGAACCCCTTCGCGACAAGGCGTGCTTTATAGATTGAAACATTTCCATCCATATCAGTTTTCTTCTTAAAGACCCATTTGCACTCGACGGGTCTTGCACCGTCTGGCAGATCAACCAAGTTCCAAACTTGATTTTCATCCATGAACTTTATCTCGGATCTCATGGCTCCAAGCCATGACTCGGAATCAGATCCCACCATCGCTTCCGAATAATTTGCCGGCTCATCCGCTCAACAAGAACACATCACGAACACTTCGTAATCTTGCCGATCTTCGTAGTACAGGTGCTGCTGCCGGCTCAGCTGCCACGACCGACTCAACCTCCAAGGTTTTTGGCGACTTGCTTCTAGCCGGTTCCTCTCGAATTTCTTCGAGTTGCACCGTGCTCCCACTTACTCCCCGACCGAGAAACTCTTTCTCAAGGAAGACACCGTTCCGAGCGACAAACACTTTGCCCTCTTCTCGGTTGTAGAAGTAGTAACCCAAGGTTTCCCTCGGATACCCCACGAAAATACATTTATCCGACTTGGCCGTAAGCTTGTCCGACTGAAGTCGCTTGACAAAAGCTTCACAACCCCAAATCTTAAGAAAAGACAAACTCGGCTTTTTGCCTGTCCACGTCTCGTGTGGTGTCTTCTCTACCGATTTTGATGGTACTTTGTTTGGTGTGAATGCCGCTGTTTCTAGACAATAACCCCAAAATGATAAAGGCAGATCTGTCCGACTCATCATTGATCGTACCATGTCCAACAAGGTCCGATTCCGCCTTTCCGAAACACCATTCCTTTGTGGCGTTCCTGGCGGAGTAAGTTGAGGAACTATTCCACAACTTTTCAGATGGTCATCAAACTCATGTCTCATGTACTCGCCTCCTCGGTCCTACCGAAGAAACTTTATTTTCTTGCTGAGTTGATTTTGTGCTTTATTCTGGAATTCTTTAAACTTTTCAAAGGCTTCCAACTTATGTTTCATCAAGTAGATATATCCATACCTACTCAAATCATCAGTGAAGGTAATGAAGTACTCATAACCACCCTCGGTCGTCGTGCTCATTGGTCCACATACATCACTATGTACTAGTCCCAACAAGTCGGACGCCCTTTCGCAACTCTTTGCAAAAGGTGTCTTGGTCATTTTGCCGAGTAGGCAAGATTCGCATGTCTCGAACGACTCCAAGTCGAACGAAGTTAGGAGTCCATCATCATGGAGCTTCTTCATGCGTTTCCAACTTATATGACCAAGACGACAGTGCCAAAAGTAAGTCATATTCAGATCATTTGGTTTCAACCTTTTAACATTTATGTTATAAACCGACTCACCATCAAGATTCAAAATAAATAACCCGTCCTGGACGGGTGCAAAGCCATGAAACATATCATTCAAATACAAAGAACAACCATTATTCTTGATATTCGACTCATAGCCTTGCCTCATCAAACATGAAGCAGAAATAATGTTTCGACTGAGCACTGGAACATAATAACAATTATTTAGTTTCATAATGAATCCGGAAGGTAAATGAAGTTGCATCGTGCCGACTTCCAACGCAGCAACTCTTGCTTTGTTGCCGACTCGAATATCAACCTCGCCTCTTGCTACGCTCCTAGTTCTTACCAGTCCCTGCAACGAGTTGCAGATGTGAATAACTGATCCGGTATCATATACCCAAGAACTATTAGGTGCATCAGCAAGATATATGTCTATAAAATTGCAAACAAGTGTACCTGAGTCAGAAGTCATACCTCCACTCTTGGCTTTGTCGGCCAAGTACTTGCTGCAGTTCCTCTTCCAGTGGCCATCCGCCTTGCAGTAGAAGCAAGTGGATCCGGCTGAAGGAGATGGCTTAGTCCCTGAGGAAGCGCTTGGGACAGGTCCCGAGCCACTTTCCTCGACTTAGCCTTCTTCTTAGTCCAAGAACTCTTCTTGAACTTAGCCTTATTCGCACCATCAACACTTGACCGGGTGCCCTTCTTGAGATCCGCCTCTGCTTGAGCATCCCATGCAATTCGGTGAGCTTCTTATCCATACCATGCATGTGGTAGTTCAAATGAACTGCACATATGCACTAGGAAGAGAGTTCAATTATATCCGTAGCAAACTCTTCGCTTATGGGGTAGCCAAGCCTCTCCAGACTGCACGTAACCAACCATTTTGATCACATGGACTCAGTGGATCACCATCCTTAAGCTTGCAACTCACGAGCACGAGAGACTTGATACCTCTCGGTCTTCTTTGAGCTCGAACATACTTTTGAGGCTTTCGATCATATCGTAGGCCTCCACATGCTCGAACTGCTTTTGCAAGTCCGGTTCCATGTGAGCAAGCATAAGACAGCTAATATCCGTGGACTCATCTTTAGCCCGACGGTAGGCATTGGTGGCTGCGACAGTCGCATTCTCATTCAGCTCATCTAGAAGTGGGTTGTCTAGGACATGGTCCTTCTTTTCTTGTTTGAGAACAATTCTCAGATTTCGATACCAGTTGGTAAAATTAGTGTCGTTCGGTTTATCTTTCTCAAGAATGGTTCTCAACGCAAAACCGGATATCTGAGAGTGGCTGCTACTTGGTGCCATGATCTACAACAGAAAATATGCAAAAAACACTTAAGACATGTATTCATAAAAGAGCAAGAATATTAAACATTTTAATATTTTATGCTCCCACTAGAACCAACACCCCTCCGATGGTTACTTAGTGATTCAGGATCCTAAATAAGCAAGTCGGCTAGTGAGCTTTAGCATCACCGCTAGCCGCCAAGTGATCTAGGTAGACAACTCCTTGTCAATCGCATCTCATGCGACTCCTATTGGACGGGTGGCATCACATGCCCCGGCTCCCATCCGACTTTTCCCGAGTCCCACAACCAGTGTGATAGACCCGCCTAGCTTACCAAGTGTTTCTGCAGTAAGAGTCCGACTCAACCCACCTAGTCGGAAAGAATTGGCAGCACCTCAATTTTATGATCCCACTACCAAAATGTCCGACTTGTGATGGTGCAAACATCATGGAAAACCGACTAGACCTTCTTTGAGGGATTAAATTTTACCGACTATCTAATAGAGGTAAAACTGAGACATAACAATAACACAAAATAAAGCAATTATAATGTGAAATGGTATGGCTCTCTTCATGGCGATCTCCATCTCCACAAAGCCTGTAATCCGACTCGTGCCAACTCTTGTCACTTGCCGCCTTACTCCATGTCGCCGACATGTACAACGCCTTGCATGCTTCCGGGTTCTCAAACAGCTACACTAGCTTAGTAAAGTAAATTACATAGAGAATCCACACCGGTCGTTATACAATAAAATGATCGCACCTAGGCTCCGGTACGACAAAAACCGTGATTCGCAGATCACGTATGGATTACATACATACATCACATGCACATGAACCATACCATTCACAACTTCCTGCAAAAACAAGTTATGCATAGATACAATATCTACCGGCGTTGTGAAACTCGCAACGACATCTAAGGCGCCTGACGATTGTATGAAGCGGTTCGGACATGGATTCCGACCATCGTTCCGATTCGATCAAACTCTTTGATCTTCGATCACCGCTTCTGGATTTACGTGTCACAATCTACCCCGATGGCGGAAGCCGACCGGTAGGGGTATGTCGTTCCACGACCTCAGCAGTATGATCACGGAAATCAGATCTACCATTCCCCGAGTACAGTTGATCCAATCAACTTCATACAAAACCAATCTATCTCATAGATCGACCACCAAAACAGCACATAGATCTCATCTATAGCCTACCGCATATCACATATGCGAGATCTCGAGCCTAAAACCAGAAGCTATCACTCTGATACCACTGTTGGGCCACGTGGAGATAAAATAAAATTTTCCTCTAACGTGGTGATCCCAAGATCTAGCTGAGGTAGAAGGCCACGAGGTTTACCACTAGACGCGCGGTTGCGGATTACTGATGAAGCGGGCTTGATGCGATGCAGTCCTCACGATCCGATCGTCCGGTGCTGATCGCACAGCACCTCTGCTGGTATCCACACGCATAAGGGAGGAGCGCCGGCGTAATCGCTAGGTTCGTTACGGCTGGACTCTCGTGGAGCTAGGGTTTCCAACACATGGAATGACCTAACCGAACAACGATTAACCTTTCTGGGTTACTGTGCTCCACTATATATAGGGAGTGAACGTGGGCTCTGCTCGCGCGACCCATTCACTAAAGCCCATATAACACTAGTCACCGTGAGTCCAATTCACTAACTCAGTCCTAATCCGGTTTAGGTCCAACCCAACCAGATTATATGTTCAGATCCAATCCGAACTTGCTCCCGCTCTTAAGTGTGTGACCCCACAGGCTCATGGCTACTTGTACACGATTGGAGTCCGACTCACAATCGATCAGTCGGTAGCGGCTCCTAGCAGAACGTGCCGACTCCCAAGTACCAAAGAGTCATGACGACTTGCCTTTCCAATGCGACTTACGTCCGAGTCCCTTTTTCCTCACGATATACCTTGTCAGACTATAGGCGAATATATGTCATCCCTTAAATAGTCCGACTCTCTTCTCGATCCGAGATAAGTGATTCACCCGACTAACTCTTAGTCGATCGCCTCGGTTAACACTTAACCGAGTCGTGCATGGCCATGCTTTCCGAATCATATCTCACGAGAGGGCCCAGAGAATATCTCCGAGTGGAGGGCAAAATCCCATCTTGGTTATTCACATCACGCAGCTTGATTCTCATCGACCAACCCCGCCTTTATAACCGCCCGATTACGGATTAGCGTTGATGTAACCTAAGTCGGTGATCCTCAACTCGGACTATGCAACAACCTCAGGTCTAAGGATTACATTGATTGAGATATACAAATGATAGCTTAGTTCGTTGTACCTCAATATGGGTCAATCCGACTCGCTAAACTCTTTAGCCTAGTCTGTGTAAGTTGGAATAGCATCTCCATGCCCATGACAAGTGGAACCGAGTCATCAAGCCAACTTTCACATTGGTCTAAGTTGTGTGTCCAGCACAACCTCAATGACCAAGGATATTTAGTGCAAACAACATGAATGCATAGTTCCACAACTGAATCACATATTCAATGATACACATCAGATGTTTATACAAGGACTACTTAATAACTTTATGAATACAATGGGAAATATCATCATACATGATTGCCTCTAGGGCATATTCCCAACATCCTCTGCCATCTTGTTTCTGATTTGCCATATGATGAACTGCATCCCTCTGGTCCTGATTCTCATACCTCGGAGGTGGTGGAGGTAACATCAAATGTTGTGCATTTCCTCCTGTAAGCTGTGGCTACTGTGTGTGGTGTGTTTGCTGTTGTGGCGCTTGCATTGCTGCCGGGTTTCCCGTTGCACTCTTCATCCAAGCGCATTGACGAGTTGTGTGATTGGCTGGTTTCACAGGATTAGGCGTGTAAAACTTACACGATTGACCCAACATTGACTCAAATGTATACTTCGGCCTCTCCTGCCATTGTTTCTTCTGTTCTGGAGTCCACTGTTTCTTCCCATCAATCCTCGATGTCCATTGTTGAGGACCGTTATTTTGACGCTGATTTCTTCCTGCACCCGGCTAGTCCTGTACAATGGCAGCAACCTGATTCGAACTATATCTGTAATATGGCCTGTCATCTCTTCTCCTACCCTGGAACTCATTCCGCCGGGATGAAGCTGCACCATCGCGAGCGTAATGGTCTTGCTGCTCCAGGTGTTCTGCCAACATAAGCTCGGGCTGAGTCGGATCACCCAATGCATATGAATCTGCTATTCTGACAGTCTCTGCCAAAGTAGTCAGCATATCTCTTTGTAGCCTTTGCCACAACACACTTCCGTATCTGCACCCTTGTGCAAACCAAGCAATCGCTTATAATTCAATTACTCATTCGCAGGAGTTTCTGAGATTACAACATCTAGTTAAGAATTCTCTATCAGTCTCATTCGGTTTTTGCTTGCACATGGCCAGCTGTTGGGGCCTGTTCGGCCTCTTATACGTACCGGTGAAGTTACTGACGAACATTTCCTCAAAGTCCAACTAACAGTTGATACTGCCGGCTGGTAGGTTATTCAGCCAGACTTTGGCCGCCCCTTCCAACATCTGGGGCACATATCTCATAGCCCATCTCAAATTTCCTCCTGCTATCTTCACTGCAGTGGTATAGTCAATCAGCCAATCTTGTGTCTTAGTACTTCCATTATATGTTTTTGTGCCTCTTGACAACTGGAAGTTTGGGATAGGTGGCTCACCCATGATCCGAGGTCCAAAACACGCCGGACTAGGTGGGCCTTGCTCTTCCAATAACTCTAACCGATATAGCCTATCCAGTTTTAATCTTGCGTCATTCGACGACAAGTTTCTGTACATAGCTCTTTCTTGCACCCATAGTGGTTTTGCCCAACATACCCGGGATTTTCCATTTCCTAATAACCATCATTATACCTGTCATGTGCCTGGTTATGTGGAACATGTCCTGCCTCTCTCTCCTGCCGAGGTTCATGCCTCGGCTTATGATCTTGCGGGTTTCCCCTTCCGAGATTCCATGATCTCTATTGCCACGACAGGGGTTTCTTTTACCACTGTTACCTTGACTTCTGTTGCCTTTATTCTCAATATTTTTTCCGGCCACCGCCGGGTCATATGGGAAAATCTGTTTGTTTATTTTCCCGAAGTCACTGCTTTATCTTTTCGTGCACCATTTCCGGGTGAGGATGCCGCGGCAGATGATAATGCGGGGCAACCCCAGCCGAGTGAACCATGCACGAAGCTCCTGGCTTCGCCGGGTTAGCTCTAAGTATATCCTCATTTTGCTGGTTCGCGATGCGTACCAGCTCATTTACTCTTTCTTGCTGCCTTTGCCGGGCTTCCCCGATCAATCCATCTAACTCGGAGGCTGCTGCATTCGCTGCCCTGAGGTTCTTTGCCGGGGTACTATACCTTGGTAGCCCCGGGTCAGTTGAATCACCCAGCTGACATTCGTGTTCCTTGTTAATATCACTAAGGAGATTCTTTCCTTTCATTCTCAGGTCACCTATCTGCGTAGGAGCCGTATCTAGCTTGTTTTCCCTAGCATACTCTCGCAAGGTCCTATTAAAGGACTCCTGTAGCGCAGATACTTTCTTGGCTTCTTCTAACATTCTCAACCTAGTCTCTTCTAGTTCTGCCTGTGCATTTGCCGGGTTAACTATTGGTGCTACAGGTGTCGTTAGGTTATCTATGGCTACTTGCAAGATATTCTCCGACCTCTGCAGAGGTGGCCATCTTACCATTGTGCCTTGGGGGTTACCTCTTGCACCTCAGGTACTTTAGCTACTAACGGATCTGCTGCTGCCGGCTTCACGGCTACCGGCTTAACCACTGCCTGGTCTGCTGTTGCCGGGTTCTTGCTTGGTCCGGCAGCTTCTCCTGCTGCTGGCGCTGGCGCCATCATCATCACCTCAGCACGGCTTGCTAGGCGAGTGTTACGCTGACCGCTAGCAGTGCTGAGGGGAGGGTCTCCCGCGAGGAAGACTCGGCGCGGGTAGACGCAAGACGTGTCCACGCTGACGTAGATCTTGTGAGCGCCCAAGTTGATAAAGATGCCGTTGCGTGTTGGCGGCCTTGCCCCGAAGCTACCAGCATTGTCGCTGACATAGTCCTAGATGTCGAATCTCTGGACTAAGTCGGAGACGACGCGCTCGCCTATGTCGACGAAGTTTCCCGTACGGATCTTGACTCCAGCTAGCACCGCTGCTGGCCCCATGGTGGGCGCCAACTATCATGGTGGTGGCACGACAGATTCCATGGGTAGGCTTAAGTTGGGGGCCAATGGATACTAGTGGGATCCAGGGAGGGAAGATGTAGTGGTTTCTACACACAGAATGCTAGAACTCATTCTTTATTCCACACTAATGGAGCTACACTTGATCCTCGAGCTGTATGAGTGAGAGGAAGAAGAAGTTACAACTAGTTCCTGGTGGAGAAAAATGAATCGATCCCCAACTCGAGACACCCAGCCCCTCCTTATAATGGAATGTCCTGGTGCCTTCTAGGGCTGATGTGGACCAGCATATTCGTGGAATATGCTTGTCCCAAGGTGGTAACTCAGCGGACCTCTTTCCCTGTCCCCCTTCTATCGATGGCAAAGACCCAGAGTCCACCACATGTGAGCCTCGGGCCTGAGGACTGTCACCTTCGTGACCTCCTTCTGCTGCTCTGCTGCTCTGCTTCTTGTCCCTAGCACTTGGCACTGTGCAGATTCCAGAGAGAGAGACAATGTCTAGGGTTTGACTTTGGGGCTTGCCTCCTCCTTCTTCTACAAGCTTCCCTTGACTCAGCCTCGCCTTGGATGACTCGGATTGACCCTCCCTATACTTAAGTTCAATAGCATCGATACGTTGACATAACTCATATGTCGGTCGAGTCAGGTCTTAACTACCTGACTCGGAATAGGTCGTACCTCATTCGGCCGACCCCTACATGACTCGGCCGGATCATGCCATGATCCGGCCCTGAACATGAAGGTTCCTTTCTTTTCTTACTTATCTCGACCCTACCTAGGGTCATCTCCCCAACAATCACCGCGTGGTAACAGCTCCCCAAAATTGGCGGGAACCAACCGCTATATAAGGAGAGTGACGGGTGAGTTGTGAGTCATCCCTCATATTCCCTCTCACTCCGTGCGCCCTCCAATATTCCATTCCCTCTAGAGCCTCTAGAGCGATCCAGCGAGCCTAGATCCACGACCCGATGGCACCTCCAAAGGAGTTGTGGGGGAAGTCCAAATGCACCAGGGCGACACTGAAGTCCTTCGAGGACACGGGGATCCTCTGCGCCGTGAGATGGTGAATTCCCACGACTATCTCGAGAGGGGGCTCGGGTTCCCCACTGCACTCTTCTTCCGTCGGTTCTGCGCGTACTACGGCATCCAACCATCAGATCTGGGGCCGCATAGTATCAACTAGCTTGCCATCTTCGTGACGTTCTGCGAATGCTACCTGGGCTGCCGCCCGTACTTTCCCCTGTGGCAGGAGTTGTTCCATGGGCGGATTGGTTACAATGGGGCAGGCGGCCCGATACTGGTAGCGGGTGGCCTTACTTTCCAACTGAAGTCCAAGGCCTCCTTCCTCGACCTCATGCTGCCGAAGAAGGCGGCGAGCGAGTGGAAGAAGTACTAGTTTTATGTTAGAGAGTCGACACCGGACGGCGAGGTGTCACTCCCGGCATACTCCTTTGAGCGGACCAAGCCACTCCGGCTCCAAGTCGCCAAACTTCCGCATGAACAACGAATGGTTGTGGATGAGATGTTGACGACAATTCACCAGCTGAAGAAAGATGGGCTCGAGACCATTAATTTATACAATTGCTGGCTCGGGCCGCGACTGGTGCCCCTGGCCAACCATGCCCACTGGATGTATGAGTACACCAGTAAGGACGACGGGACCAAGGCCTACACCGTCGAGTGGAAGGCTGACGATTATGCCTCCACGCTAAGGAAGATCACCGACGCGGAATACCGCGATCCGAAGGATGGATCGACCCATACACCATGAAGCGCAAGGCGCCATCGGTAAGTCTGTTTTTCCTTGTCTATTTCATAGTCGCAGAAATGCAGTCGCAGTTTACTAATCATCTGTTGTTTGTTCAGCTGTTCCAAGTTGTGGAAGGCTGGCTTCCTCCCGCCGACGATGAAATCTCGAACAAGGCCACAGGGGACGAGAGCGAGTCCTCCTCCGACAAGGAGAATGATGGAGACGACAACGACGATGACGATGAAGAGGCCGTGGAGGTCGCCGTACCCGCAGTTCAGAAAACTCACGGGCAGCGTCAATGCGAGCTCGAGGCCAGCAAGAGCCTCGAGGGTCATGATGGGGGCGAGGGCAAAGGCCATGAACATAGTTCGCTGGCATGCAGCTATGCCATCGAAGAATAAGTCGCCGAAGAAGAAGGAGAAGGAGGCGCCCAGGGCAGTGTCGCTGCCTTGGTCAGCGACTAGCTCCGAAGCGACTAGCGTGGCCGATGATGCTGCGCCCGAAGCATCGACGAAGGCGCCGGAGGCAGCCAACGCGGCCGTGGTGGAGGACAAGGTGCCGCCGGCGTCGCTTCCACCATCGTTCTCAGCAGTCATGGGCCTCGGCTTCTCCAGCCGCAGAGGCGTCGCCATCGAGGGAGGCACCCGCGTCGACCAGAGGGGAACTTCCTGCTACCGCGGCCTCGTCAACAAAGAAGGCCTCCGTGTCATGGGCTGCGGCCCTGTTCGAGACGGGCATCAACTGAAAGCTGGGCCTAGAACTAGAGAAGCCGGTGCACATCCGCACCGGGCTGCGCTACATCCCAGTCGCCAGGTGAGTGTTTTGCCATGTCGACTTGAATTGCTAGATTGTAGATGCCATATGCTTTGTTGATCATTTCCTTTGCAAGACTGGCGTGAAGAAGATTAGTCACCCCTCGGTGGCCAAGGTCCCGGTAGACGCCTCAGAGAAGGGGGATGATCCCTCGAAGAAGAGAAAGGGCGATAGTGCCGAGGCGCCTGCTGAGGGAGCGAAGAACAGGAAGGGCGATGAGGTTGTCATTGTTTTGGACGAGCCAGTCAACGCGCCAAGTGAAGCTCCGACCAGAGTGGACGCGGCCGCAAAGGCCATCATGGACACAAGGTGTAGCATCCCAGTTGTCTAACCCCTGTAATGCTACTTGTCTTAATAATAAAATGGGCCACTTCCATCATATAATTGTTGCACCATCATCATATCATGCTCATGTCATCATGTCCCCTTGCATTTGAGCATCATATAAAACCTTTTTCTTATTTGCTTCTTATCTCATGTGCATGATTACTTGTAGTTGCCTCTTGATATTGTTTTTGGTTCTTACTAAATTGTTAAATGCCCAAGTTGAGTTGGGGGCATCTCTATTTTGCCTCCACCACCTTTTCCTTCACCACCTTATAATTCCACCATCCAACAATATGGGCATGGTTTTTATTTGAGTTATCCCTAGCCATGTTGTTGGTTGGATCCACCCTTGATCTTTGCTTGGCCTTGTCCACATTTTTGGAAGGAGGATGAATAGTGCCTTATTAATATCCTTGTTCTCACAAGGATAATTGTGGCATTGATTATTCTGCATGGGCCATGCAATAGCCACCTTTGCCCTAGTTTTGGGATTTTTGCTTGTTTTCTAAATGGATCTTTTCCCTTTGTTTGATCTTGTTTTGTGAGATTCAACCCTAGCCTTTCCCTCTAGCTTACCCCATGCACCCACATGTGCTATGTGGCAAGCCCCAACCAAACCCTCCCTTGGATCTTGCTTGACCATTAAGTTGGATCATGCATGAACTAAAGAAGTGTCTCATCACCTTGGTCATCTCTCTCTTCTTCCTCTTTTCTTGTTTTTCTTGCTAGGGCTAGTTGAAGCTTGTTTGGTCAAGTTTAGTACCATCTCCACCTCTTCCACCCCATCTACCCTAATCCCTCCTCACCCTAAACCACTAAACTACACTCCCTCTAACAAGACCCAAGCCATCTACCCTCTTCATCCCCTTTTCCTTGCATGAACCCTTTATCTCCCTCTCCCTCTCCCTCTCCCCTCCTAGTTAAAAACAACCCCTAATCTACTCTCTCCCTTAAACTAAACCCTAAGTACCCCTCTCTCCTATCTAGCTTGCCCCATGTCCCTCTCACCCCTCTCCACCCTACCATGCGCCTACCCCAGCACTCTACCAGCCCCCCCTCCTCTATCACGACCTGCCTCGAGCTCCCTGGCCCACCTGCAGCCTGGCCCCACCTAGCACGCCCCCCACGCCATCTACCACCCCATGCACGTGAGGTGCAACATCACCCCTCCCTCACGCCATCTACCACCCCTCTCTCGTGCTTATCCAACCTGCCTCGCCTCTCCTGCCCCCAGAACCTACCTTCCCCTTCTTCCTTACCCCCGAACAACCATGCCCCTTCCTCTAAACCCTAGATCGCCCCAACCCTCCGCCTCCAGAGTTCCTCGTCCAGACGCCGCGATCTCCTCGCCCGTGGAGCGAGGAGTCGCTGAAACCCGGAGAACCCCCGCCGCCGTGCCCACGCCAGATCGCTCCGCCGCCAGCCTCGCCGCGATCTCCTTCCTCGCCGTTCGACCACGCCGCACGTTCCCGTGAGCTCTCTTCCCAGACATACCCTTTGCCCCTAGCGCGCTGCTCCGCGCCGTCCGAACACCCGTGCAGCGTTGGCGCCCGGCAGCAGTGAGATCTGCCACGATCGAGCCCCTGGCCACAGTCCGCCTCCGCGCTAGTATCCTATAGCAAAGTTGTAGGCCTAGGGTTCCTCTTCGTTTTTCGTTTTGGGTCCGTGGCGTTTGGAGCATCAGCGGCTTAACGACGGCCGCCAGCAAGAAGGCCACAGGCCACGCCGACAACACACGGTCGTTTAGCGTTTAGGTCCTCCACCTTTTTCCCGCCTCAATTCGCGATCCACCAGCCCCACCCGCCAGCGTCCCTGGGAAATTTGCAAAAAGGCTCCCAGGAAATCTGTTTTGCAACCCGCGGTCCCCCCTCGCTGCCACTGCCGCGTCGTTGCTAAGCGTGTCCATGAGTCAATCTTAGCCCCCTCCACCTTTGGTTCATCGACCCGCGGTCCAGCGTGGCCCCGCTGTCAGTCTCTCTGGGAGTTTTATAAAAAGGTTCCTGTGGTTTGTTTTAATCAACCCGCGCTCCCTCCTGTCCCCAGACACTGCCGTGTGGGCCAGAGAGCCTCCTGGTCCACTGTCTCATGCTCGCTAGCCGAGCTGTGTGATAAACGTTCCAGATGCTGTTTAAATTCAAAATATGTTAAATAAATTCAAATTTCAAATTCTTTTCAGATTTCTAATAACTTTTACATCCTTTATCCAAATTAGACAAATGATATATGTTTTTGATTCAGAAAAATGAGAGGGATTCAAATATGCCATCTGTTTTGTATTTTGCTCAAGTAAAATTCCAAGTTCATGTTAATTACATCAAATGCCACTGGTTTTTCAACAATTAATAACTGTTGTTTTGTAAATCCAAATTTAGCAAGTAAATAGTCTAAATTGATCAGCTCGACGAGACCTTTCTGATTATGCTATCCATGACTTCAATTGCAGCATGCATCATATAACTATATCATGAATAACAACTGTTATGACAACAAAATGTGACTAAAACCCATTTAATTGTTATTTTCTTGTTCCCACACCTCACCCATGCCATGCTACCTTACTTGCCATGTAAATTGTGCATCATTCATCATGGCATGATTGTTTGCTTGACGCATCTTATTCATATGCTTGTGCTCTATATTTATGCTGGCCTTGTTTGTTTGGTTTTTCTCGGATAGACACTGAGCAGGGGTTGTATCAAGAGAACCAGGAGCACTACCCGGAACAGTCCTTTGCTTCAACAGACACTGTGCAAGCACTACCACATGCTTGCATACATACAGTACCTACTGCCTCTATCTTATTCTTGCATCATTGAGTCGCGATTGCATTAAAATGAATCCCAAGTATGCATAGCTTTTACTTTTAAACCCCACCAAGCTTGTTTCCTCCGTCCCATGAGCCACTACTATAGGAGTTGTTTGGGCCATGCGAGTCGTAGAACAGCATGTGTAGGGTTTGTGAGAGTCTGATGGACAATGAGGTACCTAAACAACTTAACCTGAGTAGTTCCGGGATAACTAAAGAAAGTGGCACCGGTGAGCAATATATGCTATTTGGTTTTTCCTGCTCACTTGTGTCCCATAAGACCCCGAGTACTTGATTCCTGTTCCTTGATTTATCGCGCTATCCACATCCGGGAGGTATATGGGACCCCCCTGAGCCAGAGCTTGATTCCGTCTTATTTCTTGGGGCCACAAACTAGTTTGAGGTTTTATTTACGATCCTGTACTTATGCCATGTTTTACCGCTTTAATTACGATTGCGGCTGAGCACGCTTAAGTTCGGGACACGTTTACGCTGTGTCGACAAGCCCTGCTTGGGGTTCCCGCCACGCTCACCCAGACCTTGAGGCCGTCTGAGCTTGCTTACTCCGGGGATCTACTTAAGGGTGGCCCCAAATATTTCTGAATCTGTGATTGTTCAATGTGAAAGCCTCTGGTTTTGATTTGGTTTTTCCGAGGTTGATCGAGTGTGTGTTGCTATTGGTGCACCCGGCCGGTAAAACTTTCTCAAAGCCGTGTCCGTTATGGACGACTTGGAGCACGTTTCTTGATCATAGACAAGCATAACTAAAGTACCGCTTTTAATCGACTAAAGTAACATGACTAGTAAATAGTGCAATACTCATGGAATGGTTAATAAAATTGCCAGCGGATGGGGGTTGTTCGTCCGCTTCCTTGTTGGTAAGCAGGAGGAGGATGGATCGGATGAGATTACCAATATAACTGTTACTCACATTCACGGACATCCGCCTATCATTGGTTAGCGGATGGTTAGCGCTTATCTAGAATTGCTAGGGTTTACCTTTTGCTGCAATTGCGCCACCCGTGTTGTGTCCCTTTAGAGGCATTAAGACTTGCTGAAAATTTAGGTCTCACACGATAAATTCTTGATTCAGATGAATGTACCTTCTCGTGACGGATCGGGTGGAAGAAGCCGATGAAGTGGGCAACGATCGTATGGTGTAGAGATTCCGCACGGGATCCGTGAGACCTGTAGTTGGGATGTGCTTATTTTCTGGCATCTTATGCCTATTTGCTTCTTATCCGTACTCGGATCTTGTTTGCCGCCCGCATGATACTCGATGTGTCGTATGAGGAGTTATCCTAAATTATAGATGTATCTAGGTCATTTGAATCTTGCCGTATGGCGTTGGTATATTTCCTTTCTTTCTAGATGGTGTGGCTCGATGTACTCTTGTATGGTGGCTTGCGTACATACCCACTTGTGTACGTAGTTGATCCCTTCGCCGACTACGCCGCCTGACAGTCCCGTTGAGAGGTTAGCGGTTGGGACGTCAAAGGACTACTGTGAGTGGCTTTTGGGCCCGTACTATTTCAACCGCTATCTCTCATCCAGGCTTGTATCTAGGAGCGTAGTTCATCGAGGTAGTTACAATTGGTATCGAGCCATCCCGACCTTCGTGGTTTCAGCCAAACGGTCGTTGTCTAGCAAATATTTTGAGTAGTTATGTATATAGGGAAAACAAAACGCGAGAGTAGGACTGCTTTTTTCTTCTTACCTCCCACCCACCCTTTACGGTAAGGAAGTGTAACGCTTTTCAATTCTCTTGAAAGTTCAAACTAGGATTCACGTGTCGGGTTTCCGTAGTACCATAGGTTGTGTGTGTGTGTGTGTGTAGTCCCTTGTCTATCTGTTGCATCCAAGTTGTTATCTTATCTGTCTTTGGTTATCAACTGTTGGTACATTCCATACCGATGTGCTTTGTAAACCGACGCAATCTATCTTCCTTTTGTATCCGACGCTATCTTGTTTGGGGTGTTCGTTCGTAGTACCAATCTTTAGGTTTCACGTGAGAAGAAGGGGTTAGGATATGTGTTCCACTTGTTCATGTGCGGAGTAATGATTTGAGTGCGGATGGAGTCGCGACCATACCACTACTTGTATCATTTGCTTTTGTATATTGGATCGGTAGAGTCACTAATCTTGATTCGTTAAGTAATTTTGCATCTATTGGTATTTTAATGCGAAATTTGTGGAAATTTTTCTTTGATATGTTTGTACCACACTTTTTTCCGTGCGATATGCTTAATATCTTTGAGGTGCTATGAACTTTGTTGATATTTTCATATCATCTCAAGAAATTGTATCCTTTAATCTGGTTAATTCCATCTTGGTACTATTTTGGATTATTATCATTCTCCATTATAGTCGACTTGAGTTTTACATCAATGACAGATGGCTCCCCACGGGACCGAGGAGGATATTCCTCTGAATCGGCTATTTGTCAAGCATTGCAAATGCTCTGGCAGCCATGCAAGAGAACCCTGCGCTTTGAGGAGAGCGTCCAAGGAACGAGTTCACTCCACTTCCTCCACCTCCCAAGCGTGGTGACATCAAGAGCTTCCTCAAGTTCAACCCGCCCGATTCGACGTGTCGACCGACCTCTTGATCGATGATTGGCCTGAGATCTCAAGGCTGCTAGAGACTGCGATGTGCCGAAGGAATGGGTAAAGTGTGCTACTCACTGCTCAAGGAGAGCAGCTCTATGGTGGGAAAACTATTTGAAGGCTAGCTGACCGGGCTCCAGCCTACTTGGGAGAGGTTCACCGCAGCTTTCAAGGAGCAGCTCTCGAGATTGTGATGGAACGGATGAAGGATGCTTTCCTCAACTTGAAGCGTGGCAATGATAACGCCAACACCTACATCAGAACTTCATGAACTTGTCTCGCTATGGTGGTGATGAGGTATCCGATGACAAGAAAAGCGAAGAGATTGCAAGGGCTCAATGTCGATCAAGTATGCACTCACGCATGCAAGACCGCAACCTTCCGAACGGCATATGGCACTACAAGAGGAGGCTAGTAGGCGATGTTCGAGGAGTCCAAGAAACACAGGGATGCATCAAGCTGGAAGCAATGGCAACTCCTTCTAAGCGGCGTCTGGGTTCCTAACACCCCACCGCTCCCGGCTCCACCAAGACTCGAAGTTTCACGTCAAGGCCACCAAACTTCACCACTGCGCTCCTGGGGCTACAACAACCTTACCTCGAGCGCTCAAGTGAGTCCTCGGCTTCTCGCCCACGTCCGGTGGTGCCTTCATGTGGAGGTCTGGACATCACCGAACTGTCCAATGAAGAACAAAGCTCTCCTCAACCCCCGCCAAGATCTGCATCAAGCTCTCCTTCGGTTCGCGCCACCGCTCTCAACATCAACACCAAGCCCGGGTTCGGTTGTTCGCGCCAATCGCTAACGCCTCTCAAGCTGAGCTCGCACCTGGAGTTGTAATGGGTATGCTATCCGTTAACTCAGTCCCTGCACGAGTTCTCTTTGATTCTGGTGCATCGCATTCTTTCGTGTCACAGAAGTTTGCAGGAGAGAATGAGTTAGTCCTGGTTCCTCTCTCTAAGCGGTTGGTGGTACAATCACCTGGTTCAAACATGCGGGCTGAGCTTATCAGTCATGGCAATCAGATCGAGATTGGTGGTTCTTCGTTCTTGGCTTCTTTGATTGTTCTGGGCAACTCTGACATTGATGTCATCCTGGGCATGGACTGGTTGACAGCAAATGCAGCTGTGATTGATTGTCTTTGAACGCCTCGGTCTCTGAAGACTCCTGAAGGCCACATAGTCTTTTCTCCAAGTCTGACTCCTGCTGTCCAGCTCTATTCCTTGGCTACTCTTAATGATGATGCTATGGAAGCTATTCAGAAGGTACCAGTGGTCTGTGAGTTTCCGGATGTTTTTCCTGAAGAGTTGCCAGGTATGCCTCCGGATCGCGAAGTTGAATTCGTGATCGAGCTTGAACCTGGAACGGCTCCTATCTCCAAGAGGCCATACAAAATGGGTCCTTCTGAGCTGGCTGAACTCAAACGACAACTTGATGAACAAGAGAAGTTGGGTTTCATTCAGCATAGCACTTCTTCTTGGGGTAGTCCAACAATCTTTGTGAAGAAGCGTGACAGAACCGATAGGCTCTGTGTTGACTACCGGGCTCTAAATGCTAAAACCATCAAGAACAAATATCCTCTTCCTCGGATAAATGATCTATTTGATCACCGGCAGAGTCGTGGTGTTCTCTAAGCTCGATTTGAGAAGTGGTTATCACCAAATCAAAATTCAAAGAGGATGTGCCCAAGACAGCTTTCACCACTCGCTATGGCCTGTATGAGTACACGGTCATGTCTTTCGCCTCACCAATGCACTGCTACCTTCTCGAGGCTGATGAACTCCGCTTTCATGGAGTACCGGACAAGTTTGTGGTGGTATATCTGGATGACATTCGTCTATTCCAAGTCCAAGGAGGAGCATGAGGAGCACTGCGGTGTGTCCCGAACAAGCTTCGTGAGAACCGCTTGTATGCCAAGTTCTCAAAGTGTGAGTTACGTTACTCAAGTAACCTATCTGGGGCATGTTATCTCGCCATATTGCAACCAACCCGAAACCGTGAAGACAATAGTTGAATGGCTTCCTCTGTGAATGTCAAGGAAGTGCGGAGTTTTCTCGGCTAGCTATTGCCGCTGCGTTTTTGTGCGTAACTTCGAAGATAGCAAAGCCTCTTACCGATCTCCTCAAGAAAGGCAAGAAGTACTGTGGACACCGCTTGCCAAGAAAGTTTTGAGACACTCAAAGAGAAGCTCACTTCCACGCCAGCCTTGGTTCCTCCGGATACATCCAAGCCTTTCCAGATATTCTCGATGCCTCCTTGCAAGGATTGGGTGCGGTCCTTATGCAAGAGAGACAGTGGTTGCTTATGCCTCTCGCCGGTTGAAGACGCATGAGGTCAACTATCCCACACATGACCTTGAGCTAGCAGCGGTGGTCTTTGCCTTGAAGCTGTGGAGGCACTACTTGGGTAACCGCTAGAGATCTTCTCGGACCACAAGAGTTTGAAGTATATCTTCACTCAACCGGATCTCAATCTTCGCAAAGGAGATGGATTGAAGCCATCAATGACTTGATGTGACCATCAACTACACCCGTGAAAGCAAATGTCATGGCGTATGCGCTTAGTCGTAAAGCTTATGTCAACAACCTCATGGTGGAAGAGCAGCCTCTCTTGTGAGGAATTCCGTCACCAACCTCGAGATTGTGGAACAAGGGCATCTCCGAACCTTCCGCTACTCTCTTGGAAGAACAGATTCGGTCTCGTCGTGGTGATCCACACCAAGAAGCTCATCGCTAAGCTTGGCACTCCGAAGTATGAATCCTTCCATGTTGATGATCAGGTCACACTCTTCTTTGATCACCGGATGTTTGTTCCAAACTATCCGGGTCTGAGAGACCAAGTTCTCAAGGAGGCACATGATTCGGTTCTTTCTATCCATCCCGGCAGCACAAAGATGTATATGGACTTGAAAACACAATCTGTGGCACAGGTTAAAAAGGTATTGTGCCAAGTCGTCTCGAATGTGATGTCTGCCGCAGTCAAGGTGTTCATCGAAACCATTCGGTCTTCTACAGCCATTGAAACCTCCGAATGGAAGTGGGAGAAAGTTGAGATGGACTTCATCACGGGCTTTCCTAGGTCGCAGAAGGGCAACAATGCAATTTTGTTGTCATCGACAGCTTTCAAAGTGGCACACTTCTTCCCATCAAAGAAACAATTTCGACTTGATTGGGTGAGCTCTATATCAACATGATTGTCTCTTTGTATGGGGTTCCACTTGAAATCAGTTCAGATCGTGGAGCATCTTCACCTCAAAGTTCGGGAGAGTTTCCAAAAGCTTTGGGAACGGTTGAACTTCACGGCTTACCACCCTCGCCTCAAGGACAAGTGGAGAATCAACCGATTCTCGAGGACATGCTTAGAGCTTGGTCATCTCGTTTGGCATGAAGTGGGAAGAATGCCTTCCATATGCTGAATTCTCCTACAACAACAGCTTCCAAGAGTCTCAAGATGGCACCATTCGAGGCTCTCTATGGTCAAGTGCAACTCCCATTGGTTGGTCAGGAGAAAGAACTGGTTTGGCCTCGACATAGTGACTCGAGCAGGAGAAGGTGCATATCATTCGAGAACTCAAGATTGCTCAAAGTCGTCAAGAGCAACTATGACAGAAGCACACAGATATGGTATATGCCCTCGTGATCTCGCTCACCTTCGTCACTCCCATGAGAGGAACACACCGCTTGATCAAAGGAAAGTTGGCTCGAGATACATCGGTCCTTTCAAGATACGTGATAGAAGAGGAGAAGTTGCTTATGCACTCGAGCCCGGAAAACTCAAAGTCCATGATGTTTTCCACATATCTCAGCTCAAGAAGTGCTTCAAAGACCCCGGCAAGACCGTGGATCATGAGCTAATCGACCTCCAAGAAGATCTCTTATCAAGAACACCCCACCAAAATCCTAGAGACCGCAGAAGAGGACTCGCAACAAGTCCATCAAATTCGCAAGGTGCGTGGTCACACCATTCTGTTGATGAAGCAACTTGGGAGCGTGAAGATGAACTCCGTGTCAACCATCCTTCTCTTTGTATCTTCTTCTTCTTCCTAGAATCTCAAGTAGATTCCTGTTTAGTGGGAGAGTTGTAGCATCCCATTGTCTAACCCGTAATGCTACTTGTCTTAATAATAAATGGGCCACTTCCATCATATAATTGTTGCACCATCATCATCATGCTCATGTCATCATGTCCCCTTGCATTTGAGCATCATATAAAACCTTTTTCTTATTTGCTTCTTATCTCATGTGCATGATTACTTGTAGTTGCCTCTTGATATTGTTTTTGGTTCTTACTAAATTGTTAAATGCCCAAGTTGAGTTGGGGCATCTCTTTGCCTCCACCACCTTTTCCTTCACCACCTTATAATTCCACCATCCAACAATATGGGCATGGTTTTATTTGAGTTATCCTAGCCATGTTGTTGGTTGGATCCACCCTTGATCTTTGCTTGGCCTTGTCCACATTTTTGGAAGGAGGATGAATAGTGCCTTATTAATATCCTTGTTATCACAAGGATAATTGTGGCATTGATTATTCGCATGGGCCATGCAATAGCCACCTTTGCCCTAGTTTTGGGATTTTTGCTTGTTTTCTAAATGGATCTTTTCCCTTTGTTTGATCTTGTTTTGTGAGATTCAACCCTAGCCTTTCCCTCTAGCTTACCCCATGCACCCACATGTGCTATGTGGCAAGCCCCAACCAAACCCTCCCTTGGATCTTGCTTGACCATTAAGTTGGATCATGCATGAACTAAAGAAGTGTCTCATCACCTTGGTCATCTCTCTTCCTCTTTTCTTGTTTTTCTTGCTAGGGCTAGTTGAAGCTTGTTTGGTCAAGTTTAGTACCATCTCCACCTCTTCCACCCCATCTACCCTAATCCCTCCTCACCCTAAACCACTAAACTACACTCCCTCTAACAAGACCCAAGCCATCTACCCTCTTCATCCCCTTTTCCTTGCATGAACCCTTTATCTCCCTCTCCCTCTCCCTCTCCCCTCCTAGTTAAAAACAACCCCTAATCTACTCTCTCCCTTAAACTAAACCCTAAGTACCCCTCTCTCCTATCTAGCTTGCCCCATGTCCCTCTCACCCCTCTCCACCCTACCATGCGCCTACCCCAGCACTCTACCAGCCCTCCTCTATCACGACCTGCCAGCTCCTCCCCACCTGCCCCACCAGCACGCCCCACGCCATCTACCACCCCATGCACGTGAGGTGCAACATCACCCCTCCCTCACGCCATCTACCACCCCTCTCTCGTGCTTATCCAACCTGCCTCGCCCCTGCCTCTCCCAGACCCCCCCAGGAACCTACCTTCCCCCTTCTTCCTTACCCCTTCCCCAGAACAACCATGCCCCCTTCCTCTAAACCCTAGATCGGCGCCCAAAGAACCCTCCGCCCAGAGTTCCTCGTCACCAAGCCAGACCGCCGGGCGATCTCCCTCGCTTCGCCAGGAGCGCAGGAACCCACGGAGAACCTCCCCGCCTGCGTGCCCACGCCAGATCGCTCCCGCCGCCAGCCTCGCAGCGATCTCCTTCCTCGCCGCCGCTTTCACCACGCCAAGACGTTCGGTGAGCCCTCTTCCCCAGACATACCCTTTGCCCCTAAGCTAGCTCGGCCGCCGTCGAACACCCTGCGTGCTGCAGCCTGGCGCCAAGCGCCGCAGAGATCCGCTCACGATCGAGCCCTGCCCGCGCTCCGCCTCCGCTAGTATCCTATAGCAAAGTTGTAGGCCTAGGGTTCCTCTTCGCTTTTTCGCTTTGGGTCCGTGGCGTTTGGAGCATCGGGCGTCGCCAACGACGGCGGTTCGCCAGACGGCCGCCAAGAAGGCCAGCGCCCGGCCGACAGCGGTCGCTTAGCTTAGGTCCTCCACCTTTTTCCCGCCTCAATCGCGATCCACCAGCCCACCCGCCAGGCCCCTCGAAATTTGCAAAAGGCTCCGTGAAAATCTGTTTGCAACCCGTCCCCTCGCTGCCACATCGCCGCTGTTCGCTAGCGTGTCATGAGTCAATCTTGCGCGTAGCCCTCCACCTTTGGTTCATCGACCATGGTCCAGCGTGGCCTCACTGCCTCTCCGGGAGTTTTATAAAAGGTTCCTGGTTTGTTTTAATCAACCCGCTCCCTCCTCCCCAGACAACTGCCGTGTGGGCCAGAGAGCCTCCTGGTCCACTGCTCAAAAGCTATGAGGCTGTGTGATAAACGCCAGATGTTTAAATTCAAAATATGTTAAATAAATTCAAATTTCAAATTCTTTCAGATTTCTAATAACTTTTACATCCTTTATCCAAATTAGACAAATGATATATGTTTTTGATTCAGAAAAATGAGAGGGATTCAAATATGCCATCTGTTTTGTATTTTGCTCAAGTAAAATTCCAAGTTCATGTTAATTACATCAAATGCCACTGGTTTTTCAACAATTAATAACTGTTGTTTTGTAAATCCAAATTTAGCAAGTAAATAGTCTAAATTGATCAGCTCGACGAGACCTTTCTGATTATGCTATCCATGACTTCAATTGCAGCATGCATCATATAACTATATCATGAATAACAACTGTTATGACAACAAAATGTGACTAAAACCCATTTAATTGTTATTTTCTTGTTCCCACACCTCACCCATGCCATGCTACCTTACTTGCCATGTAAATTGTGCATCATTCATCATGGCATGATTGTTTGCTTGACGCATCTTATTCATATGCTTGTGCTCTATATTTATGCTGGCCTTGTTTGTTTGGTTTTTTCGGATAGACACGGCGGGGGTTGTATCAAGAGAACCGTGGAGCACTACCTGAAACAACAGAGGAGACACCAGGCAAGCACTACCACATGCTTGCATACATACGGTACCTCTCTATCTTATTCTTGCATCATTGAGTCATGATTGCATTAAAATGAATCCCAAGTATGCATAGCTTTTACTTTTAAACCCCAAGCTTGTTTCCTCCGTCCCATGAGCCACTACTATAGGAGTTGTTTGGGCCATGCATGAGAACAGCATGTGTAGGGTTTGTGAGAGTCGATGGACAATGAGGTACCTAAACAACTTAACCGAGTAGTTCCGGATAACTAAAGAAAGTGGCACCGTGAGCAATATATGCTATTTGGTTTTTCCTGCTCACTTGTGTCCCATAAGACCCAGTACTTGATTCCTGCCTTGATTTATCGCTATCCACATCCGGAGGTATATGGGACCCCGAGCGAGCTTGATTCCGTCTTATTTCTTGGGGCCACAAACTAGTTTGAGGTTTTATTTACGATCCTGTACTTATGCCATGTTTTACCGCTTTAATTACGATTGTGCGGATAGCACCTTGATCGCTTAAGTTCGGACACGTTACGCTGTGTCGACAAGCCCCGCTTAGTTCCGCCACACCGCTCACCTGCAGACCTTGAGGCCGTCTCGAGCTTGCTTACTCCGCTATGGATCTACTTAAGGGTGGCCCCAAATATTTCTGAATCCGTGATTGTTCACCGTGAAAGCCTTGGGTTTTGATTTGGTTTTTCCGAGGTTGATCGAGTGTGTGTGCTATTGGTGCACCGCCGGTAAAACTTCAAAGCCGTGTCCGCGTTATGGACGACTTGGAGCACGCTTGATCATAGACAAGCATAACTAAAGTACCGCTTTTAATCGACTAAAGTAACATGACTAGTAAATAGTGCAATACTCATGGAATGGTTAATAAAATTGCCAACGGATGGGGGTTGTTCGTCCGCTTGTTGGTAAAGGGGAGGAGGATGGATCGGATGAGATTACCAATATAATCGTTGTACTCACATTCACGGACATCCGCCTATCATTGGTTAGGCGGATGGTTAGCGTTATCCGTAGAATTGCTAGGGTTTACCTTTTGCGCAATTCGTCACCCTGTTGTGTCCCTTTAGAGGCATTAAGACTTCTTGAGTACCTTAGGGTCTCACACGATAAATTCTTGATTCAGATGAACAGTACCTTCTCGTGAGACTTTGGGTGGAAGAAGCCGAAGTGGGCAACGATCGTATGGTGTAGAGATTCCGGCACGGGATCCGTGAGACCTGTAGTTGGGATGTGCTTATTTTCTCGGCATCTTATGCCTATTTGCTTCTTATCCGCACTCGGATCTTGTTTGCCGCTTGCATGATACTCGATGTGTCTTTGTATGAGGAGTTATCCTAAATTATAGATGTATCTAGGTCATTTGAATCTTGCCGTATGGCGTTGGTATATTTCCTTTCTTTCTAGATGGTGTGGCTCGATGTACTCTTGTATGGTGGCTTTGACATACCCACTTGTGTACGTAGTTGATCCCTTCGCCGCCACGCCCGTACAGGTCCCGTTGAGAGGTTAGCGGTTGGGACGTCTGAAAGGACTACCAGTGAGTGGCTTTTGGGGCCCCGCCGTACTATTTCAACCGCTATCTCTCATCTAGGCTTGTATCTAGGAGCGTAGTTCACCGAGGTAGTTACACAAGGTCGCAGCAAGTGGAGCCGGCGGCGCTGGCCGGGGCGTCAGGGCCTACGATGAGTGCTTCGGGAGCGGTGGTGGCGAATTTCCCTCGCTTTAGGGCCTCTGCTTCAAGTGCCACGACACAATAAGCCCAATTACCCGAGGCGCTGGGCGCGGACGTCGAGCAGCATCGCAGGCACACGTCCTTCATGCTTCCCTCGGTCAACGCGGTCGAGCTGCACATCATCTTAGGTGCGGCTATTCAGGTATGCCCAGTCCCCGAGGATCTACTCGCTGAATTTCGGTGGGTAGATTCTTATTTCTTTTGGCTATCCAGTCCCCGAGTGGCTAGGCGCTTAGGAAATTCTTCGATGTTCAGTCCCCGAGTGGCTAGTCACTGAATTTTCAGCAGCTAGGAACTTAGGAAAATCTTTGATGTCCAGTCCCCGAGGGGCTAGTCGCTGAATTTCAGTGACTAAGCACTTAGGAAAATCTTTGATGTTTGCTTACATTTGTTTGTCTATGCAGGGCCTCCAACGCGAATCAGCGGAGTGACTTGCCGTGAAAGAGCGTCAGGAACACGACCTCCGATCCGTGTAGGAGGTGAACCAGCAACTGCAAGCGACCGCGGGTAGGTGTTTGTACTATGGACATCGTTAGTTCCTTTTCTTGATTGTCATCTCACCCCTATTTTGTGTAGAGGGTAATTTGGACGCGGTTGCCAGGGCCCGCGAAGGCTTTGTCCCTGTTGGCGAGTTAACTGCCGCGCAGTCGTTGTTGACCGCCGCGGAGAAGAGGGTTGCCGACCTGGAGAGGGAGCTCAAGGCCGCTAAGGAGGACGCTAGCTCGGCGGAGGAGAGGGCCAAGGCTGTAGTTTGTTGCCGCAACTTACGAGCGGAAGGTGTCCGATGCTCTTGTGATGTGGACATCCCTACTATTGATACAACCATTGTACCTACAGCAACACACATACAAGGACCCATCACAAGATCTCGTGCCAAACAACTTAACTATCAGGTACTTTCGTTTCTTGGAACTATTCCTCACATACATGAGAATATGATGCTGCCTAAATAAGATATATTTCTTACTCTTAGGAATGATGGACCAAGCATGGATGAGAGGGACAAGCATTGGAGCATGGTCATGCATGGAGATGGCAGCAAGCATGTGATGATCCAAGAGAAGGCCACAGATGAAGATTTCAGAACTTTGAGGCCACCATAATGAAGAAAGAAGGCTTGGACGAAATATTCAAGATCAATACTTTACGAATTCGTCCATAGCTTAATATGGTGTTGCGACACCTTTATTTTGGGCCAGGCCCATGTAATTTTCGCAGGATTTTAATTAGCCACTTTTTAGAGTCCGTATTTGAGGGAAAAGGACTTTTAGGGTTGGATTCGGCCACCACTTCCATGGCTGGCCGAAACCCCACCTTTTCGCCCTTAAATACGCCCCATAGCCGAACCTCTAGACTCGGATTTTGTTTAGACATTAAGTTAGCCATAGTCGCAACTTCGCCAAGGCTCGAGCGTCGCAGAGGCCTCTTGAACTTCGCACCTATTCAGGATCCCACCTCTTCAATAAAGCTTTCCTCTTAATCCGCAATATCTTGATTGCAATATTGGTTCTTACTTGTTCTGGATTTCAGGTAGGAATTAAGACCCTCGTTGGTCAGGCTGATCGTGTTCACGCAGGATCGGTAACCTCCAGGAGATTGGCCTAGCGATTGCATTGGCGCTCGTGCTCGCACATGTAGTCGGATCGTCAAGCCCGAACTCCACCAAATCGATCATCGCCATCTCATCGAAAGATCGGACACCTTTGCCCTATCAAGTGGTATCAGATTTCAGGTTGCTCGGTGAGATTTTACTGTTTTTCATAGATTAGATATGTTTTTACCTATAACCCACGAAAATGCCAAAAACACAGTTAGAGTTTAGATCCATCCCATAACCAATCTACGCCTCGCATTATCTTTTCAGTTTTTGCATTGTTGAATTTGTGTCTACATCGTCGCGTCGAGTTGCTGGTCTTAGTGTCTCGTCCCTTAGAGTTTCGAGTTCTGATCATACTAGTCACCGCCACACTCGCCGATCACCGCCACCATATTCCTCCACCATATTCCGCCGCCATATACCCAGCCACCATAAACCCTAATACTCCGCCACCGCCTTCCTACCGCGACACACATCCGATCAGTTTTCCTGCCGCGGTACGAGTCCGAGTAGAGTTACTGTTTCCTAGTTATTTCTTTTGACTTTCCTTCTTTGTTGTTTCCGTGTTCGCTAAGAGTCCGGTCGTAAGTCCAGAAGGAGAGCAAAAAAAAAAAGAGTCTGGAACCGCCTCCGAAAAAAAGAGTCTGGAACCCCGGGGATCACTTTTCTCCATCGGCCGTTATAGCAATATTTTTTTGGCGTCTGCGCGCTTTTCGGAGCAAAATAAAAAAATTTCGATTTTTTTTGGGGCTAACCTATTTTTAGACCCCGTAGATCAATTCTAGACACTCGCCATCATAGTGATTTTTCACCTCTCGGTTCGCTTTTCAGGGTACCATATCATCATCTAAGGCTTGTTGTGTCGCACAGACATCGTTGGTGATCTAGGCTCGCCTCTAGTACGGTTCAGCCTAGGACCAGCAAAGTACCGTCGTTGAGCATTCTTTCAACTTTTGCATTGCTGTTTTGATAATTGCTAACCCCTTTGCTAAGCCTTGCGAGCTCCACAGATACTCTCCACGCGCGTGTTTCGACTCTGGTTATCGCTTGGTTCAATCTCCGACCCATTGATCCTCGTGGTTGCACATCGCTTTTCCTGCTTTGGTAAGAACTTGTAAGAGCTTGTATATTGCTTGACGGATTACGCGTGATTTCCACCATATTTCCGCACTATATACCAGTGCTTTTTAAGGACTAACCATGATGTATACTTCACCCCCGCCACAATGACGAACGAAGAACTACATGCCCACTTCTCCGCGCTTGGTCATACCGAAGACGTGGATACACGCCTCGGGAGTTTGACACCAAGCTCACCAACGCCGGACAAGATCGATGGACTAGAGAAATCCTTCAACGCCAAGCTTGACGCTCGTTCAAGGATCTTCAACCGATTGCCCGCACCGCACCGCACCACACATGGCGCACGGCGCATTCCGATCACGGGAGGATCTTGGTTTAGCTGCCGCACTCGGCGGCTCTGCTGGCGATCGACGTTCTCGACTTCCGCCACTTGCTGCGACATTGGGGATGACGACGGTACTACTACGAATGACGACGACGATCTGTTTGACGAGGAGGTTGAACAACCTCCACAGTACCTGCTGGTCGCCTCGACATTACTACCGCAACGCCGCCCATGACGTGATGATGATCATGTTGCAAAGCTTAAATTAAATATTCCATCTTTTGAGGGTAAATATAATCTGATGCATATCTTACATGGGAGATGGAAGTAGAACAACGCTTTGCCCGCTTAAAATATCCCGAGAATATGCGTTAGTCTTTGCTACATGTGAATTTACTAAATTTGCTTCCCTTTGGTGGTCTGAGTATTGTCGTTTAAATCCTACTACTATTCCTAGTACTTGGACTGCTTTAAAAACTGCTATGCGTGTTCGTTTTGTACCTCCCACTTATCAACGTGATTTACTAAAGAATCTGACACGCTTAGAGCAAGGAAAAATTCTGTAGAAGAGTATTATCAGGAATTGCAAACGGGGATGGTTAGGTGTGGTCTTGTTGAATCTAATGAACAAATGCTTGCACGTTTCTTTGGTGGATTAAACAAGGACATTCAGCACATATTAGATTATAAGGAATATAATTCTATCACTCGTTTGTTTCATCTTGCTTGCAAAGCTGAACGTGAAGTGCAGGATCGCCAAACACCATGGAGGAGGACTAATAATTCTGCAGGTCGCACATCCACTTGGACATCCCGACAATCAGCGCCTCCTCGTGATTCGCCTTCCGCTACTACCACATCCAAGGCCACCACAAGATTTCCAGCTGCTTCTCCACCATCATCCAATGCTCCTGCTCGTAGTGCATCTTCTATGGCTTCCACGGGTAAGACAAAGGATATACAGTGCCGCAAGTGCTGGGGTTTTGGTCATATTGAGAGACAGTGCACAACACAACGTGTGATGATGGTGCGTGAAGATGGTCAATAGGATTCAGAGAGTGACTTTGATGAAGATACACTAGCCCTTATTTCTGCTCGAGATGGAGACAATTCTGATGCTGATGACGAGCCAGAGGTAATGGGAGTCAAGTCGATCAATACAAGAGCTTAATTACACAACGTGTGTTGAGTGTGCAATTGAGCAAATCTGAGCAAGATCAACGCCACAACCTGTTCCAAACACGTGGTGTTGTAAAGGAAAGAGCTATACGGATCATCATCGATGGAGGGAGTTGTAATAATCTGGCCAGTGTTGACATGGTAGAGAAGATTGCGCTTCCAACAAGACAACACCCACATTCATATTACATCCAATGGTTTGAGAGTTCTCGCAAGATCAAGGTAACAAGAACGGTACGCGTGCATTTTACTATTGGTACATATTCTGATTTTGTTGATTGTGATGTTGTACCTATGCAAGCTTGTTCTTTATTACTTGGTAGACCATGGCAATTTGATAGAGAATCTGTTCATAATGGTAAAACTAATCACTATTCTCTTATGCATAATGGAAAGAAAATTGGTCTAAAACCTATGACTCCCGAACACATTTTAAAAGATGATCTTGCTAGAGCTAGTAGAGCTAAAACTGAGGAGAAAAATAAAAGTGAGAATCAGATTGTTGCTGCCGATTTTATACCACCAAAGAACACTAAATCTGATTCTACACATGCTACTGAAATTCGTTTGAAGAGTCCATGTATGCTTGCAAATAAAATTGATATTGCTGAACTAGATGTAAACAATACTCATTGTTATGCAATTGTCTGCAAAGAGGTTTTGTTTTCATTTGAGGATATGCCTCCTTCTTTGCCACCCGCTGTTGCTAACCTTTTGCAGGAATATGAGGACGTCTTTCCCGCTGAGTTGCCACCATGACTACCTCCTATTAGAGGAATTGAGCATCACATTGATCTAATTCCTGGTGCCACGTTGCCCAACCGCGCGCCGTATAGAACCAATCCAGAGGAGACAAAGGAGATACAACGCCAAATTCAGGAACTCCTCGACAGAGATCATATTCGTGAGTCCCTTAGCCCTTGTGCTGTTCCTATTATTTTGGTACCTAAGAAAGATGGTTCTTCGCGCATGTGTACTGATTGTAGAGCTATCAATAATATTACTATTCTATATCGTCATCCTATTCCACGTTTAGATGACATGCTTGATGAATTGAGTGGCTCTACCATGTTTTCTAAAGTTGATTTGCGTAGTGGTTACCACCAGATTCGTATGAAATTAGGAGATGAATGGAAAACAGCATTTAAAACTAAGTTCGGTTTATATGAGTGGTTAGTAATGCCGTTTGGTTTAACTAATGCACCTAGCACTTTCATGAGATTAATGAACGAAGTTTTACGTGCTTTCATTGGACGTTTTGTGGTAGTCTACTTTGATGATATTCTGATTTATAGCAAATCTTTAGAGGATCATTTGGACCATTTACGTGCTGTTTTCAATGCTTTACGAGATGCACATTTGTTTGGTAACCTTGAGAAGTGCACCTTTTGCACCAATCGAGTTGCGTTTCTTGGCTATGTTGTTACATCACAGGGTATTGAAGTGGATCCAGCCAAGATTGAAGCTATTGAGAATTGGCCGCAGACCAAGACGGTCACACAAGTGAGGAGTTTTCTTGGCCTCGCTGGTTTTTATAGGCGCTTTGTCAAAGATTTTGGATCAATTGCCGCGCCGCTGAATGAGCTTACCAAGAAGGATGTGCCCTTTGTTTGGGGCGATGCACAACAACAGGCCTTCGTCATATTAAAAGATAAGCTAACACATGCTCCCTTACTCCAACTTCCTGATTTTACTAAGACTTTTGAGCTTGAATGTGATGCTAGTGGAATTGGTTTGGGAGGGGTGTTATTACAAGAGGGAAAACCTGTTGCATATTTTAGTGAGAAATTGAGTGGGGCTAGTCTGAACTATTCTACTTATGATAAAGAATTATATGCGTTGGTTCGAACATTAGAAACTTGGCAACATTATCTATGGCCTAAAGAGTTTGTTATTCATTCTGATCATGAATCTTTGAAGCATATTCGTAGTCAAGCTAAGTTGAATCGTCGTCATGCAAAGTGGGTTGAATTTATTGAGTCTTTTCCTTATGTTATCAAACACAAAAAAGGTAAAGATAACATTATTGCTGATGCTTTGTCACGCCGTTATGCTTTGTTACCTCAACTTGACTTCAAAATATTTGGATTGGAAACTATTAAGGAACAATACGTGCATGATGCTGAATTTAAAGATGTGTTGCAGAATTGTAGAGATGGTAGAACTTGGAACAAGTTCGTCTTCAATGATGGATTTGTGTTCCGTGCTAACAAACTATGCATTCCAGATAGTTCTGTTCGTCTTTTGTTGTTACAGGAGGTGCATGGAGGAGGATTGATGGGACACTTTGGTGTCAAGAAAACGGAAGATGTTCTTGCTGCACACTTATTTTGGCCACGTATGCATCGAGATGTTGAGAGATTTGTGGCACGCTGCACTACTTGTCAAAAAGCTAAGTCTCGCCTTAATCCACATGGTTTATATATGCCTCTTCCTGTTCCTAGTGTTCCTTGGGAGGATATTTCTATGGACTTTGTTTTGGGATTGCCACGAACACAGAAGGGGAGGGATAGTATTTTTGTTGTTGTGGATCGGTTTTCTAAGATGACACACTTTATTCCTTGTCATAAAACGGATGATGTTGCGCATATTGCTGATTTGTTCTTTCGTGAAATTGTTCGTTTGCATGGTGTGCCAAATACTATTGTCTCTGATCGTGATACTAAATTTCTTAGCCACTTTTGGAGATGTTTATGGGCTAAGTTGGGGACTAAATTGCTCTTTAGTACTACATGTCATCCCCAAACTGATGGTCAAACTGAAGTAGTAAATAGAACTTTGTCTACTATGTTACGAGCTGTTTTAAAGAAGAACTTAAAATTGTGGGAAGAGTGTTTACCTCATATAAAATTTGCTTATAATCGTTCATTGCATTCTACCACAAAGATGTGCCCATTTGAGATTGTGTATGGTTTTGTTCCTCGTGCACCTATTGATTTATTGCCTTTACCTTCTTCGGTGCAACATAATTTGGATGCTACACAACACGCTGAAATGATATTAAACTTGCATAAGACTACTAAAGATAACATTGAACACATGAATGCTAAGTATAAACTTGCTTGGGATAAAGTGATAAATCATGTTGTGTTTGATGTTGGCGATCTTGTTTGGTTACATTTGCGTAAAGATCGCTTTCTGATCTGATTACGCAAGTCTAAGTTAATGCCACGTCTTTGGTCCCTTTAAGGTGTTAGAGAAAATCAATGATAATGCATATAAACTTGAGTTGCCTGCAGACTTTGGTACGGTTAGTCCTACATTTAACATTGCAGATTTGAAGCCTTACTTTGGTGAGGAAGATGAGATTGCGTCGAGGACGACTTCAATTCAAGAAGGGGAGCATGATGTGGACATCCCTACTATTGATACAACCATTGTACCTACAGCAACACACATACAAGGACCCATCACAAGATCTCGTGCCAAACAACTTAACTATCAGGTACTTTCGTTTCTTGGAACTATTCCTCACATACATGAGAATATGATGCTGCCTAAATCAGATATATTTCTTACTCTTAGGAATGATGGACCAAGCATGGATGAGAGGGACAAGCATTGGAGCATGGTCATGCATGGAGATGGCAGCAAGCATGTGATGATCCAAGAGAAGGCCACAGATGAAGATTTCAGAACTTTGAGGCCACCATAATGAAGAAAGAAGGCTTGGACGAAATATTCAAGATCAATACTTTACGAATTCGTCCATAGCTTAATATGGTGCTGAGACACCTTTATTTTGGGCCAGGCCCATGTAATTTTCGCAGATTTTAATTAGCCACTTTTTAGAGTCCGAATTTGAGGGGAAAAGGACTTTTAGGGTTGGATTCGGCCACCCCTTCCATGGCTGGCCGAAACCCCACCTTTTCGCCCTTAAATACGCCCCATAGCCGAACCTCTAGACTCGGATTTTGTTTAGACATTAAGTTAGCCATAGTCGCAACTTCGCCAAGGCTCGAGCGTCGCAGAGGCCTCTTGAACTTTGCACCTATTCAGGATCCCACCTCTTCAATAAAGCTTTCCTCTTAATCCGCAATATCTTGATTGCAATATTGGTTCTTACTTGTTCTCGATTTCAGGTAGGAATTAAGACCCTCGTTGGTCAGGCTGATCGTGTTCACGCAGGATCGGTAACCTCCAGGAGATTGGCCTAGCGATTGCATTGGCGCTCGTGCTCGCACGTGTAGTCGGATCGTCAAGCCCGAACTCCACCAAATCGATCATCGCCATCTCATCGAAAGATCGGACACCTTTGCCCTATCATCTTGTCACAGGCATGCAGGATGACCTGACCGGTCTTCAAGATTTCATCATGGGGCTCTACCGTCCACTTATTGGTGAGTTTCATAGTCTTGTAGTTGTCGTGTCCACGAGTCCCGGGCGATGGGTCACTTATGCCGGCGAGTCCCTGAGCGGGGTGGACTTCGAGTTGTCCGCCCTTCTGACACTAAGTTTTGCTTGCTTGCGGGGAAGATTCTCGATGACGAGCCCGAGGCACAGTCGTATAACGCGAGGCAGTGCGTCACCATGCTGGTGGATTCTGCCACGCTTTCGGCGACCTGCATTTGCGTGTACCTCCAGGAGATCTCGCCAACGGAAGTGATTCCCAGAGAGCTCACGGAGGTGTGGCGCTACCTTGAGAGGGCCCTGTCGGTGGTAGAGTACATGTCGCAGTTGGCTTTCCACCGCGGGGCCGCGACTGCGCTGAGCCTTGGGCTCGCTCACTTCCCCGATGACTTCGACCTCGACGATGTCACCAGCGGGTACCCCTCGGCGACTGGTTTGGTTGAAATCGCCAAGGTGCGATCGGGCTGCTATGTACTCCGAGTGGGTGCTGGAGATGGGCGACGTCCTCCCGTACCAGGAAACGATCGTCGCCCTGAACGACTCCGAGCCGGCACATCGCAACTTCAAGAGGGAGCACCCGTTTCGATCGGTGATGGCGAACACTGATACATCGGAAACATATCTATAATTTTTGATGTTCCATGCTTGTTTAGTATCCACTTTGCTTTGCTTTGTCTACATGTTGAGATGTTTTTATATGTTTTCTGGAACTAACCTATTAACAAGTTGCCACAGTGCCAATTGCATGTTTTCTTCTGTTTTTGGTTCCAGAAAGGCAGAAAATAAATATTCTCGGAATTGGATGGGATAAAGCCAAAGTCAATATTTTACCGTGGGCAACATGAAGCCAGAATACGAGACGGAGGAGGCTCACTGTGGGGCACACCTCACGGCGGCCTAGGCTAGGCGCCTGCCTTGCCTCTTCGCCAATAAGTCCCCCCGATGCCAAAACCCTAATCACCCGATCAATATTCCACGAAACCGTTTGTAGCCGCCGCCACCATCGTCCCTAGATCGGGGGGAGGGGGATATGAAGATCTTCCCGACACCCTGCCGCAGGGGAGATCATCAAGGAGGCCTTCTTCTTCATCATGCCAGCCTCCGGTATGAAGCGTGAGTAGTTCCACCTTGGACTACAGGTCCATGTAGTAGCTAGATGGTTGTATCTCCTCCTTGTGCTTTCATGTTTAGATCTTGTAAGCTCCGTTCATGATCAAGATCTCATCTATTTTTAATCATGCATGTTGTGTTTGCGGGGATCCAATGGATATTGAGATTACTATGTCAGATTGATTAATGGTTTTTCTATTTGATTCTATCATGTTTGTGTTGTTTGTGATCTTGCATGCTCTCCGTTGTTAGTAGCTATCTCGGCCAAGTAGTTGCTAGTGAATCCAAGAGGGGGTATTTATGCTCGATAGTGGGTTCATGCCTCTACTTATCAAGGGAAGTGACAGAAATCTCTACGGTAGTAGATGTGCTGTTTTCACTAGGGAGAAAACAACGGTCTCTTGTTCATGGAACAAGTGGATTGTTTACCTTACACACTTTGCTTAAAGCAGTTGTCTGTTGCTTGCAACTTAATACTGGAGGGGGTTCAGATGATAACCTGAAGGTGGACTTCTAGTCATAGATGTAGTTGGATGGCGGTCTATGTATATTGTTGTATTGCCCAATCGAATCTCATAGGATCTTTTTGTCTAGTATTGCATTGTTATGCCTTGCTCAGTCCTGTCAATTGCCCTGCTGTAAATTATTTTTGCCCTTCATGCCATGTTTGTTTATCTAAGGAGATCACCTCTAGTGAACTATGGACCCCGGTCCAATCTTTATCATTGATACATCTTCCACTGTTACTGTTTACTTGCTGCAAACCATCATCACCTTCCACACCATACAGTTAATCCTTTTTTACAACAAACCGGTGAGCTTGACAACCTCACTGTTTGTTGGGGCAAAGTCTTGGGTTTGTGTTGTGCAGGTTTCCATGTTGCTTGCAACACCTTTGAGACGTTTCCTTCCTCCTACTGGTTCGATAACCTCGGTTTCTTACTTAGGGAAGACTTGTTGTTGTGCTCTTCACACCTTGCTCTTGGTGAAGCGATCCAACCCATTAAGAATTGGATCCTGTGTTTATAGTGCTAGTCCCTTGGATCGATTTGCTAGAACACACAGTTTCGATGAATAAAAGAGTATCAATGCGTCACATTATAACAACGATTGATCCAAGAATATAAATATTACAAAGTTGCTTAGCTCACAGCTAGCTCAAATAATATAGTTCGACAAATAAAAAATCTATAATGGCTCCATCACGCCACAGGCAACTCGCTGAGTGGAGATTCGTAACCTAAACGATAACCTTACTTGTCGTCGAAATAACCTGCAACATAAAAAGTTGCATCCACGAATGGTCAATACATTTGAATTTTATTGGCAAGATGTCACTGTTATGTGGACACAATTGGAAACCTGTCATATACATGCACGCACACTCTGGCTAGTGGAGTTTAGGCTATTTTCATAAACCAGCATTTTCTCCTACGTTTTCAAATAAAGTTTTAGTTCTTCAAAATAACTAAGAACAGCTCGAGTCACTCGAGAGATCCTAAAAACTATGGACACATTGAGTCACTCAAGTGATCCTATAACACATTAAGTTCACCCATCAAGTTTTATTAGAGAAATTGGAATGAATGAGACTTTTCAACTGCGTCAAGAGAAGTTACTCATAATTGTCCATTACCGGGGACACGACTAAGTACTTAGTTCATAAACCATCTGCAGAGGCTAGTACACTTTACCCACAAGACCCGATCAACCCCTTTTGAGAGAAGAGCAGGACGAGACCTTTGGGAAAAAGAATCATGAGCCTAACTCCGGACCGTACCATCCTATCAACAACTACATCTTCTAGTCACGGTAGGACATGATCCCATAACTTGCTCAGTCAATTCAGAGCCCATATGACATGTGGCTTTACATGAAAGTTACTAATCAAGACCGTCTATTATCTCTCTGAAGCCTGGGTGGCAATCCCCACCAAAATCCACACTCGATGACCCAATCAATGCCATTCCACCTAGGTGATTCATTGATTAAGTGGTTTTTATTTTCAGCAAAACATAATCCTTATCATACACACACATACATATATATATATATCATAAAAACCACCCACGCATCTAATAGTATTGCTAAGCAATCTACAATACGATGGCTATCAAGGAATCAACTGGAGGACTTATGACAATTCTATTGGGTACTCACACCATAGTATAGCATAGCATATATAATATAAAACATTTCCTTCAATGCAAGCTACTGAAAACTAAATGCATAAGAAAACAATAGGAGATTCATGATAGTGAAACTTGCCTCAGTTGTAGTAATCATTCACATAGTCGTCGCAATCACAATAATCGCACTCCGGGCAATATATCACGCAAAACTATAGTTGCAATCAATAATACAGTACAACAACACAACAAAATAGTATGCATGCATTTTAGAAAATACAAACAACATCAAAAGCTTTCCATAAACACTTTCCGTTAAACAAATAGGCTTTTAATAGGCATTAATGAATTATGAATACTTTCAGTACAAAAAAGTTTCATATAATTATGAGAACCATGCTACTGTATAGGTAATGTTTATAGCTTTCATTTGCCACTGGTTTCACCTTATAATGATTTATTGATTAAAAGTTATAGCCAAAATACTCATTTAATGGATTTAATAATAGGTAATTATTTTGTACTGTAACAAAATCAACTAATGCTACAGTGACGTAGATTAAAATTTTTTGAATCCATATACACCAAATTTGCCAATTTTGGAGTTGTGGATATTTTCCTATGAATTATTTACCATTATTTAGATTTAAATAATCCAGAAAATATACATTGGTCAAATTACGAATTTTATTGCATGATAATATTCTCCTTACTTTGAATCCAGGCATATGCTATTTGCATTTTTCTGACTTTTATTCAGTTTTATACGAATTTTACAAGATTGATACAATTTTCTGCCTATTTTCTATTTTTCTGAAATCCGAGGAATATTCCCGGAATATGCTCCTGACGTGGCCTTTGATTGGTAAAGGAGTGCTGGCTCGGTCAATTGATGATCTGGAGCATTCGTACCCGATCTAACGGTGGCGGGCGCGTGTGTGCGGTGCTCACCGGCGAGCGATGTGGAGGACGTGGGGTGGCTTCAGGCTTCGATGGTGGCGGCGCTCCAACAGTATTTGTTAGGGGACAGATGGTCGACGGGGTGCGGGAGGCTGCAGCGGATATCCTGGTAACCTCGACGCGTCGCGTTGCTTCCCCGGGCAATGGCAGCGGGCGGCTGGAGGCGTGCGGTGGCGCTAGTTCTCCAGCGACGATTTCCCGGCGCTGTGGTGCTCCTGCGACGAGGGGAGATGGTCGGCGAGAATAAGTGCAGAGAGAGGAGGCGTTAAGGGGGGAGAAGGACGCGGGCGTGCGGAGGAGTCGCTCCCGACCTTGACTGGGCTCCAATGGAGGCGACAGATCGGAGCTTCGGCTCTAGGCGCTAGGGGTTTCCAAGTCAGCGAAAAAAACGAACAGGAGGAGGAGGAGGAGGAGAGGATTTATAAGGGGGAGTTGGCGTGCGGATTCGAAAAAAATAACAAACATAACCTTAGGATTTCGCGTAGTTTGGATCGGGACCGGGCGTGCGATGGTTGAACTCTAGGCGCGAGGAAGGGGACGACCGCGGCGGGTCCCACTTGTCGGTCGAGTGGGTGAAGGCGTCGAGAGAACAAAAATATGGGGAGAGGGGATGCGGCTGCTGCTGGGCTGGCTCGGCTAGGTGGGCCGCTGCTGCTGCTTGCGAGCGCGTAGTAGCTAGGGCACTGGGCTGGGCTGGCTAGCTGGCTGGCCAGGTTTAGTTTTTTTTTATTCTTTTTCATTTCCTTGTTTATTTAATATCTTTTGCAATATAGCTCCAAATGAGCTCAACTAATTTGTATTTTTTTCTAAAATTAAACACATCATTTTAGGACTACTAGGGAATATATTCCCTTCCATTCAAAATATTCAAACAATAGGTTTTATTTAGAAACCCTAATAGATACATAGAGGATTTTCAAATAGGGTTTTTCACTAATGGTTTTAAATTTGGAATTCTTGAAAGATGCCATGATGCAATGCACATGAAACCTATGAACCATTTCCATTCTAAAATCTGGAATGTTACAGACTAACTCCCTTAGGATGAATCTCGTCCTCGAGATTCGAGATGGCTAGCAAATAGGTTCTAGTGGTGTTCTCGAAGATTGTATTTCTAACATCCATGTGGCTTCTCTTTATATGGGTACATCATCAAGCTAACCCCCTTAAAAGAACTGAACTTGCATCTCCAAACATCTAAGACTTAATTGTGGCATCTTGTACTAGCTATCAATTTCTTCTCCAATGAGTTCACTTTAACAGATCCTCTAAGTAACTCCATATGTAACTAATCTCATCCATGAATGCCTTATCTGAACGAATGCGATGCATAAATTTGCTAGAAGCTTACCAGTCACAAAGCATGGTTTATTGAGTCCTCTCTTCATGTTCATGTGGTTCACCGTTGCCTTCTCAGTTGAGTATGTGTTAGGGGTGACCCCTTAGGGTGGCCCGATCTTTCACGAATTTCGTGGGAATCGAGGGGAAAGCGGTGGAAGGAGGAAGGGGACGAAATCCATGAACACACACGCGAATAACTCGATGAACACACACACACGAAGACACGATACAAGCCAATAGCTCACGCCGGTGGCAACTGGTCCAACACAATCCCTAGGATCGGTGTTGGGCAAGACACTCTCCCACGTCCAACAACGGGGGTGAGAGGCTTGATGAGATCTTGACTACTTGGGCACGAGACAGCGAGATCCCATGGACTTGTACAACTTGAACGCACGAGGCAAAATCCAAGAGGTTTGTGGATAATTTGGTGCTCCTTATCAAGGAGCATGAGACAAATAGTTGATAGATCCTCAAGGGGTGTCTTCAAATACAATTATCCAAGTCTAGGGTTTACAATAGAGGGTGGGGGCTATTTATAGGCCAACCACATAAATAGGGATATTTTACGTACGAAATGGTAAAGTGTAGGCGAAATAAGGGGTTACACGGGTCAAGCCCGAAAGTTAACTTGGCTCTGGGGATTTCCGGAGAGGGGCCCGGCAGCGCCGGAGTGGTCGCCGGAAATTCCGGTGGCCACCGATATTTCCGGTTGCGAACCGGAAAGCCTTACTGAACAGGTTTTCGGTCATCGCCGGGAGATTCTGGTCGTGGCCGGGATTGTCGGCGAGGAGGCCGGTCGACCGGGCCTGTCGCTGGAGGTTCCGGCGGGGGAACCGGTTCGCCGAGTCTGGCGCCGGTTTGCTCTCCCGAATCTTCTTGGGCTGCCTTTGGTCCCTCCCTTGGCGATGCTTCATTGGGTTCATAGCTGAGAATGCACAGGGTTTGTGAATGAAGTAGCAAGCCATCCAAGGGTGTATTGAAATCACACGAGGATAGGAGCGAGTTAACTTTAGCTTGTAGGAGCTTGGCCCGAGCACGAGTCATCGGTCCACTTGGGGGACTAGTTGGCAGGGATGTAGACGCATCCGTAGGATGGGCTGCATCATCTGCCCCCCTTGGGAAAGAGTCATCCTCGACTCTTTAACCTTCTCAACTTCATTTTCTTCATGGTAGGGTGAAAGGTCCTTGACATTGAACGTCGGGCTCACATGGTACTTTGATGTTGGGATATCGATGATGTAGGCATTGTTGTTGATTCTTTTGAGGACCTTGAAGGGGCCATCTCCCCTTGGTTTGAGCTTGGAGTCGCGATTATTGGGAAAACGGTATTTGCTCAAGTGTATCCACACAAGATCGCCTTCTTCGAAGATCATCTCTTTCTTGTTATTGTTTAGCCGTGATGCTTTGCGAAGGAATTGTTGCTCGATCGTAGCTCTTGTGTCTTCATGTAACTTTTTCATTGCTTGGGCACGCTTGTCAACGTCCATGTTGGTGCGGTCGTGTATAGGAAGAGGTAATATGTCGAGCGCGGTGAGACGCTCGAATCCATAGACGATCATGAACGGGCTCCTCATGGTGGTGGAGTGTTTGGCGCGGTTGTAGGGGAACTTGGCGTGTGGGATGCATTCCTCCCAATCTTTAAGATTCTTCTTTATCAACACGCGGAGAAGTGTGCCAAGGCTTCGGTTGACGACCTCGGTTTGTCCATCAGTTTGAGGATGCAAGGCGGACGAGAATAGGAGCTTGATGCCGAGCTTGTCCATGAGTGTCTTCCAAAAGTAGCTCATGAATTTGACGTCGCGGTCGGAGACGATTCTTCTTGGTACACCATGTAGTCGAATTATTTCCCTGAAAAACAAATTTGCTACATGTGGAGCATCATCGGTCTTATGGCACGGAATGAAGTGTGCCATTTTGGAAAAGCAATCCACTACCACAAATATAGAATCATGTCCATGCTTAGATCTAGGCAATCCTAACACAAAGTCCATGCTAATGTCCGACCAAGGTGCATGAGGAATAGGTAATGGCATATAAAGACCAAAGGGGTTATACTTAGACTTAGCTTGGATACATGTAGTGCACCGTTGGACGTGGAGTTCCACGTCGCGCTTCATCTTTGGCCAAAATTAGTGAGTGGATAGCATGTCATATGTCTTGTCACGGCCAAAGTGACCCATAAGGCCTCCACCATGGGACTCTTGAAGAAGCAAAATTTGGAGAGATGACTTCGGAATGCAAAGCTTGATTTGTTTGAAAAGAAAACCCTTATGCAAATATATAAATCATCAATCCCTTTGTCTATTGAACACTTTGCAAAAATTGATCCAAAGAATGGGTCGGACTCGTACAAAGATTTGATGTCATCCAGACCCAAGACATTTACTTCGAGTCGAGTAAGAAGGGTTGTGTTTTTGTGAGACAAGGCGTCCGCTACTACATTTTCTTTACCTTCTTGTACTTTACAATGTAAGGAAAAGATTCCATGAACTCAACCCATTTGGCGTGCCTTTTACTCAAATTGGCTTGGCCCTTAAGATATTTCAACGACTCATGGTCGGAATGGATGATAAATTCTTTGGGCCAAAGGTAGTGTTGCCACACTTGAAGGACACGAACCAAGGCAAAAAGCTCTTTGTCATAAATTGGATAGTTAAGGCGTGGGCCATCAAGTTTCTCACTATGGTATGCAATAGGACGCCCATTTTGCATAAGGACGCCTCTAATGCCAATACCACTAGCGTCACACTCGACCTCAACAGTTTTTGTGAAATCCGGTAAAGCGAGGAGTGGTGCTTCGGTGAGCCTCTTTTTGAGCTCATCAAATGCTTTTTGTTGTGCTTTGCCCCAAACGAATGTGACATTTTTCTTGGTCAATTCGTTGAGAGGGCAAGCACTGGTAGAAAAGTCTTTCACAAAGCGACGGTAAAAATTGGCCAACCCATGAAAACTACGAAGTTCACTAACATTGGTAGGGATGGGCCAATCTCGTATGTCCTTAACTTTTGAGACATCAACTTCAATGCCATTAGAAGACACAACAAAACCAAGGACAATCAGTTTGTCTTTTGCAAAAGTGCAGTTTGGGAGGTTAGCATAGAGCTTTTCATGACGAAGGATTTGAAGGACCTCCTTAACATGAGTAACATTCTCCTCTAGTGACTTGCTATAGACAAGGATGTCATCAAAGTAAACAACGACACTCTTCCCAATGAGAGATCTCAAAATATGGTTCATTAGGCGCATGAAGGTAGATGGGGAATTTGATAAGCCCAAAGGCATAACCGACCATTCATAGAGACCAAGCTTGGTCTTGAAGGCGGTTTTCCACTCATCACCTTCGGCCATGCGAATTTGATGGTAACCACTACGAAGATCAATTTTCGAAAATATAGTGGCTCCACATAACTCATCAAGCATGTCATAAAGGCGCGGTATAGGATGTCGATAATGCACGGTGATAACATTGATTGGAAGGCAGTCCATGCATAACCGCAACATATCATCCGTTTTTGGCACGAGAATCACGGGTACCGCGCTTGGGCTAGTGCTTACTTGGATCAAACCTTTGGAGACGAGTTGGTTGATTTGTCGTTCTATCTCCTTCGTCTCTTCCGGGTTCGTGCGATACGTGGCGCGGTTTGGGAGTGGAGCGCCGGGTATGAGGTCGATGTGGTGCTCGATTCCGTGAAGAGGGGGTAGTACATGAGGAAGCTCTTCGGGGAATACATCGTGGAATTCCTGCAAAATAGCCATCAAAGAAGGAGGAACATTTGTCAAGTCATTAGTTCCTTGCGCTAGTCCCTTGCATACAAGGACATAGTGCAAGATGGATGGGTTGTTCCGCACTTCTCTCATCTCACTTTTGGTGGCAAGAAGAACACTCCTTGTTTTTCCACTCGAGTTTGGTTTGTGGCTCTCACTCACTATAGTGTGGTTCTCTCGCTCACCGCTCTTCTCACAAGGTGGTTTTGTGCTTTGTGCCCTCGCTAAAGCCTTTGCATTATCTGCAATTATTTGGCTAGGAGTCATTGGTTGCAAAACACAAGTATTTTCAAGCCATTTGGAGGTATAAGTGTTTGTGCGACCATCATGCAAAGCACGCTTGTCATATTGCCACGGCCTTCCTAGCAACATATGGCAAACCGTCATGGGGACCACATCACATTCCACCATGTCCTTGTATGGTCCAATTGAGCATGTTACCGAGACGGTGTGATTGATCTTGGCAGACCCTTGGTCACTTATCCATTGTATATGGTAGGGATGCTTGTGCGGATGGATGGTGAGGTTGAGTTTCTCACATAATTCCGTGCTTGCAAGATTGTGGCAACTCCCTCCATCGATGACAACTTTATGGACTTCCCATTGATACCGGAACGAGTTTGGAAGATGTTTGATCTTTGGTCTTCATTCTCATTGACTTGAGTAGTTAAGACCCTCGTGACCACAAGCGATGGACTTGCGTCATGCTCATACACAAGTAGGTCTTGGTCATCTTCCAAATGTTGCCTAGCCAATGCTTCCTTGACCCTTGCATCAAACTCATCTTCGCTCAAGTATTCTTCATCGCCATTGTCGTGGATGAACAAAACTTGCTTGTTTCCACATGCGGCCGACTTGTGTCCTTTGCCTCCACACTTGTAGCACTTACCATTGAATGGTTGATCATCCTTTGTGTATTTGCCACTTGTGGTAGGTTTTCATTGAGGAAGTGTTGGCTTGAAGGGGAGCTTGGTGGTACTTGATGAGCTTCCACTTGGTGTTGTTGGAGTAGTGGTTGTTGCTTGCTTGTAGGTGAAGTACGTCTTTGGCTTGTTGTACTTTATGTCCTCTTGCACTTGACATTCGGCTTTTGATGCTATGTGTACAAGCTCAACCATGTTGTTGTACTTTTGGAACTCAGTGATGCACTTGATTGGATGGTTCAAGCCATTGAGGAAATGTGCCATTGTTTGTTCATCATGCTCTTCAATGTTGGCACGTATCATGTTGAGCTCCATTTGCTTGAAGTACTCTTCCACGGTCTTTTTCCCTTGACTAAGCGTTTGAAGCTTGTTGAAAAGGTCGTGCGTGTAGTGCGAAGGAACAAAGCGGGATCTCATATGAGCCTTCATATCTTGCCAAGTTGAGATTGGAGGCTCTTCTTTTGCTTCACAAGAGAGTTGGACTTGCTCCCACCAAAGGTTGGCATACTCATCAAACTCGAGGGATGCCATGGCCATCATCTTCTCATTGCTATAGTTGTGCATGCGGAAGATCTTGTCAACCTTGAGTTCCCACGAGAGATATTCTTCGGGTTTATTGGAACCGGTGAAATTTGAAATGGTGAATTTGAGCTTGCCGAAAGTTTCTTCTTCATTGTTGTTCCGGTATTGGCGGTTGCCATGATTTTGGCAGCCATCTTCATCATCCGAGCTCTCATGTCTTGCTTGGTGATTGTTGCATTGCTCTTGCGGTTGTTGAGGTGCCGCGTTTGGTGGTGGAACTCGATTTTGATGACGATCTTGGGGAGCTTGCTCTTTTTGTTGGCGTGGTTTAGGACGAGGAGGAGGTTGTTGGTCCTCACGACGAGCTTGGGGAGCTTGCTCTTGTTCTTGCCATGGTTGATGCCGATGAGCATTGTCTTGCGCCATGTAGCGAGAAGGACGACGAATCACATGCGCAATGGGATGCTCCCTTTCTTCTTGATGTGGAGGAGGCTCGTCAAGATGATCATGTTGTTGACGTTGACGTTCATGTCGATGATGACGCCTTGGAGGGTCTTCGAGTGCTTCACGCCGACGGCAATCTTGTTCGTCCCTATCGGTTGCTTCACTTGTTATTGAAGGAACATGTCGTTGGCGATGGGCTTGGTGGTCCACGTGAGGTTGCTCTTGTTGAATCACGAGTGCTCTTTGTTGTGGATGGTTCGCTTCACGTCTTGGAGGTCTTGCGGAGAGGTCACCATCATAGCTTAACGTCACGGCGTGTCACGGAGACGATATCGCTTGAGAAGAGCTCATGGAGTGCAGGACGGGTCCATCTTGGTGCCTTGAAGCGTGACGGCGAGGAGCGCTTGATTCACTTGAGGAGTGCCGTGACGAGCTTGAGTCGCGCGATCGTGGCCTTGCTAGCCCATCAATGAGGCGTTGAAGATTCTCATTCTTTGCGGCGAGGGCGCGACCAAGAGCTTCATTTTGATGGCCGAGGTTGTGTTGCATGGCATGCATTTGTCCTCGGACTTCTTCGAAGCGGTTGTCGATGTTCTTGAATTCCACTCGGGCTTCGCTAAATTGTTCGTCTTGGCGCTGCTCAAGGGCTTCACAACGGTAGTTGAATTCTCCTCGGACCTTCCAATGATCCCATCTTGTCATGTATTGTGTGTCGTCCTCTTGAGGTGGAGTTGGTTGGGACGACTCGCCATTCCTGTCCATGATGCAAAGCCGACAAGGGTTTCATATGGAGAAGAAAACATGGGGAGTTAGCCTTTTGCCTCACCTTGGAGATTGTATCAAACCAATTGCCACACAATAGAGCTAATAGCTTGTAAAGTGAAATCGCAAAGAAACTCACACACAAATAAGCTACAACTCTCAAAAAGCTTTTGGTGGAAGGTTAGGATTGTGGAAAACCAAACGAAACGATCCAAGCAAAAGGTTATTGTTCTAAGTGGTAAAGAACCAAAGATCAAAAGAAAAAAGGATACGATCTACAAAAACACGGGAGAACACACACATGGAGATTAAAGGGGTTAGCACGACTATGAAAATGAGCACAAAAGGTCCTAACGAAGACTACGCTCGGTTGTCGTGCCAACTCAAGGAGAGACCACAAATCGTTTTCCAAAAGAGGATAAGCAACGGATTTGTGCACTTGCCTTGGCGCGCTTTTCCCTCTCTCTCTCTTTTTGCTTACAAGCTTGATACTCTCTTTGTATTGGGAGACTATGTATCTTTCTATTTTTTTTGATTCTTTTTCTCCCTTTCTATACTACTATGTTAAGTTTTGTATTTTCCCTCACACTCTCACTTTCCAAAGGCAAGTGCACAATGCTTAGACAAACACAAAATGAGTTGCTCTCATAGGATAGATACACACAAAGGAAGATATGGGGTTGTCAAAGTGGCGCAAGTTATACCTTTGGTATTGTTGACGACTTGCAACCGGTGATGTGGAAGATGTTCAGGAGTCGCGGTGTCGAGGAGCGCGTGATGTAGGGATTTGCGGAAGCTTGTTGTTAGTTTTTGGCGACACGCACGCGAAACACGAACAAAACAAGGAGGAAACCTTCAAAATCTGTGAATTGCAAAATTTTCGGCGCACGAACTGGCGGCGCCGGGTCTGCCGCCAGAAATTCCGGTCGTCGGTCCGGTCTGACCGGAGCTGTCACCGGAAATTCCGGTTGCAGAAGCGGTCCGCCGGATCTGGCACCGAAACCTGTTCGAGATGAACTCCAAAAAGTCAATCTGAGAATTCCGTCAAAATTTCGACAAAATTGGGTTGGGGAAAGGTCAAGGGATGTAGATCAAGACCCAAAGCAACAGATCTATGGACCAAAACCACGAAAAACTCACCAAATCCAGAGATCGATCCGAAGGCAATTTGGGGCTCTTTTTGGGAAATTTTCGATTTTATGGTGGATAGAAGAAAAATTGAGGGGAAATTCGTGATCAACCTTGCTCCTGATACCTATATGTTAGGGGTGACCCCTTGGGGTGGCCCGATCTTTCACGAATTCCGTGGGAACCGAGGGGGAAGCGGTGGAAGGAGGAAGGGGACGAAATCCACGAACACACACGCGAAGAACTCGATGAACACACACACACGAAGACACGATACAAGCCGATAGCTCATGCCGGTGGCAACCAGTCCAACACAATCCCTAGGATCGGCGTTGGGCAAGACACTCTCCCACGGCCAACAACGGGGGTGAGAGGCTTGATGAGATCTTGACTACTTGGGCACGAGACACCGATATCCCAAGGACTTTTACAACTTGAACGCACGAGGCAAAATCCAAGAGGTTTGTGGATAATTTGGTGCTCCTTGTCAAGGAGCATGAGACAAATAGTTGATAGATCCTCAAGGGGTGTCTTCAAATACAATTATCCAAGTCTAGGGTTTACAATAGAGGGTGGGGGCTATTTATAGGCCAACCACATAAACAGGGTTATTTTAGGTACAAAACGGTAAAGTCTAGGCGAAATAAGGGGTTACACGGGTCAAGCCCGAAAGTTGACTTGACTCTAGGGATTTCCGGCGAAGGCCCCGGCGGCGCCGGAGTGGTCGCCGGAAATTCTGGTGGCCGCCGATATTTCCGGTCTCGAATTGGAAAGCCTTACTGAACAGGTTTTCGGTCGTCGCCGGGAGATTCCGGTCATGGCCGGGATTGTTGGCGAGGAGGCCGGTCGACCGGGCCTGACGCCGGAGGTTCCGGCGGGGGAACCGGTTCGCCGGGTCTGGCGCCGGTTTGCTCTCACGAATCTTCTCGGGCTGCCTTTGGTCCCTCCCTTGGCGATGCTTCATTGGGTTCATAGCTGAGAATGCATAAGGTTTGGGAATGAAGTAGCAAGCCATCCAAGGGTGTATTGAAATCACACGAGGAGAGGAGCGAGTTAACCTTAGCTTGTAGGATCTTGGACCGAGCACGGGTCATCGGTCCACTTGGGGACTAGTTGGTTGGGATGTAGACGCATCCGTAGGACGGACTGCATCAGTTTGACTTGGTTCCATCTTGTGGACAACTATAGGCATAGTGTCCCAACTTCCTGCACTTGTAACATTACACATTACTGAGATCTTTATTTCCATTATGGTGATGGCCATTGCTACCTTTGTTGTGGCCATTACCGTTGTGGCCATTACCTCCGTTGTTGTGGTCATCAGAATTGTCATTGCCATCATGGAAGGTACTTTTATGATATGGTCATGAGTTATGATGGCCATTGTGCTTCCTCTTGCGTCGTTCCACTTGCTTATGATTCCCTTCAAGCATTCTAGCCTTGTCCATCAGCTCTTGGAAAGTGGGGCAGTAGACCACAGACAACTGCAGCGAGAGCTCATCGCTGAGACCATCCAAAAACCTCTCTCTCCTCTTGGCATCAGTGCATCCAACAGTCACTAAGTCTTTGTTCACCGAGCGCAACCAGTCAAGAGCAATCATAGGTTCAGGTGAGAGCATCCTCCTGGGGCTAGTTATTCATGTTGTTGTTGTTGTTGTTGTTGTTGTTGTTGTTGTTGTTGTTGTTGTTGTTGTTGTTGTTGTTGTTGTTGTTGTTGTTGTTGTTGTTGTTGTTGTTGTTGTTGTTGTTGCTATTTTTGTTGCTGTTGTTGCTGTTGTTGTTGTTGTTGTTGTTGTTGTTGTTGTTGTTGTTGTTGTTGTTGTTGTTGTTGTTGTTGTTGTTGTTGTTTTTGCTGTTGCTGCTGCTGTTTCTGTTTATGTTTCTATTGTTGTTGTTGTTGTTGTCGCTGTCGTTGTTGCTGTTATTGTTGCTGTTGTCGCTGTCGTTGTTGCTATTATTGTTGCTATTGCTGTTGTTGTTGCTATTGCTGTTATTGTTGCTATTGCTGTTGTTGTTGCTGTTGTTGTTGTTGTTGTTGTTGTTGTTGTTATTGTTGTTGTTGTTGTTGTTGTTGTTGTTGTTGTTGTTGTTGTTGTTGTTGTTGTTATTCTAGGCAGCCATGAATTCAGTCATCACCTGTGCTAATTGTGCTGTACTGCTATCACCGCTCCATCTCGTGGGTTGTGGCGACATCTGTTTGGGACAGCATATATAAGTTATAGATAGAAGGGACTAGAGAAAGTAGTACTACCCATAACTATATGAAGCAATCAGTGACACAAACAAGCAAACCATCATAAGCAATCAACACACAAGCAACCACTTGCATAACAACATTACAGGGGTATAATCTTAGCAGTATATAACCACAAAATAGTTTGAATATGTTGGGGACAATACTAGAGTAAAATAGAGCAACATATAAGCAATACACAAAATCTGTCAAAACGATACAACAGGTTCACGAATTTTTCTGACCGCCTTAAACACGTCAGGAAATTTAGCCAATTTTTGTGCATATAACGCAGGAAGTTTAGCACCAAACCTTGTTTTTTAGATTTTTCCCGGGTGCCAAAAAAACATGAAAAATCATACAGTACAGCAGGCCAGGCAGAAAACTACAACAGTAGTATCACGAATTTCAATCAATTCACACCAGTAAACTAATCTAAAAAACCTCACGAAAATTTCAGGAACTTTAGGGTTCAAAACTAATTGATCCTAAACAAGTAATCACACAATATGGCTCAATACAAACAAACAACTAATATTGTCATACCACATAAGTTGGTAAGATCAATATGCTAACACGATAGCGATGATCTCCTAAAGTGATAAATATGATGGACCAAAACTAATAAACTTGGTGAGATATTCATTCATGTAACTCTATTTCTTATTTTACTTGTAGGACAACTCTCATATATGTATATAAAGAATGGACAACTACAAATTTTGAACAAGAATAGGTTCCAAAAAAGACAGATAAGGAATATAAGAACTCTAATAAGTGGAAAATATGATAGTTATCCTAATCGAGGTCTCCTATTTCTAATCCAGTTCTAAGGTCACGAACCTACAATCAACGCAATGCTCTGATACCATCTGAAGCGATCCAACCCATTAAGAATTGGATCCTGTGTTTATAGTGCTAGTACCTTGTGATGGGGATATGCCTACCGGGGTATACCCAGCAGGACGTTTCCAACTGGCCCAGGAACTGGCGAGTGGGCCTGCAAGACGGCGACTGGATCAAGGCCCAGTGTGGATCCAAGCGACTGGAAGCTGAAGGCCCAGGCGAGTAGATAGGCCCAGTCGGATTAGGTTAAACGAGTACCGAAGCCTTAACTGATTCGGTTAAGATATGTAAACCCTAGGGGAGGTGAGTTTATATAAACCTCCCTACAGGGTGTGTAGAGATACGTTCCATCATACACCCAAGCGACTCGCCGCCTAGCCGCCGAGCTCACCCTATTGTACCACCATCATAATACAATCTAGCAGGAGTAGGTCTTTACCCTCCGGGGGGGCGAACCTGGGTAAACCCCTGTGTCTCCGCCCTCATCTCGCACCGTAGATGGCTAGCCGCCCTTTCCCCTCGTTCTACTACTCGCTGCCGATTGCAGCATCTGCCGTGACCATTCCCACGACAGTGGCACCCACCGTGGGGCCTGGCCGGTCAGGCCGGTGTTCTGCGGTGAGATCCAATCTGCCCATCAACGAGACGGTCGCCACCGGCCGCATGATAGCGATCGGCGAGATGCTCCAGATCTTGCCAAGAAGCTACGTCCTGGCGGCGCGGCCCGTCACGCACAGCATGATCTTGCCGGTCGGCACGATCAGCCTCTTCGTCGGACTCACCGACGTCATCGTCTCGGAGGATTCGGCTCGCATCCGCGAGTCGCCGCCACGCGATCGGCTCTCCGAGAGCCAGGTCCCCATGATCCATCGCCTCGCCTCCGAGTACAACTCGGCCCACAACAACGTGGCCGAAAACTCCGCGGCCGCGGAAGACGCGGCCCTCAACGACGACGCCGACTCGGCGACCCCGGCGTCACTCGCCGGATCCATCACCGCGGCTTCACCCGCGGGCTCCATCACCCAGGTCTCCAACATAGGAGATTTCGAGGATCCTTCCATCCTTGGGATCTTCGACTTCGACTCTGGGTCGAAAACTCCGCCGATCTCCGCGACGGGACCGGTCGCCACGCCGCGACCTACATGGCGACTGGCACCGAACCGCCGGAGGATCCCTTCTCCACCCCGATCCCTCCTAACGCCACGGTGACGGAGGTCAAGGAACTCCGCCTGAAGCTGGCAGAGGCAGTCCGCAAGGAGCAAGCCGAGCGCGAAAAATTTCGCCTCGAAAGGTGTGACGCGCAGAGCTGTCGCTACCACCAGCAGCGAATCAGGTCGCGCCTGAACCCCATAGTCCAGGGGCGCGCCCTGAACTTCGACGACGAGAACGACCCGGCCTGCGTGGCCGAGCGCGCGATCTGCGAGAACGCGCGGCCAGGAGGAAGCGCCCGGCCCCCACCAGGGTCGACGGCGAACGGCGCCCCACCTCCACCCAACCGCACACCTCCCAGGGACCAACCGCGGATAGTGGTCTCCTCGCGGGAGCAAGACGCGAACGGCCTAACACTGTTATCCACCCTGATGGACAACCTCGTGGCAGGTCGAGCAGTGGCCGACAACATCACGGCCACCGGCGACGGCGCCTTACAGATCCAGTACATGAGGGCCCTGCTCGCAAAGGCGGTCGAGCAGCAAAACGCAGGCGCCGACTCGCAGGTCCGGGTGTACTCGCGTTCTTCGGGCAGCAGAGCGGCCTCAAGCGGCCACCCATTGGCGGCAAACACCCTCAATTGCCCGCCACCCGAACCTCTTCAGCTCCAACACCGACCCGCGAACGCGGCACTCTCCACCAACGACCCCAGGCCAACGAGCAAGTTCATCGCCGCCAACGGTCAGCCAGTTGACGCCCTCACCCACATCATCAACAACCAAAGCTGGCGCGCACGCCAGCCCGACGACCTGCGACACACCCTAACCAATCGCCGCGACGGCGAGCCAATGGGGTCGCTAAGACGACTCGGGCCCCGGTGCTTCGGACCGATGATCCGAGGCGAGAAATATCTGGCAAACTTCAAGGCGCCGAAGGAAATAGAGAAGTATGACCCCTCGTACGACCCCTCCGTGTGGCTAGACACCTACCTCATGGCAATGGGGATCGCTGGCCACACCGACCTGCTAGCCGCCCGTTACCTCCCCTTGATGATGGAGGGGACATGCAGGCAGTGGATCAACACCCTCCCCCATGATAGCATTGACTCCTGGGAGGAGATGCGCGACGCCTTTGTCAGGTACTTCGAGTGCTCCTACACCCGCGCCACCACCATCGAGGACACAGGCGATGCGTCACGGGGACCCATGAGTCGACCATAGCGGGTCCAGCGGTGGCAAGAACTATGGTACAACGCGGTCGGCATCCACCCGGACACCGCGATCCATTGCTTCAAGACCTCATGCCGCTACGAGCCCTTGGTCGCCAAGCTCAAGCGACATTCTCGCACGCTCGGCAAAATACCGGACCTCCTCGAGATCGCCAAACGGTACGCGGAGGAAGATCCAAACCAGGAAAACGACGACGAGTCGGGAGGCCAACGCCGCACGAGCGGCAACAACAACGGACGATGGTCCGACCTACGCTACAACAACACTCGCCTCACTAGCAAGCGCCGCAATGACGGGCGAGTCGACTTCGTCGCCAACGCCGGGCACGCGCAGCGCGAGCCCAAGAGCTTCCGCCGCGACGGCGGCAATTACAAGGCGAAACCAAGGTTCGACCCCGCGGCCCTCCTTAACCAACCATGTGCGTTTCAGCAGGAAGGAAGCCGCTACACACCGACCGATCGCCACACTCTCAGGGACATTGAGAAGGCACGGCGAGCGCGGGAGGACCCCGACAACAACCTGCCAAACGGCGGAAAATTCGGCAATGTGGCCGGATCGCTCCATACCTTCATAGGCTTCAGCACGAAGCGCGAGAAGAAGGTCATCGCCCGCGCCGTCGCCGTCAACACGGTGGCCCTGGTGGACGTTCCCCAGTTCCTCAACTGGTCGGAGCAACCCATCACCTGGAGCCGCCAGGACCACTCGCCACGCATCGAGTACCCAGGCCGAGTCGCCCTGGTGGTCAAGCCTAAGGTGGGCGACTACTGGCTCCCCAAGACATTGATGGACGGCGGCAGCTCCATCAACATCCTGTACCTGGATACCTTCAAGCGACTGCGGCTCCCGCAGTCGATGGTCGAGACGACCTACACCACATTCCACGACATCGTCCCCAGTCGGAAGGCGTACCCGATCGGCAAGGTCACGCTGCCAGTCACCTTTGGCACACCAGCAAACTTCCGCACCGAGCGGATCGTCTTCGAGCTGGTACCCTTCGACAACCCCTACCACTACGTCCTGGGGCGCCAGGCGTTCGCCAAGTTCATGGCAGCGCCCCACTGCACGTACAACGCGATGAAGCTCCCCGGGCCGTGCGGCGTCATCACCATCAATGGCGACCCCGACATGGCCGCCGAGTGCGAGGCCAAAGGAGCCGAACTCGCCGACGCCGTCATCACGGCAGAGACCAACCACGCCGACGAGCTCGCCAAGTACGCGAGCGGGGTCAACAACGACGACCCTACCATACTCAAGAAGCCCAACTCGGAGGGCGCAAACACCTCAGCCTTCGAGGCAACGACGCACACCCGCACCGTCGAGCTGGTCCCAGGCGACTCCAGCCAGACGGTAACGATCGGGACATGCATGAGCCTAGCCTAGGAAGGCGCGCTCATCGAGTTCCTCCGTGAGAACAGGGACATCTTCGCATGGAAGCCCTCTGACATGCATGGTGTCCCTAGGAAGCTCGCTGAGCACAAACTAAACGCCGACCCCAAAGTGCGACCCGTCAAGCAGTCGTTGCGGCCCTTCAATGAAGAGCGCCGCCGAGCTATCACCGAGGAGGTGCAGCGTCTACTCGCTGCAGGCTTCATCCAGCCAATTAAATACTCGAAGTGGCTGGGAAACCCAGTCTTGGTTGAGAAGAAGAACGGGACCTGGAGGATGTGTATCGACTACACAAACTTGAACAGCGCCTGCCCGAAGGAGCAGTTCGTCCTCCCGCGGATCGACCAAATAATCGACTCCACCGCGGGCTCGGAGTCGCTGTGTTTCCTCGATGCCTACTCTGGGTACAACCAGATCAAAATGGATGTTGAGGACGAGGAGAAGACGGCGTTCATCACGCCATTCGGAGCCTTCTGCTACACCGCCATGACCTTCGGCCTCAAGAACGCCGGGGCGAACTACCAGCGGTGCATGCAGGAGTGCCTCGCGAGCCAAATTAGCCGCAACATCCACATCTACATCGATGACGTGGTCGTGAAGTCTGCTCGCCAGGGCGATCTACTCGCCGACCTGGCGGAAACATTCGCTAACCTGCGGAAATACAAGATAAAGCTCAACCCAGGCAAATGCACCTTCGGTGTACCAGCAGGGCAACTACTGGGGTACGTCGTCTCAAAGCGGGGGATCGAGGCGAAGCCCACCAAGATCGACATGATCGCTCGACTCGGCAAACCCGAGTGCCTGCGCGACATCCAGAAGTTGGCCGGGAGAGTAGCGGCTCTCAGTCGCTTCATCCCCCGCCTGGGCGAAAAGGTGATGCCCCTATACCGCCTGATGCGCAAGAACCCCACCTTCCAGTGGGACAAGGAGGTGGACGACGCGCTCCGCGACCTCAAGAAGGTGCTACTCGCAGCATCGCTACTCGCCGCCCCCGCCGAAAAAGAACCCATGCTGGTCTACGTCGCGGATTCCGAGCGCGTCGTCAGCGTCGTCATGGTCGTCGAACGGCCAAAGGAAGGAAAGGAGCGCCCGGTACAGCGACCGGTGTACTACATCAGCGAGGTCCTCACCTAGTCGCGCCAGCGGTACCCGCAGTACCAGAAACTGGTATACGCGGTCTTTAGAGCACAGCGGCGCCTGCCGCACTACTTCCAGGAGCACCCGATCACGGTCTTCTCCTCAACACCGTTGCAGGACATCATCCGCAACCGTGAGGCAACCAGGCGAGTCGCCAAGTGGGCCGTAGAAATTGGCGTCCACAACATCAAGTATGAGCCACGAAAAGCGATCAAATCACAGGCTCTAGCGGACTTCATCGCCGACTGGGAAGAGGCCCAGCATCCAGAAAAGCTGCCATACCTCCATTACTTGAGTCTGCACTTCGATGGATCCAAGAAAGCGGATGCCGCAGGAGCAGGGATCGTGCTGACTTCACCGAAGGGCGACAAGATTCGCTACGTCCTCTGCCTCGACTTCACCCCCTGCACCAACAACATGGCCGAGTACGAGGCACTACTCCATGGCATGCGCGCTGCCAAGGAGATGAACGTGAACCGCCTACGCTACTACGGAGACTCCGACCTCGTCGCTGGGCAAGTCGCGGCGACGTCTCTCCACCATGGCGGCATCTTGCCAGCGAGACATGCTGGGGGGACACTTCGTAGGGTATTCCGTCGAGTGGATCGACAAGCGGAAGAACGAGGAGGCTGACGCACTCTCTCGCATCGGGTCGGCTCGACTCGCGCCACCCGCCGGCGTCTTCCTCGACACGATCACCAAGCCATCAGTCTCTCCCCCAAGGGAGATCGACATCGGAGTCCCGCTGCAGCCAGAGGCAGCCCTGGTCGCACTCGTCGCCGAGCCAGACGACTGGACCAAGCCCTACGTCGCCTACCTGGAGGCTGGCACCTTGCCGGCAGACAAGACGGACGCCCGGATGATTGCACGCCGATGCAAATCCTTCACCATCATCGACGGCGAGCTCCACAAGAGCAACGTGACCGGCGTGTTCCAACGTTGCGTCCAACCCGCCGAAGGACGCAAGATCCTCCACGACATCCACTCCGGCGACTGCTACCACCACGCCGGAGCCTGCTCTCTGGTTGCCAAGGCTATGCGACACGGCTTCTACTGGCCCACCGCACACGCCGATGCCGTCGACATTGTCCAGCGGTGCGCTGGGTGCCAGAAGTATGCCAACCAGACACACGTGCCGAGCTCAGCGCTCAAGACAATCCCTATCACCTGACCATTCGCCGTGTGGGGTATGGACATGGTAGGCTCCTTCAAAAAGGCCCCCTCCGGCTTCACCCACCTTCTGGTCGCAGTCGACAAATTCACAAAGTGGGTGGAGGCCAAGCCAGTCCGGAAATGCGACGGGAAGACCGCAACCAAATTCCTACGCAAGCTCATATATCGCTACGGGTTCCCAAACAGCATCATCACGGACAACGACACCAACTTCGCCAAAGGAGCCATGGCCGATTTCTGCGAAGAACACCACAGCTCGACCTCGCGTCAGTCGCCCACCCGGAGTCCAACGACCAAGCGGAACGGGCCAAACAGAGCATCCTCCACGGCCTGAAGCCGCGGCTCCAAGTACCACTCGAGCGCACCGCCGGGTGCTGGGTCGAGGAGCTAACCTTCGTCATCTGGGGCATCCGCACCTCGGTCAACAGATCGACAGGGTTTACCCCCTTCTTCATGGTGTACGGTGCCGAGGCAGTCATGCCCAACGACCTTGAGCACGACTCGCCAAGGGTCGTCCATTACACGGAGGCTGCGAACGAACTCGCACGACAGGATGGAGTCGATCAACTCGACGAGGCACGCGACCTTGCTTGATCCGCACCGCCATCTACCAGCAAGGACTCCGCCGCTACCACAGCCGGCGGGTGAAAACTCGCACCTTCCAAGAAGGCGACCTGGTGCTGCGCCTCATCCAGGACAAGAAAGGCATGCACAAGCTTCCCCCCCCATGGGAGGGACCATTCGCCATCGGGCGAGTACTCGGCAACGACGCCTACTACCTCATCGACGTCCACGGGGACGGCAAACTCGATGTCAAGCGACCATGGAATGTAAACCTCCTACGGAAGTTCTACTCCTAGAACCCCACATATGTATCCTCTAGTCGCTATGAAATAAAAAGAATTGGTTACCGCAAATTGCGCCTACTCTCCGTGTCTTGTGCCACTCGCACTCGTAATAACAGCGTCAAGCTAACTGCAGAAGTCAACCTCTGGTACAGCGATCGGCGCGGCCAAGTAGTGCGTTACAAGGGCACTGGGTCACCCCAGGTCTTGTAACGTCCACGAAAAACGCCTACCTGGAGCCCCATTGGATTCGCCTAGATCGACAGGTTCTACGAGCCAAGACAACTGCCTTCGCTTCTCACAGCGACCATGATCCTCCGCATCCTCGACATAGCGACTCGAACGGCCAAGTACCACGCTCGGGGACTGACGACCAGTCCAGCACGAGCGGCTAGGGAAAACGCCAAGTACGAGAGCATGCCCAGGACTCGCCACGCGACTGACCCAACGGGCCAGGCAGGAGCGATGCGCTCACCATAACGCGCCAAGTCCTCACCCACCCTCGAGTCGCGCCTAGAACAACCAAGTACCACGCTCGGGGACTCGGCAACCCGACCTCGTTCGCGCAAGGGAAAACGGTGAAGTACAGAGCACTCATGGGAGTCGCCTTGCGACTGGCTCTCCGAGTTCGGGCGAGTCGACCCCAATAAACAAAACATTCAAAACCGCAAACACATAACAAACGAGGTAAACCCCATAAAAAAGGGCGGACGCGCTCGGGGACTCGTTCAAACCTCAATCAGAAACACACGACAATTCACAAAACAACACGATATTTCATTAATAACATGTTGCAAGCGTTACAAAATACAAAGTATGCCCAATGGAAGCACTGTTACTAACGCTCCAGGGCACAATATTCTACTCCGCAGGCTTCAACGACGACTCGCCACCACCCTTGCGATTGCGAATGAAGGGAGTATACGGGTTTGACGGATACGTCGTCAGCTCACCCGCCATCGCTGCACGGAAGGGTTGCTCGATCTTGAAGTCCCGGTGCTGCGGATCGGGGTCGTTGGGTGCAACAACCGTCTCCTGATAAGGAAGGAGGTCGCCCATCGCCCAGACGCGCTCGGAGTATACCGCGGCGCGGTCTGTCAGCTTCAGCACCTCGGAGATCTCCACCGAGCCGGTCGACGACGGGTAGCCACTCGTCATGTCGTCCAGATCGAAGTCCTCCGGGAAGTGAGCGAGCCCAAGTCTAAGCGCCGTCGCCGCTCCGTGTCGGAACGCCGATCGTGTCATGAATTCGACGACCGACGGCGCCTTCTCCAAGTATCGCCACACCTCGACGAGGTCGCTGGGAATCACCTCCGTGCGCGACATTTCCTGGAGATACGCCCGTATGCACGTCGCCGACAACGTGGCCGAGTCGACCAGCGTGGCCACACATTGCTGTGCGTCAAACAAACTCGCCTCTTCCGCGCTGTCAATGATTCGACCTGCAGACAGAAAGCGACAGTGAGTACATCAAAAATTACACAATGCAAACGTTACAGGCACATAAAGGCAAACTCACCAATCAAAGTACGGGAGAGATACGTGATGAAGATCTGAAGAGAGGTGTAGTCATCTTGAAGCCCAGCAACAATGGCGTCGGAGACCTTACGCTCCTCAGCGGCGGCTGTAACGGCAGCCTTGGCTCGCCCATCCGCCGAAGTTGCCTCCTCCCTCGCTTCCTTCAGCTCGCGCTCAAGGTGGGCGATCCTCTCCTCAGCTGAGCTCAAAGCAGTTTGAGCTGCCGCCAACTCAGTCGCTGGAACGAGGCCCTGGGAGACCTCCTCTGCCTTCGCAGCAATCGCCCGGAGCCCCTTGTTCGCCTCTTGGACGGCGGCCAGTTCTCTCTCCACATGACGTTTTGCAGCGAGCCGGTCGGCTGACTCGCGCTGCAAACCCTGAACACAAGTCAAACAGTTAGCAACAGCGGAATCCTAAGTGCCCACCCGCTAAAATTCAGCGAGTGCGCACTCGGGGGCTGGCAATCAAAAACCCTAAGTGCCCACCCGTTGAAATTCAGCGAGTGCGCACTCGGGGACTGGCAATCAAAAATCTTAAGTGCCCACCCGCTGAAATTCAGCGAGTGCGCACTCGGGGACTGGCAATCAGAAATCCTAAGAGCCCACCCACTGAAACTCAGCGAGCGCGCACTCGGGGACTGGACGCGAAAAATAAAAGCAAGACACTAGAAGGATCAGACCGCTGCAATACAGCGGCCTGATCCTCGGGGACTGGACATACCTGGATGGCTACGCCAAGCATACCATGAAGCTGTATCGCGTCCACGGATGCGAGGAGAGCCGGCGTGTGCCCGCGACGTTGCTCGACCTCCGTGTCGACGACCCTAGGTGCGTGGCTCGAGGGCGAGGTACCACTCGCTGTAGCCGCTTTGGTCATGAAGCGCGGGAACGTTGCGATGGATGCGCCAGCACCAAAGGAGGCCGGCTCGGCCACCCCAGGCGAGGGAGAACCTTCCTTGGTCGTCAAGGCCGCCCCTGCCACGGACTCACTCGGAGCAACCGCTGTGTCGTCAGACACCGTGACGACCTCGTCGCCCTTGGTCTTCTTGGTGCTATCCGCGGGGGCAATGACATCGTCCGCCTTCCTCTTCCGGGAGGGGTCCTCCTCGCTGACGAGGTGGCACCTTGGCCACGGTTGGATGGCCTATCTTCTTGGCTCCAGTCCTACAAATTGATCATATGAGCAAAGTAGCCCGTGCGGATGCCGGCCGGCTTCTCCAGTTCGGGGCCCAGCCGTCGACTGAAGCCCATCTCCAGTACATCGCGTGCCCAAGACATGGACGGTTTCTTCGTTATTGGGGCCGCGACTGGGGCTTCCAAAATGTTTTCGGCGGGAGCATCCCTGGGCGGTGAAGCCGCCGCGACCGGAGTGGCCCCCGACCAGAGACTGGGGCGAACGACGGAGGCATCGAGGCCAGAGGCACCTCGCTCAGGACGTCGGTGATATCCGGCGCCGCCGTCGTCTGTGGAGCTTCACCCCTGGCCAGACTAGTGGCGTCGGAGCTGCTTGGCGAATGAGGCGGAGACGCCTGTCTGGCTGGCTTCTTCTTCCTCTTTGGTTGGGCCTTCGCCTCCTTCTTATTTTTCTTCTTCTTCGATGGAGTGGCCTCGCGACGCGAGGTGTGCTCGGGGAGCTCGTCATCATCATCGTCATGACGTTCGAGGCTTTTGCTCGCTTCGAGCTCACGCTGCCGCTGTCCGCGAGTTTTCCGGACCAGCGGGGCGACCTCTTCCTCGGATTCGTCGTCGTCGTCGCTCCTATCACTCTCGACGCCGCCCCTTGCGGGAGGCGATTCGCCCACCTCCTGGACGGACGAGCTCAAATTCTCGTCGTCCGCGGGCGGAAGCCACCCTTCCACCACTTGAATAGCTGTAATAAGTATAAGACAGCATCAGTATGATCGCGACTGCATTGAACTGCGACTGCGAATGACAGAAAGATGACTTACCGTTGGGGCTGGATGCTTCGCGGTGTAGGGGGCGACCCCAGCCTTCGCGTCGAGGTATGCCGCCTGGGTGATCTTCTTCAGCGCCAGGAGGTAATCTCCGAGTTGCCACTCGGCGAGGCAGGACTTCGTCGAGTCCTCCCGGCCCGCATACTCGTACATGTAGTGGTCACGGCGCGCCAGGGGGACGAGTCGCCGCCCGATCTAGCAATTGTACAAATTTATGGTCTGGAGACCCCTCTTCTTCAGGCCGCGGATGGTCTGAAGCATTTCATCCACAACCATCCGCTGGTCTGTTGGAAGCTTGCCGACTTGGAGTCGGCGTGGTTCGGGCCGGTCGGCGGAGTATCTTGGGATCGCCACCTCGCCGTCCGGAGTCGCCTCGGTGACATAAAACCAAGACTTCTTCCATTCACTCGCCGCCTTGGCGGGTAGCATCAGATCGAAGAAGGAAGCCTTCGATTTCATCTGAAACGTCAGGCTGCCCGCAGGGAGCATTGGGTCGCCCGCTTCTTCGCGACTGATCCTCCCGTGGAACAGGTTTTGCCACAGGGGGAAGTAGGGCCTGCAGCCCAGGTAGCACTCGCAGAACGCCACGAAAATGGCGAGATGCTCGATGCTGTGCGGACCCAGGTCCGACGGCTGGATCCCGTAGAAGGCGTAGAAGCGCCGAAAGAAAAGAGATGTTGGGAATCCCAGCCCCCGCTCTAGGTGGCTGGTGAAGCAGACGAACTCTCCCTTGCGCAGGTCTGGAGTCACCTCTCCGGCCGCGGGATGCGCCACCTACCGGCGCGCAGGATCCTGGCCTCCTCGAAGGACGCCAGTTGCGCTCTCGTGCATTTGGATCTGCCCCATGGCTCGGTGGAGGGGGCCATAGGCGGAAGGATTCGTGGGGTTCGAAGGATTTCAGTTCGGCTGGATCGCGATGCGGAGGAAAACGGAGGTGCGCGCAATCGGAGGAAATGACGAGGAGATGGTTCTTTGATCGCCTACCATCCCCTTTATATAGCGGTTGTTACCCGCCAAATCAGGGAGCCGTTACTACGCGGTGATTACGCCAAAAGTTACTGTTGGATTACCCCAACGGCTAGTTTGACTGTGTTTGGACGGTCCAACTTCAGCAACTCGGCTCGCCGAACCGATCACTACAAACAATGACTAAATATTTCGCCGACCCAATCGCCAAAGCTGCGACCGGAATGACTAGTTTCCTCCTTTATTCAGGAGCCCACCGCCGATTCGACTGGATGTCTGCGTTGAAAGCCGTATACTCCGACTGCCAGCAACCACCTGCACCCAATCGACAACGGCCTCGGGGACTACTGATGGGGATATGCCTACCGGGGTATACCCAGCAGGACGTTTCCAACTGGCCCAGGAACTGGCGAGTGGGCCTGCAAGACAGCGACTGGATCAAGGCCCAGTGGGGATCCAAGCGACTGGAAGCTGAAGGCCCAGGCGAGTAGATAGGCCCAGTCGGATTAGGTTAAACGAGTACCGAAGCCTTAACTGATTCGGTTAAGATATGTAAACCCTAGGGGAGGTGAGTCTATATAAACCTCCCTACAGGGCGTGTAGAGATACGTTCCATCATACACCCAAGCGACTCGCCGCCTAGCCGCCAAGCTCGCCCTATTGTACCACCATCATAATATAATCTAGCAGGAGTAGTTTTTTACCCTCCGGGGGGCGAACCTGGGTAAACCCCTGTGTCTCCGCCCTCATCTCGCACCGCAGATGGCTGGCCGCACTTGCCCCTCGTTCTACTACTCGTTGCCGATTGCAGCATCTGCCGTGACCATTCCCACGACACCTTGGATTGATTAGCTAGCACACACAGTTTCGATGAATAAAAGAATATCAATGCGTTACATTATTACAACGATTGATCCAATAATCCAGAATTATTTACCATTATTTAGATTTAAATAATCCAGAAAATATACATTGGTCAAATTATAAATTTTATTTCATGATAATATTCTCCTTACTTTTCTGAATCCAGGCATATGCCATTTGCATTTTTCTGACTTTTATTCAGTTTTATACGAATTTTACAAGATTGATACAATTTTCTGCCTATTTCTATTTTTTTGAAATCCGAGGGAATATTCCCGGAATATGCTCCTGAAGTGGCCTTTGACTGGTATTGGGGTGCCGGCTCGGTCAATTGATGACCTGGAGCGTTCATACCCAATCTGACGATGGCGGGCGCGTGTGTGCGGTGCTCACCAGCGAGAGATGTGGAGGACATGGGGTGGCTTCAGGCTTCGATGGTGGCGGCGCTTCGACAGTCTTCGTTAGCGGCCAAATGGCCGACAGGGTGCGGGAGGATGCAGCAGATGTCCTGGTGACCTCGACGCATCGCGTTGCTTCCCCAGGCGTTGGTAGCAGGCGGCTGGAGGCGTGCGGCGGCGGTAGTTCTCCGGCGACGATTTCCCGACGCTGTGGTGCTCCTACGACGAGGGGAGATGGTCAGCGAGAATCAGTGCAGAGAGGGGAGTCGTTAAGGGGGGAAGGAGGACACGGGCGTGTGGAGGAGTCGCTCCCTACCTTGACTGGGATCCGATGGCGGTGGTAGATCGGAGCTTCGGCTCTAGGCGCTAGGGTTTCCAAATCGGTGAAAAAACCGAACAGGAGGAGGCGGGGATTTATAAGGTGGAGTTGGCGTGCGGATTCAAAAAACATCACGAACGGAACCTTCGGATTTCGTGGAGTTTGGATCAGGATCGGGTGTGGGAATGGTTGAACTCTAGGCGCGAGGAAGGGGACGACCTTGGTGGGTCCCACTTGTCGGTCGAGTGGGGGCACTGACGAGTGGGCGAAGGCGTCGAGAGAAAAAAAGATGGGGAGAGGGGGTGCGGCTGCTGCTGGGCCGGCTCGGATAGGTGGGCCCTTCTTTGCTTGTCTGGCGCACTGATAGCTAAGTCTTAAATTTGGCTAGCTCGCTGGCCAGGTTTAGTTTTTTTATTGTTTTTCATTTCCTTGTTTATTTAATATCTTTTGAAATATAGCTACAAATGAGCTCAACTAATTTGTAACTTTTTATAAAATTCAACACATCATTTTAGGACTACTAGGTAATATATTCCTGTCCATTCAAAATATTCAAACAATAGGTTTTATTTAGAAACCCTAATAGATGCAAAGAGGATTTTCGAATAGGGTTTTTCACTAATGGTTTTAAATTTGGAATTTTTGTAATATGCCATGATGCAATGCACATGAGACCTATGAACCATTCCTATTCTAAAATCTGGGATGTTACACTTGGGGTTTACAACGAAGCGCTCCCACGTCAATACCGGGTGCCATCAAGTTTTTCTGACGCCGTTGCCGGGGAGTCTAAGGACGTCTTCACAAGGGGAGTCCTCCTCAACCTTTCTCTTTACTTTGTTTTTTAGTTTGCTTAGTTTCTTTTACTTGGTTTTGTTTGCCTCTTTTTATCAAAAACTCCAAACAAATTAGTTCCTGCTCTAGCTGTTGCTGCTATTTTTGGCTTGCTCCACTTTGCCAAAATGAACTCTGCTGAGAACACCAAGTTGTGTGACTTCACTAGCACAAACAACAATGATTTCCTAAGCACTCATATTTCTCCACCTGCTCCTGATGCTACCTTTTATGAAATTAAGCCTGCTTTGTTGAATCTTGTAATGAGAGAGCAATTTTCTGGTGCTAGTTCTGATGCTGCTGCTGCCCATCTCAATAGCTTTGTTGAACTTTGTGAGATGCAAAAGTATAAGGATGTAGATGGAGAAATTATTAAGATCAAGTTGTTTCCTTTCTCCTTGAGAGGAAAAGCTAAAGAATGGTTGTTATCCTTGCCTAGAAATAGTATTGATTCTTGGATTAAGTGCAAAGATGCTTTTATTGGAAAGTAGTACCCTCCTGCTAAGATTATATCTATGAGAAGTGATATTATGAAATTTCAACAACTTGATAATGAACATGTTGCTCAAGCTTGGGAAAGAATGAAATCTTTGTTTAAGAATTGTCCCACTCATGGACTTACTGATTGGATGATTATCTAGACTTTTTATGCAGGTTTTAACTTCTCTTCAAGAAACCTGTTGGATCCAGCTGCTGGAGGTACCTTTATGGGCATCACTTTGGGTGCTGCAACAAAACTCCTTGATAATATGATGGTTAATTACTATGAATGGCACACTAAGAGATCTCCACATGGTAAGAAGGTAAATTCTATTGAAGAAACCTCATCTTTGAGTGATAAGATTGATGTTATTATGGCTATGCTTGTTAATGGGAAAGATCCTTTAGATCCTAATAGTGTTCCCTTAGCCTCTTTGGTTGCTCAAGAAGAGCAAGTTGATGTGAACTTCATTACAAACAACAATTTCAACAACAATGCCTATAGGAATAATTTTGGTAGTAACAACAATTATAGGCCTTATCCTCCTAATAATGCCAATACTTATGGAAACTCCTACAACAATGATAGAAGTGCCCCCTCTGAACTTGAAGTCATTCTCAAAGACTTTATAAGTAAACAAACCACTTTCAACAAGACTATAGAGGAAAAGCTTTTGAATGTTGAGAAAAATATTTCCTCTTTGTCTGAAGCACAGTCCTCTTTGATTAATAAAATAGCTGCTAAACCTGAAACCATGGAAAGTAACTTTACTTCCACTCATGCCATACAAGTTACTATTGATGAAAATGTTAGACTATTAGCTCAACTTCATGCTAAGTGGGAAAAGGGAAGCTGAAATTGATAGAAACAATAGTGTGTGCACCATCACCACTAAACCAGAAGAAGTCCCTATTACTCCTCTTATAATGCATAAGCCCATTGAGTCTACCACTAGTGATGCTAAGTTTGACTTTTATATTGATGGTTGCAATATTTCTGAAGTGATTATGTTCCCGCAAAAGCTTGCTAGAAGTCCTGATGCTAGTGATATGCATGTTGCTTTCACCAAACACATTACTGATGCTCTTGTTAAAATAAATGAAGAGAAATTAAAACACAAAGCTTCTATTCCTAGGAAATTGAAGATAGTTGGGAACCCATTATTAATATGCAAGTGAATGACTTTGATCTCAAAGCTTCATGTGATTTTGGTTCTAGTGTCTCTATTATGCCTAGGAAGATTTATGAAATGCTTGATTTGCCACCTTTGGAAGATTGTTATTTGGATGTCCCACTTAATGACCATGCTACAAAGAAACTCATGGAGAGAATTAATGATGTTTTTATTATGGTTAACAATGCTTATGTCCCTGTTGATTTCTATGTTTTGGATGTTGAATACAATGCTTCTTGTCCTATTACTTTGGGAAGAACTTGTCTTAGAACTGTTGGTGCCATCATTGTTATGAAAGAAGGCACCATTAAATATCATTTTCCATTCAAGAAAGTTATTGAACACTTCCCTATGAGGAGATATAAGTTGCTTTTTGCTCCTCCTTTTAAAGCAAGGTTTGAAAATACTTGATTTTTTGCTTCTTGTGCCTAACTTAAAGGCGTTAAAGAAAAGTACTTGTTGGGAGATAACCCAAGAGTTTCCTTGAGTCTTGGAAGTTATTACTTCAGTAATGACCTCTCCTTATCCTTTTTTGTTTGTTTTTTGTGCCAAGAATGACATCTAATGAGAGGAAGTAAGATTTGGGGAGTTGCTGTCCCGAAACAGATTTATGTCCTCGACCATAAATATTCGTGACTAGTCTCTGTAAGCCGTATTGAGCTAAAAATTTACGAATAAATACCTCAGTATGTTAGATAACTTTAGTTAGTTCAACAATTTTTTATTTGAGCAACATAAGGTCTTCGAAAAAATTGGTTTCTACCTGCTGGTCTGTTTTGACAGATTTCTGCCATTATTTGCATTTGCTTCTTATTGATTCCTTTTTGAGTTCTCTTTTAGGTAATTGATATTTTTGAAGGAGTTTCTACAGTAGATGTTTTCTTTAGTGAAAAAATTTGCTGTTCTAAATCTAAACCCAAAGGTGTATTATCTTTTGAATACACTAATGTTGCTAATGATGATTGTGTGAAGTTTTGTAGGAAGGAAAAAATTTAGGTGTAGAGAGATAATGATGTAATAAGATGAAGAATAGACAAAAGATCAAGCTTGGGGATGCCACCCCGGTGTCACCCCAAGAAATATCTAAGAGGTACAAGCGTCAAAGCTTGGGGATGCCAAAGGCATCCCCTTCTTCATCAATAAAAAGCTCAGGTCTTTCTAGACACTTTGTTTTTATTGTTTCATGCACTATTGTGTTATTCTTGGAGCGTCTTAGTTTTTGTTTTATTTGCTTAGTTTTTTTAGTTTGCTTGAATAAAGTAGTTTGGACCCCGATTCTCGCTTTGTTGTTTCAAATAAGTCAATTGGTGTTGGAAAGGAGTAGAAAGTTTTGCTTGAAAGTGCAAGAGGAGCTTGCATTGACTGTGACTTAGACTTTATCATGTCATGCTAGGTGTTGTTTTTACCGTATGCTTAGTGATTATTGTTGTATCATGAATTGTTCCAAACAATTGGGATTGCTTAGTGTGCCTTGAAAGAATCATGCATTGTTTTAGCATACAAAAGCATAGTATTGTGGTATTCTCCTTTGATGCTTTGTTTGAGTTGACTTGGCACATGCTCACACCATTTTATGACTATGAACAAGTCACCGTAGCCTCTATGATCATTTAGTCCTTGAATTGTAGTACCACTCTATGCTTTGATTAGTAATGTTTTGTCGCTCTTCATGATTATGGCCATTATTGCTCTCTTAGTTGGTTGCTTCTAGTCTTTTGCTAGCCTCCACTTGTATGAGTAAGCTGTACTCATGCTTCCAACTCCCAAGAAACCAAGTTATTCCAAAGTGTCCACTATAAATTCCTATGCATGGTGTGTTACACCATTCCAAGTATATTCTTGTTTTCAGCTATGTTCCAATTAAAAAGTATTTTGTTATGTGAAAAATTAGTGATTAAAGCTCTCAAGAATTTGATGGCACACTTTATATTCCTTGACCCTAATAAACTTGAAGCATTGTGTCATCTATGTTGTATATTATTACACTTATACGTTGGAATTAGCAGAACCATGCCGTCATGGGGAACGTTTTCAACATTGCACTTGTACTTTGTACAGAGTTGATATCATGCTCTTTTGTCTATGGATGTCGTCGGTGTGAAATAAAGAGGGAGCTTGTAAGTCCATGGAGTTATTCATTTTGTGTTAGAGAAACACCTGGGCCACTAGCCTAAGCCATGCCTAATCATGGTGGAAACTTGCAGCATCACCATAATGAGCATTCTGTGAAGCATCCTCAATAAAAATCTATGCAAATAGTAAATAAAAAGATCGCTGAGATGCTCATTGTCTGCTTACCTTGTCATTTTGGTTATGGGATAGCTCTTGTACCATGTGCAAGGGGTACCCCGTTGGCGGTTCTCTATGATACACATGTACTTACTATGACAAGAACTTACAGGTGACCAAATTTGAGTAGCATGAGGTGTGGCCCTCGTATTCAAGGGACATGAGATTGCCAACTTATACTTTGTCAAGCATATACTCCATAGTTTGTTCACTTTAACTTTAATCACTTCAAGATGCTTATGATAGGGGCAATGCGGGCTGAAAGCTAACAAGTACCATATTTTTGGAAGCTCTTTTTGAAACTTGAAATCCCTGCTTCCCTTTATGAAGGGCCTTTCTTCCATTAGTATATTGAGTCTCCACCTTCTACCTTTAGGCACCATTAAGAGAGCATAGTTGCCATTCTTATTTCTATGTGCAGTGTCCCAAAACTTATTGATTGATGCATATTGTGATATTGCTTGTTCTTGTGCTATTTGTATCTAGTCACTCTTATCAACTTTGAAGGTGTCCTATGCATTTTATTGCTACTCCATAAGGGACAAGTTGAATGCCACTATGCTATGTTTTCTATATGTGAAACAAACAAACGTATTTCAATGCATTATTATTCATGAATCTTTGTTTGTATCATTTCATGTTGCATGCATAGTTACTTTGTCTTATTGTTAGAACTTCTTATTTCATGCTCATTTTTAGAGTACTTTGATCCCAGCTTTCAATGCTTGCAGATGGTTTGATCTTTATTTTGATGGTGCATGTCACCTCAAAAATTATTCTTTTTATCACATACCTACTCGAGGACGAGCGGGAGTTAAGCTTAGGGATGCTTGATACGTCGTAAACGTATCTATAATTTTTGATGTTCCATGCTTGTTTAGTATCCACTTTTCTTTGCTTTGTCTACACTTTGAGTTATTTTTTATATGTTTTCTGGTACTAACCTATTAACAAGTTGCCACAGTGCCAGTTGCCTATTTTCTTCTGTTTTTGGTTCCAGAAAGGCAGAAAATCAATATTCTCAAAATTGGATGGGAAAAAAGCCAACGTCAATATTTTACCATGGGCAACACGAAGCCAGGATACGAGACGGAGGAGGCTCATCAGGGGGCCACACCCCCTGGCGGCGCGGCCTAGGGCTGGCGCGCCTGGGGGTGTAGCCGCCATGGTGGCCCCCTGCCTCGCCTCTTCGCCTATAAAGTCCCCCCGATGCCAAAACCCTAGGCACCCGATCAATATTCCACGAAACCGTTTGTAGCCTCTGCCACCATCGTCCCTAGATTAGGGGGATCTGAAGCTCTTCCCGACACACTGCCAGAGGGGAGATCATCCCGGAAGCCTTCTTCTTCATCATGCCAGCCTCCGGTATGAAGCGTGAGTAGTTCCACCTTGGATTACGGGTCCATGTAGTAGCTAGATGGTTGTATCTCCTCCTTGTGCTTTCATGTCTAGATCTTGTGAGCTCTGTTCATGATCAACTCATCTATTTGTAATCATGCATGTTGTGTTTGCGGGGATACAATGGATATTGAGATTTGTAACATCCCAAAAATACTAAGCTTGGATCATCAAATTCTAATCATCAAAATTAGGGTTAACAAAAACTTTTCTAAATGAAATCATGAATGCATGCATATGTGTATGCATGGATTTTGAAATTCTTTAAAACCACCTTGTTTGTTTGTTTCATTGCTTGTAAAATGTTTCTTAGGTGAAATAAACATCATCTCAAACATTTCCCACACCTTTCCTAAAGACAAGTAAATCAAAACACATATATGAAATGAATGGTCATTTTGGCCAATTTAACTCCCATGCCTACTTTGGCTGTCTCAAACTTTCAGAACCTAACAGAAACTTTTTTGGATCATTCCACCCCTTGAATGTACTCATAACAAGGTATCAAGGCCCACTTTGTGATCATCCAGAAACTTTCAAATGCATAGTTTAAATGACAATTCAAAATTGAATATTTATCATATGGGAAGATCCCACTTTTTCAAAAACCACTCAAACAAGCTCAACTTTCAAAACCCAAGCATCTGTAGACTCACCAGCACCAATCTAGCAAACCCACCAAAATTCTTTTCAAAATTCAAAACTTGAGTTCATGCGGCCATTTCATCAAACAGGTTGTAGACACAAATCAAACAAAACATCAAACACTATAGTGTGCAGTGTTTTGAGCCAAACTTGTTCCCTAGTTAGCTCACATACATCTCAGTAGATCATCTAGGAAGTTTAACTAAGGACTAGCACCCCTATGAGCTTGCCATTGCCATCAATGGTGAACGGCCGAGTGTAACACCCCCGGTCACTCCGGACCGACGGCTGTCACTTCTGGCATCTCAATAGGATCTCTATACTAACCCCACAGACCAACACTAGTCTTTTCTGCGCACTTTGTCCTCACTGCGCACTGCACTCACTTCGATCGGTCACCCATCCTAGAATTTCTCTAGGCCAAGCACGCTTAACTTCAGAGTTCTTTTCAGATGAGCTTCTGGAAAAGAAGTTGCAACTTGTTGGTATGGGTTTCCTATCAATCCTATTGAGCCATGCGCCAGGGTCTCACATACACCCACCCTTAGAAGATCGACGTCCTCGTCGATCAACCTAAGCCAGAACGCCCCTTTGGCACACGTCGTGCGTCCGGTGCACATGTGCCATGCCGTGTCCACTCCGGGACACACGCCATGCGCCACATGTCCCATCGACCCGCACACGCCTGTTTAAGCTGGTCGGCTCGATACAATTTGTAACACCCGGTCCTCCGAACCGACATCGCCACGGCATCTCAATAGGATCTCTATACTAACCCCACAGACCAACACTAGTATTTTCTGCGCACTTTGTCCTCACTCGTGCGCACCCGGTACCCACTTCCCAATCGGTCACCCATCCTAGAATTTCTCTAGGCCAAGCACGCTTAACCTCAGAGTTCTTTTCAGATGAGCTTCCGGAAAAGAAGTTGCAACTTGTTGGTATGGGTTTCCTATCAATCCTATTGAGCCATGCGCCAGGGTCTCACATACACCCACCCTTAGAAGATCGACGTCCTCGTCGATCAACCACAAGCCAGGAACGTCCCCTCTTGGCACACGTCTATATATAGTACCTATTGCCTCTATCTTATTCTTGCATCATTGAGTCGCGATCGCATTAAACTGAATCCCAAGTACTGCATAGCCTTTACTTTTAAACCCTACCGAAGCTTGTTCCTCCATCCCATGAGCCATTACTACAGGAGTTGTTTGAGCCATGCGGGTCGTAGAACAGCATGTGTAGGGTATGTGAGTGTCTGATGGATAACGAGGTACCTATACAACTTAACCTGAGTAGTAATGGGATAACTAATGAAAGTGGCACCGGTGAGCAATATCTGCTATTTGGTTTTTCATGTTCACTTGTGTCCCGTAGGACCCCGAGTACTTGATTCCTGTTCCTTGAATATTCGCGCTATCCACATCCGGGAGGCTTATGGACCCCCCCTGAGCCAGAGCTTGATTCATTCTTATTTCTTGGGGCCACAAAGTAGTTTGGGGCTTTATTACTATCCTGTACTTATGCCATGCTTTACTGCTTTATTTAAGATTGTGCGAGGAGCACTTGTACTGTTTAGGTAAGCGGAGTGTTTTCGCGGTATCGACAAGCCCAATCACACTTTCGGGTTCCCAGTCGTTTACAACCATTGACGCAAACCTTGAGTCCGTCTCGGAGCCGGCCAACTTCGTTGCGGGTAGCTTAATGGGGTGGCCCCCTGAAATATTTCTGAATCCTGTGATCGCTTTGTCGTGAATGCCTCGTTGGGTTTTGATTTGGTTTTTCCGAGGTTGATCGAGTGTGTGTTGCTATTTGTGCACCCCTGCAGGGTAAAACTTTCTGAAAGCCGTGTCCGCGGTTATGGACGACTTGGAGCACAGTTTCTCGATCATAGACAAGTATAACTAAAGTACCGCTTTTAATTTGACTAAGCAACTGACTAGTAAATAGTGCAACACTCATGGAATGGATAATAAAACTGCCAACGGATGGGGGGTTGTTCGTCCGCTTCCTCGTTGGTAAGCGAGGAGGATGGATCTGCTAATATTACTGTTATAACTGTTGTTATTAATTCACGAACATCCGTCTATCTATGTTTAGGCGGATGGTTAGCGAGTATCTATAGAATTGATAGGTATTATCTTTTGCTGCAATTGCGTCACCCCAGGTTGTGTCCCCTTTAGAGGCATAAAGACTTGCTGAGTACCCCTAGGGTCTCACACGATAAATTGTTTGATTCAGATGAACAGGTACACTCACAATATGGATACTGGGTGGAGGAGACGGACGATGTGGGCAACGATCATTCGGTGTAGAGATTCCGGGAACGGGGATCCGTGAGATCTGTGGGCGGGATGTGTTTATTATGGGGCATCTTATGCCGATTTGCTTCTTATCCGTACTCGGATCTTGTTTGCCGCTTCCGCCTGATACTCTGATGTTTGATGTATGAGGAGATATCCTAAACTATTATATCTGTCTAGGACATTTGGATCTTGCCGTATGGCATTGCAATATTTCTATTTCTTTTAGATGGAATGGCTCTGAGGACTGTTGTATGGTGGCTTGCATACATACTCATTTGTGTATGTAGTTGATCCCTTCGCCTGCCGATTACGCCGCCCGTTCTTGTCCCGATGTTTGGAAATGGTTAGGACGGCCGAAAGGTCTACCTGTGAGTGGCATTTGGGCCCCACCGTACTATTTTAACCATTTCCGCTCATCCAGGCTTGTAACTAGGAGCGTAATTCACCGAGGTAGTTACACCGAGAACCCCCTTGTCACCCCATTGTGGACAGCATGCTATAGGAAGAACTAGCCTTGCCAACCTTTTCTGGGAGGCAGCCCACCGTCCACCGCCACTACATGTCCCAGCCGTGAGCGTTGCCAAGCCCTGGACCACGCGCACAAGCCACGCCCAGACCGCCAGAGCCCATGCCGAGCATGCGCCAGAGCACGACCCTCGAACGAAGCCCACAGACCGCGCGCCGCCCTCGCCGCGTGCATACACAATCCCCACCGACCCAGGAGACCGCCAGACATCCTTGTTTGCTGCCCCGTGCCGCACAGCCACCGCCCGCCGTCGAAGACGCCGCCTCTGCCACGCAGAGCACCGCCCGTTCCATACCAAACCACACCGCCCCATGCCTCGAGACCATGTCGTTGAGCATCGCCAGGAGACACCTCACCGTCCCCTACCCTTGCCCATGCCATTAGCCGTCTGTAACCTCGCCCCCGACGATCTAACCATGCGCCCCGACGGTCCCCTCGCTCGACTATAAATAGAGGCCACCCCCGCACGAGTTCTTCACAACATCTCACTCCCCTATCCTCACTGATCGTGCCACACCATTCTCAGAGCAAGGCAAGCACCACCACGCCGGAATTTCACTGGAGCCTGCCGCTGCCGGAGAAGAAGGACGTCATCGATTTCGTCCACCCCAGGAGCTGTCGCGACCACCCCTGAGTTCGCCATCGTCGACTTCGTCGTTCGCTCGCCTCGCCGACCCTCGCCAGTACCCCGGTGAGCCCCCAGAAACCCTCACTGGCCGCGCTAGGTTTCGTTCTCGCCGGCGTTGTCTCGTGTCGACGATGACTCCCAGCCGTTAGATTAGGACTAGATCGAACGATCCACGTTGCCCCATACCGCTTCGCTCAGCCCCGTGTCACTGACGAGTGGGGACACCCACTTAAGCAGCCCACGGGAGCACTGCGCTTAGCAGGCCGGCCTAGTAACTTTTCTCGCGCAGCCTAGTTATTCAAATTGAACCTTTTTCTATTTCAATTCAAACACACTTCTATATCCAACTTCAAAAATCAACTCATATCGATTCAGTGCACCAAATTGAATGAAACCAATTTTGTTGGAAAGGTCTATGAATGATGAATCCAAGCCCGTTGGATTCAAGTCATTTGGATCTATAGATCACCCATGGTAAAAATAACAAGGCAGAAGCTTTTCGGCATTCAATCATTTTTCAAATTTAAACCATAATAGCTTTTGAGTTGATTCCAACTCTCACAAATCACATTTAACCATACCTTTCAGAATATATAAAAATATATAGGTTTACTTGCAGAAATAATGTTCAAGTAATAAAAGAATGCTACATAAGCATTTCTAGCCACTTTAATTAATTAAAATAAAAGGGTAAAACCTTATTAAATTGTGACACCACTTTAAATCACATTCCCATGGACTACAATATGTGGTGATGACATGTGTCAACAAGATCCCATGTTGGGTTTGGAGAATATAAAATCTTAAGTAGTTTTTCAATGAGTAGAAATTACTTTTCTAAAAATAAAAGGATTTAAATCAAGCCCTAACCTTGTAATATTAGGGATGATGCTAGATCATCCATAGGACCCTTGTGTGTGATGATTGCATGTAGTTAAGTATTGTTTGGTGATTGTGTACCTCGCATTTATTCATAGACGCTAGTACCGACCAAGGATACGAGGAGGAAGGAGGATACTACAAAGAAGAAGCCGAGGAGAACTTCAACCACTTCTCTACACAAGGCAAGCTAAAACTTGCAAGACACTCTACTTTAGCAAGATTATACTGATATTGATGCAAGCTGATACTATACCTATGCAAGCTAACCCTTGCAAGATACCCTACTGATGCAACAAACCCATACTTGTTCTATGACTACTATATGCCTTAAGCATATGTGATCATACCCACTTGATAAACCAATCCTAGTTTTATGTGCAAGCTTCTTACTCTATTTCTTTATCAAAGCTTACTTAGAGTTTACTTAAGTGACTGGTAGATATTGGAAAGATGCTGAAGGTTGCATAAAGAGCATAAAGTTTGGCCTAAGTTAGAAACCTTGACATCAGCCTGAGACATGAGGTTGTACTTAGGTGAAACTCCACCAGTTACCACCCCTCATTAGTACTAACCCCACCTGTAGATGCTAGTGCTAAGCATAAAACTTGGTCAACTTTTAGATGGGAATACTTGGTGGAAAAATGGTTACGAAAACCTTGGAATGATGGATCATTCTATTGAAATGTTTTGGACATGTGTTTCCAAACACTTGAGACTTTTGGTGATAAAAATGTTGAGGCATGAGCCTTAGCCCTTTATAAAACTGATGGTTGTCTGGATGCGATACCATTCCAATTTTATCGTATAACCACAATACCCGAATATTGGGTAGGGCTTGACTGGAAACTTATATTCCTTAGTATTAGTTCCCTCACGGCCAAGGTCTGAGCTGAGGCTACCTTGTGAAGATTGTCCACCTGTGCAGTACCCAAGATGACAGTTGGTCATGGTTGGGAGGCCAAACTCATAGGAGATGTGCTTATACTAGGGCATGTAATCGAAAGGTTAGGATTGATTATCCGCATACTGAGTATGGTATATTCAGGATTTGTTCCTGACGGATGTATCGAATGTTGTGGTGAAAGTGTACAATCTCTGCAGATTGTCAAACTATTCGAATAGCCGCGTCCGCGGTTATGGACAGTTGGAGTGGCCATATTGTTCCCCCGTCAGACCTTTCAAAATGACCTGTGAAATGAACTAAGACTTTGACTTGACCACAACAGAGTTGTGATATGAAATACAAGTTCCCAGTTAGGAGTTATAAAATTGTGACTAGCTTTAGAACTTAGTAGAGGTAAATCTGGCTTTTGCAAAACAACCCTAGAGCCTAGTGTCCTATCATCCAAAAACCCCTTTTACCTATTAGTATTAGTTTGCGAGTACTTAAAGAGTACTCATGGCTTTGTCCCTGGCTATTCCCATGGCCAGACTATGAAGAGGAGTACCTGGAAGATGGACCCCAGGAAGGTTACGACAACTAGGATCATCTCCCATTGTCAGCATTGCCTGTGACCCCGAAGATGGAGCTTCGCCTATGCTACCGTTATTATTACGTATTCCGCTGCTTGATGTGTATTAAGAACTGGATCATGAGATCCCTATTTGTGTAAAAACTTATGTATCGTTTGTAATGGATGATGTACTATGGTATCCAATTCTATTATGTCTCGCAAAAATGGTAATCCTGGGATTGCGATGTATGGCATAACAGGCATCTAGGATTGAAAAATCCGGGTGTTGACAAGTTGGTATCAGAGCCATCCTTACCATAGGAGACCCTAGTTAGACTGGACGTTTGAATCAAAAACTTAGTTTCAAAACCAAAGAAAAAAATATTTACAAAAACTTATGTTCATTCTTATCTCAGTGATTCTTTCATAAAAATTCATGTTCCTCAAAAACTCTTGCAAAATACATAAAATTTTGACACACTTGATCACTCTGCTAATCTACTCATCCTCTATTTTTATAGATGTACGTGAAGTACATCAAGTTTTACCTACTTGGTAATGGAGAAGACCTTATCTTTGAGAGGGATCTAGATCAGCTTTCAGAACTTCTGGAGCGTCCGCACCCTGAGATCTTCGGAGCTCAGTTCAATGATCAAGGAGGAGAAGATCTGCAGTGTCTAATTGTTGCGAGTCTCCGAGGAAAGATTGAACCTCCCACTGCGGAGGGAATTAAGTTTACCTTGAGGGAAAACAACTGGCTCGATGGACTTGCCAGAGCAATGCAGGAAGCTCTTTCCCGTCTGTGTGGGCAGAGCATCAATCAGATCAAGGGTACTCGCTTTGAGTTTTGCCCAAGGAGTGATGCAAATGGACAACCACTGGAAGCCCCATACCACCCCGAGCTGAAGACTCAATTGGACCACCTTAGCTTCATGATGTATGATCGTCAGCAGGAGTTGGACAACTGTCGTGACTATTGCAACCACAAGTCTACCATCATCAAGATGAAAGATCAGACCATAGCCATGCTAGCAAAGGATCGCAAGTATCGTCGCCGTCAGCTCAAGAAAAAGGAGCGCATTATTGCCCGTCTTCGCCATCGCATCTCATCTCTGGAGGAGACCATCCACGAGAGAGACATGCAGTTGGAGGAAAGGGAGAATGCCGGAGAGGATCTTCGTGGAGACCCTTACTCCTATCTCAGTGATGACGATGATTTTCTGGAGGATCAGGACATGGACTTCTTCACCGATGAGGATGATTTCGCCTTCATCGATGATGATGAAGATGATGAAGCCACAGACTCTGAGGAGTAGTAGCATTGAGCACTAGTGTAGTGAGTAGTAGTCGGTCCCACTGTATCATAGTTCTCAGAATGGTTCTTAAAACCATCTGTTTTTCTTTGTTGTGGTGTGTCTTGTATTGGGTGCTATGAATGAATGAATGAAAAAGCAAGTTGCTAGAAAAATCTGAGTCAAACTTTAAAAACTTTTCAAAGACCCAAAACCTTAGAAATTTCCCTCTTTTCTCATGATCTATATCAATCTTCAGATGCCACGTGGAGGAAGTGGTTCAGCCCCGGACCCGATGTTGCAGATCCTGCAAATGTTGACTTCTGACCGCGAAGCTGAAAGAGCGGAACGTCAAGCCAACATAGCCACTCTGCAACAGATAGCCCAGCCAGCCCACAACAACCAAGCCCACGGAAATCAGGACCACCATGGATCTAAGCTCAAGAATTTCCAGAATACCAACCCACCCGTTTTCACCAAGTCAGAAGAACCCCTAGATGCTGATGATTGGCTGCAAACCATGGAAAACAACCTAGAAGTCACCGGAGTGGAAGCCAACGAGAAAGTCCTATTCGCCACCCATTATCTAGCCGGAGATTCCAGGGCATGGTGGAACAGCGTTCGTGCAATGACCGGAGGCCAGATGATGACCTGGGAGGAATTCAAGGTCAAGTTTAGCAGAACCCATGTGCCACCAGGTTTGATCAAGAGAATGAGAGACGAGTTCAGAGAGCTGAAGCAAGGAAGGATGACTGTAGTGGAATATCGTGACAAATTTTTGTCATTAGCTAGGTATGCCCCGGACGAGATAGACACCGAAGCCAAGAAGAAAGAAACATTCCTGAATGGTCTGCATGACGAGATGCAGACGGTGTTAGTCAATATCCCCTTTGCTGATATTGAAGCCCTTGTCGACTCTGCTATCCAGATGGAAGGAAAGATCAACCAAGCCAATGAGAACTTCAAGCGTCGCATGATGCATCAACCAGGAACCCATCAGACCCCAAAGTATCGCCCCAACCCATCTCCAGGATTTGTCCCAAGAACCAACAGACCCCCTATGACCCGTCCGACCTACCCCAACCGTGGAAACCCTAGACTCGGAGGAAATCACAACAACCCCGGCAACTCTAGCAATTTCACCCGTGCCCCACCCAATTTCAACATCAACAATGCTACCGCCAACACCAACACTGCCCCGAGGACTGGAAGCAATGTTGTGCCTGTCGCAGCCAAGGACAAGTCACAAGTGACCTGTTATGACTATGGAAATAAAGGCCACTATTCCAACGAGTGCCCCAACAAGAAGAATGCTATAGCCCCTAATACCAATGCCCCAACTCAGCAGCAGCGTCGTGTCCAGCCAGGGAGAAGATTTGCCCCAGGGAATTCACTCAACCGCAATGGCCGTCTTTTTCTCATGCATGCTGAAGAAGCTCAGGAAGCGCCAGACGTCGTGCTCGGTATGTTTTCTGTTAATTCAGTACTTGCAAGAGTGTTGTTTGAATCTAGTGCCTCGCATTCATTTTTCACCGAAGAATTTTCCTACACTAGTAAAATTCAACCAACCAAACTGAAGCATGTTATGATTGTGCAAATTCCCGGATCAACCACCAAGGCTAGGCAAATTTGCAAAGCCGTCCCTATCCAAATCCATGGCATAGAGTTTTATGCTAATCTAATAGTACTCGGAACTAAAGGTTTGGAAGTAGTACTAGGAATGGATTGGATGTCCAAACATAAGAGATTGATTGACTGTGCTAAGAAAGTCATCACCATGACCAGTACCACCGGAATATCAGTAGAGCATATATCGGAAACCTTACCTCGCCAATTCAAGTGTAACAAGAGTCTAGCCCAACCTACCATTGACCAAGTCCGGATAGTCTGTGAATACCCCGATGTATTTCCAGATGTTTTGCCCGGTATGCCCCCAGATCGAGATATCGAGTTTATCATCGAACTAATCCCCGGAACGGGACCCATAGCCCAGCGACCCTATAGTATGAACCCGTCGGAACTAGCAGAACTGAAGAAGAAACTGGATTCCATGCTAGAAATTGGATTGATTCAACCAAGTGCATCACCATGGAGATCCCCTGTCTTATTTGTGGACAAGAAAGATGGAGGTAACCGTTTGTGTACGGATTATAGGAAGTTAAATGATGTCACCATTAAGAGAAAGTACCCCTTTCCCAAGATAGAAGAATTGTTTGATCAGTTGATCGGTGCCCAGGTGTTTTCTAAGATTGATCATAGAACTGGCTACCATCAACTAAAAATTCGTGCAGAGGATATTCCAAAGACTGGCTTTACCACCAGATATGGATTGTACGAGTATACAGTCATGTCTTTTGGATTAACCAATTCCCCCGCTTATTTCATGAACCTCATGAATAAGATTTTTATGGACTTCCTAGATAAGTTTGTCGTTGTTTTCATTGATGACATTCTGATTTATTCCAAATCAGAAGAAGAACAGGAGCGACACCTAAGGACCATTCTTGGAACCCTTAGAGAGCATCAGATGTATGCAAAGTTTAGCAAATGTGAATTCTTGTTACAGGAGGTAGGATTCCTCGGTCACATTGTATCAGCCGAAGGAATTGCCGTTGACCCTGCCAAAGTGAAAGATGTAGAAGATTGGCAAGCCCCAACCACTCAAACCCAAGTTCGTGCTTTTCTTGGATTGGCGGGATATTACCGCAAATTCATAGAAGGATTCTCGAGTATCGCTCGACCCATGACCCAATTGCTGAAGAAGGACAAGAAGTTTGAATGGACAGACAAATGTGAAGCGAGTTTTCAAGAACTCAAGAGGAGATTGATTTCAGCCCCAATCTTAATCATGCCGGATATCACGAAGAGCTTCGATGTGTATTATGACGCATCCAAGATTGGTCTCGGATGTGTGCTAATGCAAGAAGGCAAAGTTATATCTTATCTATCTCGACAATTGAAGCAACATGAGAAAAACTATCCAACCCATGACCTCGAACTAGCAGCCGTAGTTCTAGCCCTGAAGACATGGAGACATTACCTAATGGGAAACCGTTGTGAGATTTATTCGGATCCCAAGAGCCTAAAATATATATTCACTCAGAAGGAGTTGAATATGAGGCAGAGAAGATGGATCGAGCTAATCAAGGATTACGACCTGGACATTCACTATCACCCTGGTAAAGCCAATGTGGTAGCTGATGCCCTTAGCAGATTGTCGTGCCGCTTGAACTCCATGATTTTGAAGGAGCAACCAAGTTTGCACAAGGATATGGAAGATTTTCGAATGGAATTAGTAAGTGAAGGATTTTTGGCTAGCATAGAACTTCAGCCCACTTTGATCAGTCAGATTAAAGAGGCGAAGGAAATGCCAATGTCGACGGAATCAAGCGTCGTATCAGACAGTAAAGTACCCGGATTCACCGAGGACGAAGAAGGAGTTATGTGGTACAAAGGACGCCTTTGTGTACCAGCAGATTCGGAGTTGAAAGAAGTTATCTTGAAGGAGGCTCATGATACTCTTTATTCTATCCATCCCGGAGGAACTAAGATGTATCAAGATTTGAAAGAGCAATTTTGGTGGCATAAGATGAAGAGAGAAATCGGAAGCTATATCGCCAAGTGTGATATATGTCGGCGAGTCAAGGCAGGACATCAAAAACCCGCTGGATTGTTGCAACCTTTGCAAATTCCGGAATGGAAATGGGATTTTGTAGGAATGGACTTTATCACTGGACTACCTACTTCTAGTAGGGGAAATGACTCTATTTGGGTCATAGTGGACAGATTGTCCAAAGTCGCCCATTTCTTGCCCGTCAAAACCACCTATCAGAGTTCGAAGCTAGCGGAGTTATACATCGCTAGAATCGCCGGCACACGGAGTCCCCAAGAACATAGTATCGGATCGAGGAACTCAGTTTACCTCGAGATTCGAAGAAAGTCCAAGAAGGTTTAGGAACCCGCCTAGATTTCAAGATCACAGTATCACCCCTGCACCGATGGACAAACGGAGCGAGTAAATCAAATACTCGAAGATATGCTTAGAGCATGTGTACTAGAATATGGATCCAAGTGGGAAGACTGTCTGCCATTTGCATAATTTTCCTACAACAATAGTTACCAAGCCAGTTTGCAAATGGCCCCATTTGAATTCATGTACGAAAGAAAGTGTCGCACCCCTTTGAACTGGTCGGAAGTAGGAGAGAGTCAGATTTTCGGACCCGACATCCTCCGAGAAGCAGAAGAGAAGGTTCACCAGATTCGTGAGCACCTCAAGACCGCCCAATCCCGACAGAAGAGTTATGCCGACAAGAGACGTCGAGACCTCGTCTTCAATATAGGAGATTTTGTTTATCTGAAAGTGTCACCATTGAAGGGAATGCAACGTTTCCAACTCAAAGGAAAGTTAGCCCCCAGATATATCGGACCTTTCAAAATTCTAAACCGTCGAGGAGAAGTATCGTATCAATTGGAACTACGTGAAGAGATGTCAGTTGTGCACAATGTGTTCCATATCTCGTTACTTTGCAAATGTCTCGAAGTCCCCGAGAAGACCGAAGTGTTCAAGAATATCGATCACCGGACCATAGAGATCAACGATGACCTGACCTATCCTGAAGTACCCATCCGCATTTTGGAAGAAGCTTTTCGATCTACCCGAACCCGAAGCATCAAGTTTCTCAAGATTCAGTGGAGCAACCACACAGAAGAGGAAGCTACCTGGGAGCGCGAAGATCACATCAGGACAGAGTTTCCCGATCTCTTCAAATCCTAGGTAATCTTTTCGTCCTTTTTCAAATCTCGGGACGAGATTTTGTTTAAGGGTGGAAGGTTTGTAACATCCCAAAAATACTAAGCTTGGATCATCAAATTCTAATCATCAAAATTAGGGTTAACAAAAACTTTTCTAAATGAAATCATGAATGCATGCATATGTGTATGCATGGATTTTGAAATTCTTTAAAACCACCTTGTTTGTTTGTTTCATTGCTTGTAAAATGTTTCTTAGGTGAAATAAACATCATCCAAAACATTTCCCACACCTTTCCTAAAGACAAGTAAATCAAAACACATATATGAAATGAATGGTCATTTTGGCCAATTTAACTCCCATGCCTACTTTGGCTGTCTCAAACTTTCAGAACCTAACAGAAACTTTTCTGGATCTTTGCACCCCTTGAATGTACTCATAACAAGGTATCAAGGCCCACTTTGTGATCATCCAGAAACTTTCAAATGCATAGTTTAAATGACAATTCAAAATTGAATATTTATCATATGGGAAGATCCCACTTTTTCAAAAACCACTCAAACAAGCTCAACTTTCAAAACCCAAGCATCTGCAGACTCACCAGCACCAATCTAGCAAACCCACCAAAATTCTTTTCAAAATTCAAAACTTGAGTTCATGCGGCCATTTCATCAAACAGGTTGCAGACACAAATCAAACAAAACATCAAACACTATAGTGTGCAGTGTTTTGAGCCTAACTTGTTCCCTAGTTAGCTCACACACAGCTCAGTAGATCATCTAGGAAGTTTAACTAAGGACTAGCACCCCTGTGAGGTTGCCATTGCCATCAATGGTGAACAGCCGAGCACCCCCTTGTCACCCCATTGTGGACAGCAGGCTAGAGGAAGAACTAGCCTTGCCAACCTTGTCTGGGAGGCAGCCCACTGTCCACCGCCAATACCTGTACCAGCCGCGAGCATTGCCAAGCCCTGGACCACGCGCACAAGCCACACCCAGACCGCCAGAGACCATGCCGATCATGCGCCAGAGCACGACCCTCGACCGAAGCCCACAGACCGCGCGCCGCCCTCGCCACGTGCATACACAATCCCCACCGACCCAGGAGACCGCCAAACATCCTTGTTTGCCGCCCCGTGCCGCACAGCCACCGCCCGCCGTTGAAGACGTCGCCTTTGCCGCGCAGAGCACCGCCCGTTCCAGACCAAACCACACCGCCCCATGCCTCGAGACCATGTCGTTAAGCATCGCCAGGAGACACCTCACCGTCCCCTACCCTTGCCCATGCCATTAGTCGCATGTAACCTCGCCCCCGACGAGCTCACCGTGCGCCCCGACGGTCCCCTCGCTCGACTATAAATAGAGGCCACCCCCACACGAGTTCTTCACACCATCTCACTCCCCTCTCCTCACTGATCCTGCCACACCATTCTCAGAGCAAGGCGAGCACCACCTCGCCGGAATTTCACTAGAGCCTGCCGCTGCCAGAGAAGAAGGGCGCCATCAATTTCGTCCACCCCAGGAGCTGCCGCGACCACCCCCGAGTTCGCCGTCGTCGATTTTGTCGTTCGCCCGCCTCGCTGACCCCCCCAGCAACCCTCACTGGCCGCGCTAGGTTTCGTTCTCGCCGGCGTTGTCTCGCGTCGACGATGACTCCCAGCCGTTAGATTAGAACTAGATCGAACGATCCACGTTGCCCCATACCGTTTCGCTCAACCCCGTGTCACTGACGAGTGGGGACACCCACTTAAGCAGCCCGCGGGAGCACTGCGCTTAGCAGGCCGGCCCAGTAAATTTTCCCGCGCAGCCCAGTTATTCAAATTAAACCTTTTCTATTTCAATTCAAACACACTTCTGTACCCAACTTCAAAAATCAACCCAGATTGATTCAGTGCACCAAATTGAATGAAAACAATTTTGTTGGAAAGGTCTGTGAATGCTGAATCCAAGCCTGTTGGATTCAAGTCATTTGGATCTATATATCACCCATGGTAAAAATAACAAGGCAGAAGCTTTTCTGCATTCAAATATTTTTCAAATTTAAACCATAATAGCTTTTGAGTTGATTCAAACTCTCAAAAATCACACTTAACCATACCTTTCAGAATATATAAAAATATATAGGTTTACTTGCAGAAATAATGTTCAAGTAATAAAAGAATGCTACATAAGAATTTCAAGCCACTTTAATTAATTAAAATAAAAGGGTAAAACCTTATTAAATTGTGACACCACTTTAAATCACATTCCCATGGACTAAAATATGTGGTGATGACATGTGTCAACATGATCCCATGTTGGGTTTGGAGAATATAAAATCTTAAGTAGTTTTTCAATGAGTAGAAATTACTTTTCTAAAAATAAAAGGATTTAAATCAAGCCCTCACCTTGTAATATTAGGGATGATGCTAGATCATCAATAGGACCCTTGTGTGTGATGATTGCATGTAGTTAAGTATTGTTTGGTGATTGTGTACCTCGCATTTATTCATAGACGCTAGTACCGACCAAGGATACGAGGAGGAAGGAGGATACTATGAAGAAGAAGCCGAGGAGAACTTCAACCACTGCTCTACACAAGGCAAGCTAAAACTTGCAAGACACTCTACTTTAGCAAGCTTATACTGATATTGATGCAAGCTGATACTATACCTATGCAAGCTAACCCTTGCAAGATACCCTACTGATGCAACAAACCCATACTTGTCCTATGACTACTATATGCCTTAAGCATATGTGATCATACCCACTTGATAAACCAATTCTAGTTTTATGTGCAAGCTTCTTACTCTATTTCTTTATCAAAGCTTACTTAGAGTTTACTTAAGTGACTGGAAGATATTGGAAAGATGCTGAAGGTTGCATAAAGAGCATAAAATTTGGCCTAAGTTAGAAACCTTGACATCAGCCTGAGACATGAGGTTGTACTTAGGTGAAACTCCACTAGTTACCACCCCTCATTAGTACTTCCCCACCTGTAGATGCTAGTGCTAAGCATAAAACTTGATCAACTTTTAGATGGGAATACTTGGTGGAAAAATGGTTATGAAAACCTTGGAATGATGGATCATTCTATTGAAATGTTTTGGACATGTGTTTCCAAACACTTGAGAATTTTGGTGATAAAAATGTTGAGGCATGGGCCTTAGCCCTTTATAAAACTGATGGTTGTCTGGATGCGATATCATTCCAATTTTATCGTACAACCACAATACCCGAATATTGGGTAGGGATTGACTGGAAACTTATATTCCTTAGTATTAGTTCCCTCACGGCCAAGGTCTGAGCTGAGGCTACCTTGTGAAGATTGTCCACCTGTGCAGTACCCAAGATGACAGTTGGTCATGGTTGGGAAGCCAAACTCACAGGAGATGTGCTTATACTAGGGCGTGTAATCGAAAGGTTAGGATTGATTATCCGCATACTGAGTATGGTGAATTCAGGATTTGTTCCTGACGGATGTATCGAATGTTGTGGTGAAAGTGTACAATCTCTGCAGAGTGTCGAACTATTCGAATAGCCGCGTCCGCGGTTATGGACAGTTGGAGTGCCCATATTGTTCCCCCGTCAGACCTTTCAAAATGACCTGTGAAATGAACTAAGACTTTGACTTGACCACAACAGAGTTGTGATATGAAATACAAGTTCCTAGTTAGGAGTTATAAAATTGTGACTAGCTTTAGAACTTAGTAGAGGTAAATCTGGATTTTGCAAAACAACCCTAGAGCCTAGTGTCCTATTATCCAAAAACCCCTTTTACCTATTAGTATTAGTTTGCGAGTACTTAAAGAGTACTCATGGCTTTGTCCCTGGCTATTCCCATGGCCAGACTATGAAGAGGAGTACCTGGAAGATGGACCCTAGGAAGGTTACGACAACTAGGATCATCTCCCATCGTCAGCATTGCCTGTGACCCCGAAGATGGAGCTTCGCCTACGCTATCGTTATTATTATGTATTCCGCTGCTTGATGTGTATTAAGAACTGGATCATGAGATCCCTATTTATGTAATAACTTATGTATCGTTTGTAATCTATGATGTACTATGGTATCCAATTCTGTTATGTCTCGCAAAAATGGTAATCCTAGGATTGCGATGTATGGCATAACAGGCATCTAGGATTGAAAAATCCGGGTGTTGACAAGATTACTATGTCAGATTGATTAATGGTTTTGTCTATTTAATTAAATCATGTCTGTGTTGTTTATGATCTTGCATGCTCTTCGTTGTTAGTAGCTATCTCGGCCAAGTAGTTGTTAGTGACTCCAAGAGGGCATATTTATGCTTGATAGTGGGTTCATGCCTCTACTTATCAAGGGAAGTGATAGAAATCTATACGGTAGTAGATGTGCTATTGCCACTAGGGAGAAAACAACGGTCTCTTGTTCATGGAACAAGTGGATTGTTTACCTTACACACTTTGCTTAAAGCAGTTGTCTGTTGCTTACAACTTAATGCTAGAGGGGGTTCGGATGATAACCTGAAGGTGGAATTCTAGTCATAGATGCAGTTGGATGGCGGTCTATGTATATTGTTGTATTGCCCAATCGAATCACATAGGATCTTTTTTGTCTAGTATTGCATTGTTATGCCTTGCTCAGTCCTGTCAATTGCCCTGTTGTAATTTGTTTACCCTTCATGCCATGTTTGTTTATCTAAGGAGAGCACCTCTAGTGAACTACGGACCCCGGTCCAATCTTTACCATTGATACATCTTCCACTGTTACTGTTTAATTGTTGAACCATCATAACCTTCCACACCATACAATTAATCCTTTGTTACAGCAAACCGGTGAGCTTGACAACCTCACTGTTCGTCGGGGCAAAGTCTTGAGTTTTATTGTCCAGGTTTCCACATTGCTTTTAACACCTTTGAGACGTTTCCTTCCTCCTACTGGTTCGATAACCTCGGTTTCTTACTGAGGGAAGACTTGCTGCTGTGCTCTTCACACCTTGCTCTTGGGGTTTCCAACAAAGCGCTCCCACGTCAATACCGGGCGCCATCAGGCACCTTGACCACGCACCCGTCGAACCCATGGGTCCCCTTCATCCGCGTTCGTGATAGCGGTGGCGCATCGTCCTCGAAGCTTGCAGAGTAGATAGCTTTGTCGACTGGCGTTAATTTAAATAAATGTATGGCTGCCCTTGTAAGCGAACAATATTTTGTTGCCATAAGGAATGCAAGTATGCTTGAGTCAGCTTTTGATTTGAGTTTGGTATGTTTGTTGTGCGAGTCCCCGAGTGTGTCCGCCCTTTAATGGGGTTAACTTCATGTATTTCTGTGTTCTTTTTTTATGTACTGTTGGTTAGTTGTGTCCGACTCGCCGTGGCTTGGGAAGCCAGTCGCTTGGCGACCCCAAGGGGTGCTCTGTACTTAGCCGTTTTCCCAGACACGAACGGGGTCGGTTGTACGAGTTCTCGAGCGTGGTACTTAGTCGTTCTAGTCGCATGCCCTAGGTAGGCGAGGACATAGCATGTTGTGGTTGGCGCGCCGCTCCGCCTGACTTGAGGATCCAGTCGTATGGCGAGTCCAGGGTGCACTCTCATACTTGGTATTTTCCCGAGACGTGTAGGTTTGGACTGGAGTCAGTCCCCGAGCGTGGTACTTGACCGTTTGAGCCGCTGCGCCGAGGATGTGGAGGACTGGGTCATTGTAGGAAGCGAGTGAAGTTGTCTTGGCCTGAAAGGACAATCGAGTGAGGCGACTCCGATGGGGGCTCCGGGTTGGCATTTTTGTGGACGAGCAAGGCCCAAACTTTGTCGATGCCCTTGTGCCACACTACTTAGCCGTGTCGGTCGCGCGACCAAGGGTTGACTTTCATGATTAGCGTAATGCTGTTTTTACGAGTGCGAATGGCACAAGGGTTGGAGAGTAGACACAATTTGTGCGAATCTAACATCTTTATTGCGTGGCAGGGGGTATAGGTCGGAGTTCTAGGTGTAGAACTTCCTTAGGAGTTTTACATTCCACAGCCGCTTGACGTCGGTTGTCCGTCAATTCGAACGTCGATGAGGTAGTAGGCGTCGTTGCCGAGGACTCGCCCTATGGCGAATGGTCCCTCCCATGGGGGAGAGAGATTGTGCATGCCCTTCTTGTCCTGGATTATTCGCAGGACCAGGTCGCCTTCCTAGAAGGTGCGAGTCCAGACTCGGCGACTGTGGTAGCGATGGAGTCCCTGCTGGTAGATGGCGGTGCGAGAGCGAGCCAGGTCGTGTGCTACGTCGAGCTGGTCGATCCCGTCTTAGCGTGCGAGCTCGTTGTCGGCCTCAGCATAGTTGACGACCCGGAGAGAGTCGTGCTCGAGGTCAGTCGGAATGACGTCTTCAGTGCCGTACACCATGAAGAAGGGTGTGAACCCAGTTGATCGATTGACGGAGGTGCGGATGCCCCAGATAACGGAGGGGTTGCAGTCGCGGCTTGAGGTCATGGAGGATGCTTTGGTTGGCGCGTTCCGCCTGGCCGTTGGACTCGAGGTGGGCGACTGAGGCGAGGCTGAGCCGTATGTTATGCTCCTCGCAGTACTCGTCCATGGCGGCGCCCTTGGCAAAGTTGGTGCCGTTGTCCGTGATGATTCTGTGCGGGAACCCGTAGCGGTAGATGAGCTCGCGTAGGAATTTGGCGGCGGTCTTCTCGTCACACTTGCGGACTGGCTTGGCTTCCACCCACTTGGTGAATTTGTCGACTGCGACCAGGAGGTGGGTGTAGCCAGAGGGGGCCTTCTTGAAGGGGCCCACCATGTCCATGCCCCATACGATGAATGGCCAGGTGATGGGGATGGTCTTCAGCGCCGAGCTGGGTACGTGCATTTGATTGGAATACTTCTGGCACCCGACGTAGCGTTGGACGATGTCGACCGCGTCGGTGTGCGTGGTGAGTTAGTAGAAGCCGTGTCGCATGGCTTTGGCGACCAGGGATCGAGCGCTGTCGTGGTGGCCGCAGTCACTAGCGTGGATGTCTTGGAGGATCTTCCGGCCTTCCGTAGGCTGCACGCAACGTTGGAACATGCCTATGACGCTGCGCTTGTGGAGCTCACCGTTGATGACGACGAAGGATTTGCAATGGCGCGCGATCATGTGCGCCTTCGTCTCGTCCGCCGGCAGGGTCCCTCCTTCAAGGTAGGCGATGTATGGCGCGGTCCAGTCGGTTGGCTCCGCGATCATGGCGACCAGGGCGGGTTCTGGTTGCATCAGGATCCCGAGGTCGATCTCCTTCGATGGAGAGACGGAGGGCTTGTGGATGGTGTCGAAGAAGACAATGGCGGGTGGCGCTTGACGAGCCGACCCGATGCGGGAGAGGGCGTCGGCCTCTTCATTCTTGCACCGGTCGATCCACTCGACGCTGTAGCCGACGAAGTGGCCTCCCAACTAGTCCACTACTTGGCGGTATGCCGCCATGGTAGGGGGAGACGGCGTCCCAGGTACCGGCGACTTGCGCGGTGACGAGGTCGGAGTCGTCGTAGCACTATAGATGATTGATGTTCATCTCCTTGGCGGCTTGCATGCCGTGAAGGAGGGATTTGTACTCGGCCATGTTGTTGGTGCACGGGGTGAAGTCAAGGTACAACACGTTGCACAACTTGTCGCCCTTGGGGGAGGTGAGTATGATTCCTGCCCCTGCACCGTCTGTGTTCTTGGATCCATCGAAGTGGAGCGACCAGTAATGAAGGTACGTCAGCTTCTTTGGTTGCTTCGCCTCCTCCCAGTTGGCGAGGAAGTCCGCCAGGACCTGCGACTTGATTGCCTTGCGCGGCTCGTACCTGATGTTGTGGATCCCGATCTCAACGGCCTACTTGGCGACTCGCCTAGTCGCCTCGCGATTGCGGTTGATTTCCTGCAACGGCGTGGAGGAGACGACCGTGATTGGGTGCTCCTAGAAGTAGGGCAGTAGCCGCCACTGGGCTCGGAAGACCGCGTATACCAGTTTCTGGTATTGCGGGTAGCTCTATCGCGACTCGGTGAGGACCTCGCTGATGTAGTAGACGGGGCGCTGCACGGGGCGCTCATTGTCCTCTTCTGGCCGTTCGACGACCATGACGGCGCTGACGAATCGCTCGGATGTCGCTACGTAGACTAGCATTGGCTCCTTGTCGGCGGGCGCGGCAAGTAGCGAGACTGCGAGTAGCACTTATTTGAGTGCGTGGAACGCGTCGTCTGCCTCCTTGTCCCACTGGAACGCGGGGTTCTTGCACATTAGGCGTTAGAGAGGCATTGCCTTCTCGCCTAGCCGAGGGATGAAGCGGCTGAGAGCTGCAACTCGCCCGGCCAACTTCTGTACGTGGCGGAGGCACTCGGGTTTGTCAAGCCGGGCGATCATATTGATCTTGGTGGGGTTTGCCTCGATGCCTCGCTTGGAGACTACGTATCCTAGTAGTTGTCCAGTGGGTACACCGAAGGTGCACTTCCCTGGGTTGAGTTTGATCTTGTACCTCCGTAGAGTTGTGAAGGTTTTGGCCAGGTCAGCGAGTAGATCGCTTTGGCAATTGGACTTGACCATCATGTCTTCTATGTAGATGTGGATGTTGCAGCCAATTTGGCTCGCAAGGCACTCCTGCATGCACCGCTGGTAGGTCGCTCCGGCATTATTGAGGTTGAACTTCATGGCGGTGTAGCAGAAGGCACCGAATGGCGTGATGAACACCGTCTTCTCCTTGTCCTCGACCGCCATTTTGATCTGGTTGTAACCAGAGTAGGCGTCGAGGAAATACAGCGACTCCGAGCCCGCGATCGATTCGATGATCTGATCGATGCGTGGGAGGACGAATTGCTCCTTTGGGCTGGCGTAGTTGAGGTTTGTGTAATCGATACACATTCTCCCGGTCCCGTTCTTATTTTCGACCAGGACTGGGTTTGCCAGCCACTTGGAGTATTTAATGGGCTGGATGAAGCCTGCAGCGAGTAGACGCTACACCTCCTGGGCGATTGCTTGGTGGCGCTCTTCATTGAAGGGCCATAGTGACTGCTTGACAGGTCGCGCTTTGGGGTCGACATTGAGTTTGTGCTCAGCAAGTTCCCTCGGGACACCTGGCATATCGGATGGCTTCCATGCAAAGATGTCGCGATTCTCATTTTGAACTCGATGAGCGTGCTTTCCTATACGGGCTCATGCCTGTCCCAATCGTCACTGTCTGGTTGGAGTAGCCTGGGACCAGCTCAACGGTGCAGGTGTCCGTGGTGGCCTCGAACGCAGTCGAGCCTCCGATCTCCGAGTTGGGCTTCTTTAGTATTGTGGGGTCGTCTTTGTCGACCCAGCTCGCATATCTAGCAAGCTCCTCCGCGTGGTTGTCCTCCGTGGCGATGACGGCGTCTGCGATCTCGGCGCCCTTTTCCTTGCATTTTGCGGCCATGTCGGGGTCGCCGTGGATGGTGATGACGCCGCACGGTCCTGGGAGCTTCATCGCGTTGTACGCGTAGTGCGGCGCCGCCATGAACTTGGCGAACGCTTGTCGCCCCAAGACACAGTGGTAGGGGTTGTTGAAGGGCACCAGCTCGAAGACGATCTGCTCGGTGTGGAAGTTCACTGATGTGCCAAAGGTGACTCGCAGCGTCACCTTGCCGATCAGGTACGCCTTCCGATAGGGGACGATGTCGTGGAAGGTGGTGAAGGTCGTCTCGATCATCGACTGCGGGAGCCACATCCGTATGAACGTGTCCCAGTAGAGTATGTTGATGGAGCTCCCGCCGTCCATCAACGTCTTGGGGAGCTAGTAGTCACCCACTTTGGGCTTGACCACCAGGGCAACTCGCCCCAGATATTTGATCCGTCGCGAGTGGTCCTCATGGCTCCACGTGATGCGCTGCTCGGACCAGTTGAGAAAGCGGGGGACGTCGACCTAGGACACCGCGTTGATGGCAACGGCGCGGGCGATGACCTTCTTCTCGCGCTTGGTGCTGAACCCGGTGAAGGTGTGGAGCAACCCGATGTCGTTGCCGAACGCCCCGCTGTTTGGTGGGTTATTATTGGTGTCCTCCCTTGCGCGCCATGCCTTCTCGATCTCCTTTAGGGAGTGGCAGTCAGCGGTCTTGTGCGTGGAGGGCTTCCCCTCCCTATTGTGGAACACACAGGGTTGGTTGAGGAGAGCTGCGGGGTCGAATTTCAGCCTCGCCTTGTAGTTACCGCTATCGCGGTGTTGGCCTCCGTCGCGGCGGAAGCTCTTGGGGTCTCGTGGTGCATAGCCGGTGTTGGCAACGAAGTCGACTTGCCCATCACCGCGGCACTTGCCGGTGAGGAGAGTGTTGCTGTAGCGTATCTCGGGTCGCCTCCCGTTGTCGTGGCCGCTTGGGCGGCGACTTCCACCTGACTCGTCATCGGTTTCTTGGTTCGGATCCTCCTCCGCATACCGTTTGGTGATCTCGAGGAGGTCTGGGATGTTGTCGAGCATCTTGTACACCCGCTTGAGCTTGGCGACCAGGGGTTCATCACGGCATGAGGTCTTGAAGGAGTGGATCGCCATTTGTGGGTGGATGCCAGCCGCGTTGAACCATAGATCTTGCCACCTTTGGAGCCAGTTGCGGGTCGACTCGCGGGGTCCATGGACGGATCGCTCCATGTACTCGATGCTGGTGGCGCGGGTGTAGGAACCCTCGAAGTGCCAGACGAAGGAGTCAAGCATGTCCTCCCAGGAATCGATGCTGTCCGCGGGGAGGGTGTTGATACATTGCCCAGTTGCTCCCTCCATCATGAGGGGGAGGTAGCGAGCGACGAGTAGGTCGGTGTGGATGGCGATTCCCTTCGCCATGAGGTATGTGTCTAGCCACACGACCAGATCGTAGGAGGGATCGTACTTTTCGATCTCCTTTGGCGCTTTGAAGTTCACCGGATATTTATCGCCTCGGATCATTGGTCCAAAGCACTGGGGGCCGACTTGGCTGAGCGAGCCCATTGGTTCGCCGTCATGGCGATTGGTGAGGGTGTGCCTCAGGTTGTTGGGCTGGCGTGCGCGCCAGCTCTGGTTATTGATGATGTGGGTCCATGCGTCGACTGGCTTACCGTTGGCAGCGACCATGTTGTTCAGTGGTCGCAGGTCGTTGGTGGAGAGTGCCTCGTGCACGGCCCTTGGCTGGAGCTGCAGGGGCTCGGGCGGCGGGCAGTTCAGTGTATTCGCCATCAATGGGCGGCTGCTTGAGGCCACCCTGCTTCCGGAGGAGCGGGAGTCCATGCGCCCCCGCGAGTCGGCTCCTGCGACTTGATGCTCGACGGCCTTGGCGAGTAGGGCCTTGGCGTATTGGATCTGCAGCGCGCCTTTCCCCTGTCATGTTGAGGTTGGCGACCGCGGCTTGCCCCACGATGACATTATCCATCAGGGTGGAGTACAACGGGAGGATGTTTGCGTCCCGCTCTTGCGAGGAGATGAGAATCCTCGACTGGTTTGGAGGGGCCGTGCGACTGGGCGGCGGTGGGGGAGCTCCATTCGCTGTTGTGCCTGGTGGTGGTGGTCGGGCACTTCTTCCTGGTGGCGCGTTCTCGCAGATCGCACGATCGTCCATGCGAGCCGAGTCGTTATCGTCGTCAAAGTTCAGGGCATAGACCTGAACAGTGTGGTTCACACGCAACCTGATGCGGCGTTGAAGGTAGAGAGACAGCTCCTGTGCCATCGCCTGCTCGAGGCGAAAATTTTCATTTTCGGCTTGTTCCTTGCACACCGCCTCCTCTAGGTGCAAGCGGAGTTCCTCAACTTCCCGTGTCATTGCGATCGGCGGGATCAGCATGGAGAAAGGGTCTAGCGGGGCAATCGCGCCGCCTTCCATGTAGGCCGCGATGAAGCGACCGGATCCAGCATAAATGTTGCCGGAGTTATCCGATCCGGAATCGGAGTCGAAGATACCGAGGATAGACGGATCCTCGAAATCCCCGATGTTGGAGACTTGGGTAATGGAGCCGGATGGCGACGCGGCAACAATGGATCCGACGACTGAGGCCTGGGTCACTGAGTCGTCATCGTCGTTGAGGGCCGCGTCGTCCGCGGCCGCATTGGTCTCTGGCACGTTGTTGGTGGCCGAGTCGTACTCGGAGGCGAGGCGATGGATGGTGCGGACCTGGCTCTCAGAGAGCCGATCGCACGGCGGCGACTCGTGGATGCACGTCGAGTCCTCCGCGATGATGACATCGGTTCAGCCGACGAAGAGGCTGATCGTGCCGACCAGCATGATGATGTTGTGGGTGACCGGGCGTGACACCGGGACGTAGCTGCTGGACAAGATCTGGAGGATCTCGCCGATTGAGATCATGCGATCGGTGGCGATCGTCCGGTTGATGGGCAAATAGGGTCTCGCCCCAGAACACATGCTTGACCGGCTAGGCCCCACGGTGGGTGCCACTGTCGTGGGTATGGCCATGGCAGATGCTACGATTGGCAGCGAGTAGAAGAACGAGGGGAAAGGGAGGCCACCCATCTGCGGTGCGAGATGAGAGCAAAGACACAGGGATTTACCCAGGATTGGCCCCCCGGAGGGTAAATACGTACTCCTTCTAGATTATATTGATGAGAGAGTACAAAGGGCGAACTCGGTGGATAGGCGGCGAGTCGAGGGGGTGTATGATTGAACGGAAGTGCTATATGTGCCCTAGGGAGGTTTATATAGAGTCACCTCACTAGGGGTTACAGATCTATAACCGAGTTAGATAAGGAACCGGAGGGTTTTGACCAAATCCGACCGGGACTAGCTATACTTTTGGGCCTTCAGCTTCCAGTCGCCGGGCTTCCTCTTGGGTCGCGGTCCAGTCGTCGTCCTACAGGCCCACTCGCTGGGAGTATGATCCAGTAGGGAACGTCATGCTGGGTATACCCCACTCGGCATATCCCTATCAGGGGCCATTTGGAAACTGGCTTGATAACTGTTGTTGTATTAGAATTCTGCGAAAGGCAGACAGTCCTCCCATTTAGATCCATAATCCAACACACAAGCTCTCAACATATCTTTGAGTATTTGGTTTACTCTCTCCATTTTTCCATTGGTCTACGGGTGGTAGGTTGTGCTAAAGTTCGGTTTGGTTCCTAATCCTTCTTGGACTTTCTTCCAAAATCTTTAGATAAACTGGGTTCCTTGATCCGACACAATGTTCTTGGGGATTCCATGCAAACTGACTATCCTAGCAATTTATAACTCTACTAACTTCGAGCTCTGATAAGTGGTCTTAACAGGTAAGAAATAAGCTACTTTGGAAAGTCTATCCAATATGACCCAAATAGAGTCATTTCCCCTACTAGATATAGGCAAACCAGTGATGAAATCCATTCCAACTGAATCCCATTTCCATTCTAGGATCTGCAAAGGTTGCAAAAGTCTGACGGGTCTCTGATGTTCCGCTTTGACCCTCTAACAGATATCACATTTGGCTATGTATCTTCCGACTTCTCGCTTCATCTTATGCCACCAAAATTGCTCCTTCAAATCTTGATACATCTTGGTTCCTCCCGGGTGGATGGAGTAAAGAGTATCATGGGCTTCTTGCAAAATAGCTTGTTTTAACTCTAAATATGCGGGCACACAGATTCGTACTTTATACCATAGAACTCCTTCTTCATCTTCTGTGAATCCGAGTACCTTCCTTGTACCGATATAACACTTAATTCTGTCGATACTGCATTTCCTTTCTGAGCTTCCTTTATCTGATCTATCAAGGTGGGTTGAAGTTCGATACTAGCTAGGAATCCTTCGCTAACTAGCTCCATTCTAAAATCCTCCAACTCCTTATGCAAACTTGGTTGCTCCTTCATAATCATGGTGTTTAATCTATAAGGCAGTCTACTAAGAGCATCCGCTACCACATTGGCCTTGCCGGGGTGGTAGTGAATGTCAAGGTCATAATCCTTGATTAACTCTATCCATCTCCTTTTCCTCATATTCAACTCCTTCTGAGTAAAAATATACTTCAAGCTCTTGTGATCTGAATAAATATCACAGCGATTACCCATAAGATAATGACGTCATGTCTTCAAGGCTAAAACAACGGCGGCTAACTCTAAGTCATGGGTGGGGTAATGCTGCTTGTACCGCTTAAGTTGTCGGGACAGATATCATATCACTTTTCCTTCTTGCATCAACACACATCCAAGACCAATCTTGGATGCATCACAATACACATCAAAGGGCTTGGTGATATCCGGCATGATCAAAATTGGGGCTGAAATCAACATTTTCTTGAGTTCTTGCAAACTTGCTTCACATTGGTCTGTCCATTCAAACTTATGATCTTTCTTGAGTAGCTGAGTCATCGGCCTAGCGATGCTTGAAAATCCTTCAACAAACTTGTGGTAATATCTCGCTAATCCAAGTAATGCACGAACTTCGGTTTGAGTGGTTGGGGCTCTCCATTCCTCAACATCCTTAATCTTGGCGGGGTCAACAGCAACTCCTCCTGCTGACAAGATATGTCCTTGGAATCCTACTTCCTTTAACCAAAACTCACATTTGCTGAACTTGGCATACAACTGATGCTCTCTCAAGGTTCCAAGGATGGTTCTTAGGTGTTGTTCATGTTCTTCCTCCAATTTGGAGTAGATTAGAATGTCATGGATGAAAACAATGACAAACTTATCCAAGAAGTTCATAAAAATCTTATTCATGAGATTCATGAAATAAGTGGGGGCATTGGTTAATCCAAAAGACATGACCTTGTACTCATACAATCCATATCGGGTAGTGAAGGCAGTCTTTGGAATATCCATTGCATGAATTTTAAGTTGATGATAACCAGTTCTAAGATCAATCTTAGAGAATACTCTAACACTGGTCAACTGGTCAAACAAGTCTTCTATCTTTGGTAGTGGGTACTTGTTCTTGATGGTGACATCATTCAACTTCCGGTAATCCGTACATAAACGGGTGGCACCATCTTTCTTATCCACAAACAGAACAGGTGATCTACATGGCGATGCACTTGGTTGAATCAGATCTTTGCTAATCATGTCATCCAGTTTCTCCTTGAGCTCCACTAACTCTGAGGGGTTCATACTATAGGGTCTCTGAGCTATGGGTCCAGTTCCAGGGATTACTTCAATGATAAACTCAATATCCCGATCTCGGGGGCATACTGGGTAATTCATCTGGGAACACATCGGGGTATTCACAGACTACTCTGAATTGGTCTAGGGTCGGTTGGGCTAAACTCTTATTGCACTTTAATTGACGGGGCAAGGTCTTAGACACATGCTCAACTGATGCTCCAGTGCTACTGGTCATGGTTATGGCTTTCTTGGCACAATCTATAAGTTCTTGATGTTTCGACATCCAATCCATTCCTAGTACTACTTCCAGACCTTTTGTTCTGAGTACTATTAGATTGGCATAGAAATCTATTCCATGAATTCTGGTAGGTACGGCCTTGCAAATTTTTCTAGCTTTGGTAGTTGACCCAAGTATTTGAACTATCATAACATGCTTCAAATTTGTTGGTTGAATCTTACTAGTGCATGCAAATTCTTCCGTAACAAATGAGTGCGATGCTCTAGAATCAAACAATACTCTTGCAAGTACTGAATTAACAGAAAACATACCCAGTACAACATCTGGTGCTTCCTGGGCTTCTTCGGCATTTATGTGGAACAGACGGCCAGCACAATTGTTCGGGTTGCCTGGGGCGAATCTCTTTCCAGGTTGGACACGACGCTGCTGCTGGGCAAATGCAGTGACATTTGGTGCTGCAGCAATATTCTTGGGGCACTCATTGGAATAGTGACCCGCCACTCCACACTCAAAGAAGGTGATTATTGACTTGTCCTTCCCTGCAAAAGGTACGACATTACTTCCAGTCCTTGGGGCAGTATTTTTATTGGGGTTGGTGGGACTTGGCGGTGCATGGTTGAAGTTATTGGGGTTGCCATGGTTGTAGTGGTTGTTGCCTCCAGGTCTTGGGTTTCGTTCGCTACGATTGGGAAAGTTCGGGCTTGACATCGGTGGCCTAGGGTTCCTTGGTGCAAATCCAGCAGATGAACTGGGGCGATACTTTGGGGTATGGTGGGTCTAGGTTGGTGCATCATACGACGCTTACGGTTTTCAGTAGCTTCGTTGATCTTTCCTTCCATCTGGATAGCTGAGTCCACTAAAGCTTATAGGTTAGCAAACGGGATAGTGACTAACATTGTCTGCATCTCATCATGCAGACCAATCAGGAATCTCTCCTTCTTCTTGGCTTCAGTACCAATCTCATCAGGGGCATACCTAGACAGAGACAGAAATCTGTCATGGTACTCTACCACAGTCATCCTTCCCTGCTTCAGCTCCTTGAATTCATCCCTCATCCAAAGAATCAAACCCGGTGGCACATGGGTTTGGATGAACTTGAGTTTGAATTCATCCCAAGTCATCATCTGTCCTCCATTCATGGTACGGGTGCTATTCCACCATGCTCTTACAGAACTGGCTAGATAGTGGGTGGCAAACAGTACTTTCTCTGCTTCCTCTACTCCGACAACTTCCAAGTTGTTCTCCATAGTATGCAGCCAGTCATCGGCATCTAAGGGCTCTTCTGACTTGCTAAATATAGGGGGATTGGTGTTCTGGAAGTTCTTAAGTTTGGATCCATGATGATCCTGATTTCCATGGCCTTGGTTGTCATGTGTCAGTTGGGCGATCTGTTGAAGAGTGGATAGATTGGCTTGACGCTCGGTTCTACCGGCTTCTCAATCGGCTATTAACATTTGCAAGATTTGGACCATCGGGTCTTGTGATGAGCTGCTCCCTCCGCGAGGCATCTGAAGATTGAGATAGATCATGAGACAAGAGGGAAATTTTTCTAAGGTTTCTGGGTTTGGTTTAAAAGTTGTTAAACTTTTGAGTAAGGCTAAAGTTTGAAAGCCAACAACTCATTCTCATTCATTCCAAGCACACGATACAAGCAACACATTCCAACATAGCACAACAACAAACATCTGGTTTTAAGAACCATTCTGGCAAGCTACGATACAGTGGGACTGGAACAACTCACACCTACGACAGTGCTCAAGTGCCACTACTCATCAGAACGGGTGGCTTCTTCATCATCAATGAAGTCGCGGTCCTCATCATCAGTGTGGAAATCCTAGTCCATTTCCTCCAAGTAGTCATCATCATCACTGAGGTATGAGTAGGGATCTCCACGAATATCTTCTCCTTCGTTCTCCCTTTCCTCAAGCTGCATGTCCCGCTCATGGATGGTCTCCTCCAAAGATGACATGACGAAGGCGAGCAATGATGTGATCCTTATTGTCATGCAGATGGCGAAGTGACTTGCGCTCCTTCACGAGGATGGCGAAGGTCTGGTCCTTCTTGGCGGCGGCAAGTTACTTCTCGTTGGCGTCAGCACGAGCATTGTCCATCTCCTTCTGATTCTCATGAAGCATGAAGGCAAGGTGGTCCACATGGTGCTTCAACTCAGGGTGGCATGGCAGATCCAGGGGTTGTCCATTGGAGTCACTTCTAGCATAGTGATCAAAGCGGATGCCGACGATCTTGTTGATATTCTGCCCACATAGTCGGGCAAGTGCTTCCTGCATTGCTCTAGCCAGTCCATCGATCCAGTTGTTCTCTCTGATGGTGGAATGGATATTCTCTGATGTAGGTGGCTCCATCTTTTCGTGCAGATCTACAACTATCAGCCACTTCAGCTCCCCTCCGGGGTGATCATGGAGTTGAGCTCCATAGAACTCCGGATGCGGACGCTCTAGGAATTCCGCAAGCTAACTCAGGTCGTTCTCAAATATGAGATTCCCTCTGTTGCCCAACTGATAAAACTTGTTGTAGGCGTAGTCCATCTATAAGCAATTTGAGAGGAGTAAGTTAGAGAAGTGATCAAGTGTGCCAAATTTTAGTTAAGGTTGAATTTTTTTAAGGAACATACGACTCTCTTTTGGAAAGAATTTCAAGGGTAAGAGTGAGAATAGGTTTTCAAAGATACTCACTTTCTTGGTTTTGGAAATTAAGTTTTTCTGACGTCCATGCTAACTAGGGTCTCCTATGGTCAGGATGGCTCTGATACCAACTTGTCAACACCCGGATTTTTACTCCCAGATGCCTGTTATGCCGTACATCACAATCCCAGGATTACCATTTTTGTGAGACATAACAGATTGGTATCATAGTTCATCATACATTACAAACCATAATAGTCTTACAAATAGTTGATCTCATGATCAAGTCTGATTACAATCAAAGAAGCAGAATAATAATAGTAGTAGCATGGTAAGGGTTCCATCTTCAGGGTCACAGGCAATGCTGACGATGGGAGATGATCCTAGTTATTGTAAGCTTCCTGCTGTGCATCCTCCTCGTAGTCTCCTTCATAGTCTGGCCATGGTAATAGCCAGGGACAAAGCCATGAGTACTTTGAAGTATTCGCAAACTTTCACTAAATCAGAAGGGCCATTCTAATAGGAATCTTAATCTAGGTTTTTTTCCACAAGCCAATTTTATTTCAACCAATAAAAAGTAGTAAAAAACCTAACATTAGTTGTCTAAGTTACTTAGGTGGGAACCTAGATTCATCTCCACAACTTGTGGGGTCAAGTCAAAGTCATCATTCAAGTCACGGGTCATTTTGAAAAATATCTGATGATGGGGATATGCCGAATGGGGTATACCCAGTAGGACGTTTCCTACTGGCCCAAGCTGCCAGCGAGTGGGCCTGCAGGACGACGACTTGATCGAGATTCGACAAGGAGCCAGGCGATTGGAAGTTGGAGGCCCAGAAGCGTAGCTAGGCCCAGTCGGATTAGGTCAAGAACCCTCTGAATCCTTAACTAATTAGGTTGTAGATCTGTAAACCCTAGAGAGGTGAGCCTATATAGACCTCCCTAGGGTACGCATAGAGGATACACTCCATCATACACCCCAGCGACTCGCCGCCTAGTCTTCGAGCTCGCCCTTGTACTCTCTCCATAATACAATCTAGCAGGAGTAGGTATTTACCCTCCGGGAGGTAGAACCTAGGTAAACCCTTATGTCTCCGCCCTCATCTCGCACCGCAGATGGTTGGCTGCCCTTTCCCCTAATTCTACTACTCGCTGTCCATTGCAGCATCTGCCGTGGCCATTCCCACGATAGTGGTGCCCACCGTGGGGCCTGGCCGGTCAGGCCGGTGTTCTGCGGCGAGATCCAATCTGCCCATCCACGAGACGGTCACCATCGGCCGCATGATCACGATCGGCGAGATCCTCCAGATCTTGCCGAGTAGCTACGTCTCGGCGGCACAGCCGGTCACGCGCAGCGTGATCATGCCGGTCGGCACGATCAGCCTGTTTGTCGGCTTCACCGACACCATTGTCTTGGAGGACTCGGCTCGCATCCGCGAGTCACCACCGCGCGACCGGCACTCCGAGAGTCAGGTCTGCACCATCCACCGCCTCGCCTCCGAGTATGGCTCGACCAACAGCAACATGGCCGAAACCACCGTGGTCGCGGATGACGCGACCCTCAACGAAAATTCCAACTCGGCGACCCCGACGTCAGTTGCCGGATCCATCATCACCGCGTCATCCGCGGGCTCCATCACCCAGGTCTCCAACGTGGGAGACTTCAAGGACCCCTCCATCCTTGGGATCTTCGACTCCGACTCTGGCTCGGAGAACTCCGGCGAATTCCAAGCCAGATCCGGTGACAACATCGCGACCTACATGGCGAGCGGCACTGAAGCCCCGCCAGACCCCTTCTCCACGCCGATCCCGCCGAATGCAATGGCGACGGAGGTCGAAGAACTCCGCCTGCGACTGGCAGACGTGGTCTGCAAAGAGCAGGCTAAGCGCGAAAAATTTCGCCTCGAGCAGGTGAGAGCGCAGGAGATCTCGTGCTACACCAGCGCCGCATCATGTCGCGCATGAACCCCACCGTTCAGGGCTGCGCCCTGAAATTCAAAGACGAGAACGACCCTGCCCATGCGGCCGACCGTGTAATCTGCGAAAACGCGCCGTCGGGAGGAAGCACACGACCACCACCAGGTGCATCAACAAACGACGCTCCCCCACCAGCACCTGGTCGCACGCCGCCTCCAAACCAACCGCGGATCATGATCCACGCAAGAGCAAGATGCGAACGGCCTCCCGCTGTTCTCTACTCCGATGGACAACTTCGTCGCGAGTCAAGCCGCGGTCGATAGCATCAACGAGATCGAGCAAGGCGCCCTACAGATCCAATACGCCAGGGCCCTACTCGCCAAGGCCGTCGAGCAGCAAGCCACGGGAGCAGACTCGCGGGGACGCGTGTACTCCCGCTCCTCCGGAAGCAGGGCGACCTCGAGCGGCCGCCCATCGATGGCAAACACCTTTGGCGCCCAAAAAGTTATGGATGTTTTCGTTCTTTGATGACCAGTAGTACCGGACCAGGATCCGGTAGTACCGGGGTCCGGTAGTACCGCATTTTGGTACCGGGGAGCACAGATAAAAATGCGTTTGGCGCCCCAGGAACCCCAAGGAATGTCCGGTAGTGCCGGGAAAGTCCGGTAGTACCGGGAAAAAGTTCGGTAGTACCGGGAATCGCATTTTTGGGCTGCAACGGTTGGATTTTGGAGGGACCTATATAAGGGACCTTCTTCCCCAATGGTTCCTCAACCAATCTTGCAAGTTTTCCCCTCCATTGTTGACCTTCTTTAGCTTGGTTCCTCTCAATCCCTCCTATGATTCTTGCATATTCTTGAGGGATTTGAAAGAGGAGATCTAGATCTACAATCCCACCAATCAATCTCTCCTCTAAGTGAGGGGAACATATTGGGATCTAGATCTTGGAGTCTTTTGTGGATTTCCTCCATTGTTATTCCTCTCTTATTCCCCCATAAGCTTTTGTAGCTTTGGTGGAATTTGGGAGAGAAGTATTTGAGCACTTCTTGTGTCCTTTCCATTGCATTTGGTGCATCGGTTTGAGTTATCGGTGAGGATTTGGTGAGTGAAAGTTGAGAAGCTTTTTACTCTTGGGTTCTTGGAACCCTAGACGGTTTGTTGTGTTGCAGGTTGTGGCCTTGGTGGCATTTGTTGGGAGCCTCCAATTAAGTTGTGGAGAAGTGCCCCAACCTTGTGAGAGGTTCTGGTTGCCACCGACAAGTGCACCGATAGTGGAAGTGTGGATCGATCCCGTTGGGGTGAGATTCACCGGAGAATAAGGGAGGCCTTTTGTGGAGTTGGTGGTTTGATACCACCCCTCTCCAAACGAGACGTACTCCATGTTGGGAGGAACTCGGTAAAATATCATCGTCCCCGCGTGCCTCAGTTACATTTATACCCGAGATCTTTACTTATGCACTTTACATTGTGATAGCCTTCGTGCTTGAAGTAATCTATATCTTGCTATCACATTGTTGCTTGTATTGCTTAGCATAAGTTGTTGGTGCACATAGGTGAACCCTAGTTGTTCTAGGTTTTGTGCTTGACAAAGTAAACGCTAGTTTAATTCCGCCTTTGTCGAGCCTCTCTCGGAAAAGTTTTTAAAACCGCCTATTCACCCCCCCTCTAGGAGGCATCTGTATCCTTTCAGCAGGGATCGTCCTCACATCTCCAAAGGGTGACAAGCTACGCTACGTCATGTACCTCGACTTCACCCCCTTCACCAACAACATGGCCAAGTACGAGGCGCTTCTCCACGACATGCGAGCAGCTAAGGAGATGAACATTAATTGTCTGTGCTGCTACGGAGATTCTGACCTGGTCGCCGGGAAAGTCGCCGGCACTTGCGATGCAGTCTCCCCCATCATGGCGGCATACCACCAAGCAGTGGACCAGCTGGGGGGCACTTCGCCGGCTACTCCGTCGAGTGGATCGATCGGCGCAAGAACGAAGAAGTTGATGCCATCTCCCACATCGGGTTGGCTCGCCTCGCGCCACCCGCTGGCGTCTTCCTTGACACCATCAACAAGCCTTCCGCCTCTCCCCCACGGGAGATCGACATCGGAATTCCACTGCAACCGGAAGCAGCTCTGGTCGCCATGCTCGCCGAGCCAAGCGACTGGACCACTCCATATGTCGCCTACCTGGAGGGTGGGACCCTACCTGCTGATAATACGGAGGCCTGGATGATAGTATGCCGCTACAAATCCTTCGTCATCATCAACGGCGAGCTCCACAAGCGCAGCATGACCGGCGTGTTCCAACGCTGCGTCCAACCCACAGAAGGTCGCAAGATCCTTTAGAACATCCATGCTGGTGACTGCGGCCACCATGCCGGCACTCGCTCCCTGGTCGCCAAGGCCATGCGACCCGGCTTCTACTGTCTCACCGTGCACGCCGACACGGTCGACATCGTCCAATGCTGCGTCGGATGCCAAAAGTACGCCAACCATACGCACGTCCCGAGATCGGCACTCAATACCATCCCCATCACCTGGCCATTCACCGTGTGGGGCATGGACATGGTAGGCCCCTTCAAGAAGGCCCCCTCTTGCTTCACCCACCTCCTAGTCGCAGTCGACAAATTCACAAAGTGGGTGGAGGCCAAGCCAGTCTGCAAGTGCGACGGGAAGACCGCCACCAAGTTCCTATGCGAGCTCATCCATCGCTACGGGTTCCGGCACAGCATCATCACGGACAACGGCGCCAACTTCGCCAAAGGAGCCATGGCCGAATCTTGTGAGGAGCACCACATACGACTCGACCTCGCCTCAGTCGCCCACCCGGAGTCCAACGGCCATGCGGAACGCGCCAACCAGAGCATCCTCCATGGCTTGAAGCCATGACTGCAAGTTCCACTCGAGCGAACCCCTGGGTGCTAGGTAAAAGAGCTCCCCTCTGTCATATGGGGCATCCGCACCTCCGTCAACAGGTCGACAGGATTCACCCCCTTCTTCATGGTGTATGGTGCCGAGGCCGTCATGCCAACCGACCTCGAGCACGACTCGCCTCGGGTGGACAACTACGCGGAGGCCGACAATGAGCTCGCATGCCAGGACAGAGTCGACCAACTCAACGAAGCACGTGACCTAGCTTGCTCCCGCACTACCATCTAACAGCAAGGGCTTCGCCACTGCCACAGCCGACGAGTACGGACCCGCACCTTCCAGGAAGGCGACCTGGTACTGCGTCTGATCCAGGACAAGATGGGCATGCACAAGATCTCTCCCCCTTGGGAGGGACCATTCCCATCGGGCGAGTCCTGGGCAACGACGCCTACTACCTCACTGACGTCCGACGCGACGGAAAACTCGACGTCAAGCGGCCATGGAATGTAAACCTCCTACGAAAGTTCTACTCCTAGAACTCCAGACATGTACCTCCTATCTGCTATGAAATAAAGAAGATCGATCCGCACAAATTGTGTCCACTCTCCGTACCTTGTGCCACTCGCACTCGTAATAACAACGCTATGCTACTCGTTGAAGTCAACCCTTGGTTACGCGACCGGCACGGCCAAGTAGTGCAGTATGAGGGCACCAAAAATTTCGGGCCTCGCGTCGTCCACAAAAAAGCCAACCCGGAGCCTCATCGGAGTCGCCTCGCCCGACTGGATTTTTGAGCCACGACAACCACATTCGCTTCCCACAGCGACCTAGTCCTCCACATCCTTGACGCAGCGACTCGAACGGCTAAGTACCAAGCTCGGGGACTGACGCCAGTCCAATTATGAGCGACGAGGGAAAACGCCAAGTATGAGATTGCATCCTGGACTCGCCACGCGACTGTTCCTACAGATCAGGTGGAGTGACGCGCCAAAACAACGCGCCCCGTCCTCACCTACCTCGGGCATGCGACTTGAACCGCCAAGTACCACGCTCGGGGACTCGGCCACCCGACCCTGTTCACACCCGGGAAAATGGCTAAGTACAGAGCACCCCTTGGAGTCCCCATGCGACTAGCTTTCCAAGCCATGGCGAGTCGACCTTAACTTACTAACATTCCAAACAACACACATAAAAATGAGATAAACCGCATAAAAGGGCGGACGCACTCGAGGACTCGCACAACCAACAATCAAATCGAAAAACATTGACAAAAGAATCCTTGCATTTCTTCAAGCAGCCAAATTTGTTCACTTACAAGGGCAGTTACATATCTATTCTAACTAACGCTGGTCGGCAAACTATTCTACTCCGCAGGCTTCAACGAGGAGGCGCCACCACTCCTACGATGGCGGATAAAGGGAACCCACGGTTCGAAGGGTACGTCGTGAGTTCACCCTCCATGGCCGCTTGGAACGGCTGCTCCACCTTGAAGTCGCGGTGCGCCAGCTCGGGGTCGTTCGGGGTGACGACCGTCTCCTAGTACGGAATAAGGTCGCCCATCGCCCACACCCGGTCGGCGTACACCGCAGCCCGCTCGGTCAGCTTCAGCACTTCGGCAATATCGACTGCGCCCATCGACGAAGGGTACCCGCTCGTGACGTCGTCGAGGTCGAAATCGTCGGGGAAGTGCACGAGCCCAAGGCTCAGCGCAGTTGCCGCACCACGACGAAAGGCCGACCGCGTCATGAATTCAACCACAGCCGGGGCCTTCTCCAAGTAGCACCAGACCTCGACGAGGTCGCTGGGGATCACCTCCGTGGGCGAGATTTCCTGAATGTACGCCCGGATGTAGGTCGCTGACAGCATGGCAGAGTCAACTAGAGTGGTGACGCATTGCCACGCGTCATACGACTACGCCTCATCGGCATCATCAGTAATCTTGCCTGCAACACACAAGCAGACAGTAAGGAAGGCTCCAGCAAAATAACGCGACCCGCACGCTCGGGGACTCGCCAAAGAAAACTCACCAATCAACGGGCGACAGCGCTCCGTGATGAATTCCTGAAGACCGGAGAGGTCATCCTGCAGCCCGGGGACGAGTGCATCTGACATCTTCCGCTCCTCAGCAGCAGAAGCAACGGCTGCCTTGGCCCTCCCATCTGCTGAGGTCGCCTCCGCCTTTGCCTCCTTGAGCTCCCTCTCTAGGTCGGCGATTCACTTCTCCGCGGCGCTCAAGGACGACTACACATCCGTCAGTTCACTCGCCGGGACCAGGCCCTAACGATCCTTCTCCATCGCGGCTGCGATATCCTCTACATCAACAAAACCATGAATATAAGAAGAACAAGGTCTACGACCAGTAACAAGCACGACAACCACTCACCCGCAATCGCTCGAAGATGCTCGTTTGTTTCTCTGACAACGAGGAGATCCCTCTCCAGACGGTCCCTCACGGCAAGTCGCTCCGCCGACTCGCACTGCAGGCCCTGTGCAACCATGGAAGAATCATCAACGAAATTCCTAAGTACCTAGCCGCTGAAATTCAGCGACTAGCCACTCAGGGATTGTATGGCAAAAAATCCTAAGTGCCTAGCCACTGAAATTCAGCGAATAGACACTCGAGGACTGAACAACGAAAAATCCTAAGTGCCTAGCCACTGAAATTCAGCGACTAGCCACTCGGGGACTGGACAGCGAAAAATTTCTAAGTGCCCAGCCGTTGAAATTCAATGACTTGACACTCGGGGCCTGGACTTCAAAAACAATAAGAATACGACCACTAAAATTCAGTGACCCAATCCTCGGGGACTGGATATACCTGGATGGCGGCACTTAGCATGCCGTGAAGTTCCATTGAATCCACCGATGGGAGCACGAACGGAGTACGCCCGTGACGATGCTCATCCTCCGTGCCGACGACCTCAGCCAACTGGCTCGATGGCACCGATGCACTCATCATGGAGGCCCTCGCTACAAAGCGAAGGAATGTCGCCACCGCGGCTCCCGCACCACTTGAGGATGGGCCTGTTGCCCCGACCGATGCCACGGGCTCCACCGCTGCGACTCCGTGTCCACCATGGCCTTCGAGGCCGCATCCACTCCAATCAGAGCTTCACTCGGGGCGACCGTCGTCTCGTCCGAAATCGTGACGACCTCTTCGCCCTTTGCCTTCTTTGTGCCTTCAAAAGGCGCCTCTACCTCGTCGCCCTTCCTCTTGTTCGAAGCGTCGACTAGTGCCTCCGCGGCACCCAACGGGACCTTGGCCACCGAAGGGTGACCTATTTTATTCACCCCAGTCCTGCAGAACAATGCTGTCAGTAAACTCGCCAGTCGGACATTAATCGAGTGTACAAACAAAAGACTTAGAAATACTCACTTGGCGGCTGGGATAAAACGCAGGCCAGTACGAATGCTGGCCGACTTCTCCAACTCCAATCCCGGTTTTTGACTGAGGCCCGTCTCGAACACACACTATGCCCAAGACACCGACGGCTTCTTATAGGACGATGCCGCGGCAGGAGGATCAGCGGCGATCGCCGCGGGTGCTCCCCTCAGTGGCGAGGTCCCTGCGGCTGGAGCGGCCACGAACCCTATGACTGGGACGGACGGCAGCGGCAGCAACGCCAACGGCATCTCGCCTTCCACAATGGCCACGCCGGCCGCCGAGGTCGCATGCGTTGGCGCGTCGGCCCTAGCTTCCTCGGCCGCAAGGGTAGCATCGGAGCTACTCGCGGACCGAGGTGGTGATACCGGCTTAGCCGGCTTCTTCTTCTTCTTTGGTGGCGGTGGTTTATTATTCGATGGCATAGCCTCGCTTTGCGAGGTGTTCTCGGGGATCTTGTCATCGCCTTCATCGTGAGCCTCGAGGCTCTTGCTGGCCTCGAGCTCGCGTTGATGCTGCCCGCGGGTCTTGCGGACCGTGGGTGCAGCGACTTCCACGGCCTCGTCGCCGCCATCGTCATCGTTGTCGTCATCGCCACCCCCATCACTTCTAACACTACCCTTATCGGGCGAATACTCGCTATCATCCTCGGCGGATGAGTTCGAGTTCTCGTTGTCTGCGGGTGCATGCCAACCTTCCACCACTTGGAACAACTGCAACAACAAGACGAAATTAGCATGACCGCGAATGCAAATCTGCGACTGCGAGTGCACAAGAAGTAAAGGACTCACCGTTGGAGCTTTGCGCTTCGCGGTGTAAGGGGCGACACCGGCCTTCGTGTCAAGATACTCTGCCTCGGTGATCTTCTTCAAGGCCGAGGTGTAGTCGTTGAGACACCATTCGGCATGGCAGGACTTCGTCGGGTCGTCCTTGCCTGTATACTCGTACATGTAGTGGGCACGACTGGCCAGAGGCACTAGCCGCCGCCTGAACCAGCAATTGTACAAATTGATGGTTTGAAGGCCCTTCTTCTTCAAGTTGCGGATAGTCTGCAACATCTCATCAACAACCATCCGCTGGTCCAACGGGAGCTTGGTGACTTGGAGCCGGCGTGGCTCGGTCCGGTCGGCGGAGTACATCGGAAGCGCCACCTCGTCGGACGGCGGCGACTCGATCATGTAGAACCAACTCTTCTTCCATTCGTTTGTCACCTTCTTCGGTAGCATCAGATCAAAGAAGGACGCCTTCGACTTCAGCTGAAAGGTTAGGCCGCCTGCGGCCAGCATCGGGTCGCCTGCTTCTTTGCGACCGATCCTCCCATGGAACAGATCTTGCCACAGGGGAAATATGGCCGTCAACCTAGGTAGCACTCGAAAAACGCCACGAAGATGGCGAGTTGCTCGATGCTGTGCGGTCCTAGGTCTGACGGTTGGATGTCGTAGTAAGCACAGAAACGGCGAAAGAAGAGGGAGGTGGGGAATCCAAGCCCCCGCTCCAGGTGGCTAGTGAAGCATATGAACTCTCCCTCGCGTGGATCTGGAGTTACTTCTTCAGCCGTGGGGATGCGCCATCTCTCGGCGCGGAGGATCCCCGCTTCCTCGAATGATTTCAACAGCGCTTTTGTGCACTTGGATCTGCCCCATGGCTCCGTCGGAGGCGCCATCGATTGGAGGATATAGGGCTATGAGTCGCTCTGGTCGCTGCGCGGAATGGAAGACTGGGAGTGCGCGAGATTGGAGCAGGTGTGGGAAATGTTCGTCCTTCACTCGTCGCTTTCCTTATATAGCGGTCGTTACCCGCCATCTTCGGGGAGCCGTTATCACGCGGTGATTACGCCGATATTATCATTGGATTACCCAACGGCTAGTTTGACCGGCGCTGACGGTCCAACTTCATCTACTCGACTCGCTTTCTTCAGTGACTTGACGATTCGCCGACCTGATTACCATAGCAGTGATTCGACTACTCGCCGACCCATTCGCCATGATGCGATTCGACTGGTCGCCGTTATTGTGACTAAAATGACAAGTTCCTTCTTTTATTCAGGGAGTCCACCGCTGATTCGACTGGGCGTCCAAATTGGACCCGCATACTCCGACTGCCAACAAACACCTGCGACGAATCAACGATGGCCTCGGGGACTACTGATGGGGATATGCCGAATGGGGTATACCAGCAGGACGTTTCCTACTGTCCCAAGCTGCCGGCGAGTGGGCCTGCAGGATGGCGACTAGATCGATATTCGACAAGGAGCCAGGCGACTGGAAGCTGGAGGCCCAGAAGCGTAGCTAGGCCCAGTCAGATTAGGTCAAGAACCCTCCGAATCCTTAACTAATTCGGTTGTAGATCTGTAA